>JBAJMU010000008.1:12202285-12356452 GCA_037952995.1 Hyposoter didymator
CACGAGAGACACATTTATAGTTTATTTTTCAATCTCGATTTACGAAAAGATCTTATCCACCAATGTCCCGGCTGCTGCCGAGCTTGCTACGCCCTCGGGATTTATTCCGGGCCTTTGAATACATATTTAAAGTTTGTCTTGCAAACTAGCGACCTGCTCCGCAATCTCCAACACTTTTCTCATCCTTCAATGCGGAAATTCTTATTTTCTACCAAAATGAAAAATGAATACATACGCGCGCGCGGTATTGACAAATATTTACCAAAGTTTTGAGAGCCAGATTTCGGAGGTTTAATAACTCGTCGCGCGCGGCGTCAATATTGCAGCATTCCCGCGCGCGTTCGAGTTCTATCGAACAAACGCTGCTGGACGCGCGGCGTCGGCGGCGAAGCATCAGCGGAAATGTTGTTTGAACGAAACGAACTAGAAGCGATAATTGGATGAGAGCGAATTAGTTGAACGTTTGGGGAGAAACTAGCTGCTGCCAGCTTCATACATTTTAGCTGGCGATTTCCTCCCTGCGCGCTCTCGAAAAGCCCGCGTCGAGCATAAAAACAAAAGTGCAAACGAAAAAGCCTGCTCTGCTGCTGCTCGCGCTAGAATCTAATTTATTAACTCGACTCGGCTGACCGAGATTTCTCCTTGATTTTTCTTTGTTAATTCCGCAAAAAGGGCTCGTCTGAAAATTTCGCCGCGCACTTGCGGATCCAATTGGAATAACAAGACTGCATCGCCAGACTCATCCTTCGCTCACGGATGCGCCGCGGCGGGCCACTCTAATTTTCTCATCGAATTCTCTCGATATAGACGCGTCGCAATTGTTTCTAGCTCGCCCGCCGCGCGGCAACCAGTCACGAATAGCTCTAAAAAAACGAGAGAAACAGCAGAGCTACGACTTTAATCGTATATTTACACTTAACCTTTCACCCACTCGCCCGCGCCCGCCGTCTTGAGCATCACACGTGCAAAGAGTTGAACGAGCATGTACCGCTGCACTCTCTCCCTCTTCTGACGTCATTCCCAAACGCGGATACTTTTCGGACGCGATCAAAGTCTAAATTTATTCCATTTTATTTTTTACCATCTCGCTGATGAAACTTTCCCAGAGCCATGCTCCTCGATACAACCTCGTAGCGTCGATGCTCACGTGTCTGTCGAGCCTCTACCGTCGCGAGATAAGCCGATCGTTCGTACGAACCGCGTTAGCCAGAATTCCCGAGCTGCTCGAATCATTGTGTATGTTCATTCCGGCGTTGGGAGCATTCCATCTCTGCTGTGTGACACTTTCGCGTAAAAAATACCCTCCCGTGAACCTGGAGCGAAAACTTGAACGAATTGTATGGGATTCGTGCGGACATTGTGTGGATCGTCGCGATTGCCAACTGCTCCGGAGCCCTCCGATATAAAATAATACGTGTGCCTCCAATATGTCGAGTTTGTTATATAGCTATATGCATAGCGACGAAGCACGTGTGAGAGCGAATGCGAGAGCGGTAGACAATAACGAGCGGGGTCGTCTATTGTCTGTCCGGAGGATGCTGACATAACCAGAAGCAGTGCGCTCATCCATATATTTTATAGTGTGCCGGAGAGTAGCCTAAGCTCTCGAGCAATCTTGTCTGCTCGTTCCGAGCTTCCCACAGAAACCAACACAACGGATGTGCAACCGCACAAGATGCGGATACACTAAGGACACGCGCATTGATACGCGTCCATGTGCAGGGCCTGCATCGATTCATTGGACTCAAATAACTGGCTTATCGGGCCATAGCGTCGACGAATATTCGTCGTCGACACGGAACAAATCCATCCATCGCGAACAATTATGGCGACTGCTCTCGTGCGCGGCGGGGGCGCGGATGAGATCTCTGCGTTCACGTCCGCAAACCGAGTACGTACAATGTGCTGCAACTCGATATGTCGTATTACAGCTATTCGTTGAGTTTGTCGCGGTGTTGCGGGGGCGTAGGTCATGGCCGGTACAACACGGATAGTGCGGCAAGTGGCAAGACATTGCTGACGATAGACGGCAGTCGCAAATGTACTTGGGCCGCGCGACGCTAATTATCTCCTCGTGTATTTATATACGGGGTGTTGGATTTTTCAATAGCAGCAGTACACGGTCAATCCAAGATTTGTCACCTGCTTCCATTCTGTAACACTTTTTATCGGAAACTCGAAAAAACATGTAATTTGGAATCTGGAAATAATGCAGCGCGGAGTGAAGAAAGAAATTTGCGATGAGGAATGAATATTCATCGCATTTGGGTTTTGGACGCCCTGTGTATTTCAATGAGTTCTATGCTGACAGCATCTTCGAGAAGACACGAATTAATTAATCGAGTCATCTTAATTGCACCCTCTACAAGTCGGATTTATATCGGAGGAATGAGCAAACTCGTCGTCCAGCAGATTCCGCGCCATGTCATTTGGTCTCTTCTCTCTTAATTGCTATTAAGAAGAAGAAAAAAAACGCGCGCCTACGAAACGTCATGTTTTTATATTCCTGCTCGACCTCATCATTGTTCGTCATTTGACGCGTTGTGTATTTTTCCCATTCGAACGAGCTCGTCATCTCGCTGTTATTTAGCTCACTGCGTTTTTCCATTTATTTGATTGAACTCGCTTTTTCCAAAAATATGGACAACTGAAAAATCGACATTTCATATTTACTTGGATCTTGGTATTTGCTCGTGACAAATTGCCGAACGATTACTCGAGCACAAATGTTGGTTTCGGAAAATCTCGTCAATAGCCGTAAAAATTCTCGTATTGTATGAGCTGCGCAGGAAAAAAAGAGAAAAAAGTTTTACCGTTTGTCCATTGTGCCGACGTGGTACGCGCGATTCACCTGGGACTCGATCATGCACCCTCCACGCTCTATATCATTCGTAGTGAATTTTACTCGCGTGCCAAATCGACCAAAGAACTATATCGAGAAAACGCAAATTATTTGCTCGAAAATTGTATGATTTTCATTTTTTGCCCATTATAGCGACGACTGACGATCGATGAGGAAAATTTGACGGTTCAGCATTTCCGGATATTCGAATATCGATAATTGGCTTGGGATTTCGTGTATTCGCAAAAAACGTGAGTATTGAACAGAGACTTGCAAAAGTATCAATGCAATGACAATGAGACACGAGAAAAAAAACACCATCGACTCGAGTCGCGGAAGAGATTTCTTGCTCGAGCAATTCGCAGCTTGACAAATATAATATGAAATCCTGAAAGTTGGTTTAAAAAACACTTGGGCCTGGCCCGATACAAGGTTCGTTGTATACGCAGCACGGAAGAGCTGATGGAATCTGTTAATCTTGGCCAAGTAATAAAATATTTACGGCACAGTTCCTGGTGCGGGAGAAAATATGCTTATGCGCGATGCTTTGCTTCGAGTCCCTATATATATATATACTTGAGAAATGGCCGTGGCCCACTGAGCACCAGATACAAACTGCATAAACTCTATATTCCCCTTAGCCCATTCCCCTCGCACATGTGCTCGTCGTCTCGATTCAACACACTACACCAGGTCTCGGCTGTACCTTCTTTACCATTTTTTTCCTAAACAGAGCATTTTATTCAAAGGAATTGTTGGAATTGCAGTTTTTGATTGAAATTATTATCGGAAATCTTGTTGCTTCGATCGATACCTTTCGGATCTCTTGAAACTTTTTTCGTAGCAAGTTGGAGGATTTTGAAATATATAGTAATTTGGGAATGGATCGTGTCAAGTAGGTTTTTCGGGGCGCAACGCCTCGTAAATACAATATCGACGCGCATGTGGATTTTACGAGTATTTCACGTCGACAACGTTGCCCTGGAGATTGACCTCGCAAATGTTGGAGAGAGAAACTATGTAGAAATCGAAGGTCTCGGGCTCTCGCAGAGGTATTCGGGGGGAGGATCGACAGGAAATTTAATATCTACCTCGTGTTTGGCCTTCGATTCGGGCCAATGTGTGTGGCCGCGATGTAACATCAGTGACGAGATACAAAAAAGGTTGCACGTCCCATTAAATATTAATTTAACAACTTTTCAAAAAAAATATTCCGTTTGTCCGAATAATCTCGTACGCATACATGCGAATTGCCGGGAGTGAATGGCTCCTCCCCTTGAAGCACCGGCGTGCGCCAATATTCACGGTTATCGCGGCGAGCGTGGTGCGTCAAATGCAAATTATTATCACCAGATAGAAGGGGATTCAATTTATGAAACGATGCCGAACCGGAAGAGATGCATTTTCAAACGACTCTGCCGTTCCGGCTTTGTCCGGTTAACGAGAGACGAAGCCTTCCATTTTTTTCTTTCCCTCGCACCAACCAACATGTTTCTATACCAAAATGTTTAATCAATCGAAAACATCGTAAAGAAACTGACTGTGGAATAAAAAGATGTTCTGCAATAATGGTGAATCAATGTTTTCGCGTTTATACGACTGGACAATAGTCGTGTGTCGTATTGACGAGGAGCTGCTGCCGAGCGCGGCGTTGATGCGATACGTGCGCGAAAATGTAAATTGCGGCTTGTCTGGATTTGCGTTCAGCCGACGGCCACGTGATTTCGTTATACTCGTTTGTTCATCAAATGCTGGAAACGCAACATAGTTGCCCCGAGAAATGGGCGTCTTTGTTATGGATCCTGGGTCGAAAACGACGAGTTGGAAAATTCGGAGAATAATTCATTTTTTAATGATGAATTTATTCGGTAATTCGGTAACTCGGGCCGCACTGCGTCTCCTCGATGGCGAATCGTAAAAAGAATAATGGGGGAAGGATGATTCTTGACTTTTCCATGAATAAGATGCATACATATGCAAGAAATATAAGATTGCGACGTGGGCATAGTTGGTAGAGATACACTCGCGTATGCTAATGTGAAAAAACTCGTTCCACCCGAGCGAACCGCGACTGGCAGTACGCTCGTGATATATCGATTTTCGTTGGTAAATATTGTTAGGAATTCCGCGCGGCGCAGAGTGCTGCTGCTGCTGCTGCTGCTGCTGCGCCACACGACCGCGCGCGGGAGCGACTTTTAATGCGCTTTTGATAGATCGCGTGCGACCAACTTTACGATAATGCTGTAGCGACTCACAATTTTACGCTACGGATATGTACGCGCGCGGTGGTTCAACTCGAGTTTGCATAAAGTTTCAACGACGACGTTGAATATAAAATCGATTTTATTTAAAAATTCAAAAAACGGATTAAATTTTTTGGACGCGACATCGCTCGCCGTGCGATTACTTTTTACACTCGCGTGAGAAAAAGCGTCGCTCGTTGCGTTGACACTAGCGCGACCTATAGCCGCAGCGAGAGACGATTCGCATTCTCACGAGATGCTATAGTATTTCCAAAAGGGTGCGCACATGCCTCGCGTGTTTGCCCCGGCGAGGAGTCTCGCAATTATGCAAATTTGTCGCGATCTTGCCAAGTGGTAAGAAAACCGCAACGCGATATTATTTTGGAGGACGGAGCGCAAAGAGTGCACGCACCGCGAGCTTCTCGCGGTTTCGAAAGTTATGCCGTCGCACGACATGAGAATCTTTTCCTTCGCTGCATGCGACGACGAAAATATCGATTTCCTACGCGCGTATTGGCCGTAAACGTGTAATATGCTTCATCTTTGAAACGAATCAATGACCTTGCGAGAATAAATGACCGCGCGAGCGTTCGTCGATCCCGCGATCTTTATTCGTTGGCAGAAAAAAAACGTCGTCCTCGATTCGTAATAAAAATTGTCTCGTGTCACGATTTCAATCAACCGCGCGCGCGCGCGATAAAGATCATTCCTCGACGACGATATTTGTATATATCCAGGCGCATATTTGTTTCTATACTCTATCCGAGAATATCGATAGAATGATTAATTGAAACGGATTTAAGGAGCAGGGCAATCGACCTACTTTTCCCCTCGGGGAGAGGCCGCGCGCGGGTCCCGATCAAGGCCACACTAAAATATTGACCTCGGTGCGCGGACGTTTTTTCCCGAGAGATGTAACGACGCGTGGGGTCGCGCAATACCTGCCGATGATTTTGAAATAGCCAGTAGATACAGCGCCGCAACTCTCTTGCTACTTTCTAATCTAGTTTTTACCGCGAGCGAGTTACGAGAATGTAGGTTAGGGACGCGGTGGCGATCGTGAACTTGAACCAAGATAACAAACACGTCGCGCGGAAAGTGCATTTGAGAAAATTTCATTGCATATCCCGCAAGAATCCACGAATTTTCGACGCTAATAATCATTATTTCTACGAGTTGGCAAGTTTAACCATCGCGTTCGCGTTCATCTCCCTGCATTCTCTATAGATATATACGGACATGGTCCGTTTGAAAATTGGACGCGCGCGGAGCTCGTTGATAAAGAGCAAGCTACTCGGTTCATCTCCGCGTGGTATAAATGTTGGGGACTACCCTGTCATTACGTAGTTTGCGAATTTAAACAGTGGTTTCCTACCGCCGACGCGAGACGAGCCGCGAATACGTTGAAAACGTTATACAGGCCACGCATGCTTTATGTAATGTCCAGAACGACCGCGGAGCAAACATTTCCTTTCTCGTTTTGTTCTGCGCTGCTTCGACCATGGCCAAGAATGCGTGGATTTTGAATGCGAGCGCGGAGATGGATGCTGCTAAACGAGAGATACGTGGCCGTGGCAGCAGCGGAGAGGGCGCGCGCGAGAGTTTATCAAAACTTTCAAGATAATTGGATAGCACAAGGTTCGTGTGCGATACGGTGAATGTTAAGTGCGCGCGAGAGCCATCACACGAGAAAGGCTATAAAACGCGAGAGAAAGCATGCGCGCGCGAGAGACCCAATTATAGCAGTGCGGCGCGTATGTACTCTGCTGCTGGCTCATTCGCCAAACCTCCGCGTTTACGTCTTACATATAGCAACATCGATAAACGTTCAACATGCCCGATCCACTCGCATCCTTTTCATTCTGAAATCTCTCTAAATCTAATCGCCGCGCGCCCTTTCCAATATTCAAACTTCCGGGCCCTTTGCTATTGATTATCGATGTAGCGAGCAATATAATTTCAATTTGAGAAAATTGCACTCCCATTTGCAGCGTTTCGAATCGCTCTCCTTGCATTCGACGAAATAAAGTTTGAAAAAAAATAAAATAGTCTCAAAAATCTTGATTCGTTTGTTTGCTCTTTGCTGTGCCTTTGAAAAGTCGAAAATTTATCATCCGCTTTAAGAATGCAACGGTCAACAGCCGGGGGATAAAGTTCTCGTCGGATAAGAAAGGAGGCGAGCGCGTCGAGCGAGACTAGTTTCAAGATTCGAAAAGCGAGAAGAAGGGGGATGAGGAAATTGGAATAGATGATGGTGGCGAAGAAATGGAGCAATGGGATGGTTGGCGGCTCAAAGTTTCGGTAAAGTCCTTGAATAATCCAAGTACTTGGGCCGGCTATCTGCTATAACAGCGCCGCTACGTCTTTCCAAAGAAAAAGTAAATGCTAGCAATCCGCGCGCTACGTATTTCAAGCTCCTCAAGATCCCAACTAAAATAACTTTTATCGGCAAATCTATATATACGTCCTTGTAACACGTTCCAGAATCGAGTCTCGAGACTTTTTTTTTTTTTTNTTCCGGGGCTTTTTTTTTTTTTTTTCCTGCATGTGTAACGCGCGCATCGACTAAATCCTGCCACCGCTCAAATAGTCATAGTTTTGTTCTCTCCGCGCTCGTACATATGCAACAGCAGACATGTGACATCATAGTTGAGGCGTTAGAGCAGCAGAAGCAGCAGAGACGACGGAGCAGGGCACGCTCGCGCGAGAGATATAGCCCCATTGACCCGAGAGTCGTTCATTCAATGTTAAACACTCTTCCTATGTGTGTACACACCCGCGTGATTAGAAGCGCATGAGCATTAGCTCAAATGCCTGCGGGGCAGCGGCAGCAGATGCTTGTGATAAAATAATTAGCGAGCTGCTTCAAGAGCGATTGCATCAAAAAAAAAGTCTAAATTTTGGAATCGCATTGGCGCGAGGGAATAATAAATAAAAATGTTTAATGAAGCGTGACGGAAAAATCCGGTTCGTGAATCACGACTTGCATAGTCGAGTCGACGAAATATGGTGAACGCGAAACGAGAGGCGACGATGCTAGGAAGTAATGGGGCAAATATTCGCGTATACGTGTGTACGCGTGCATGTAACAATTGTTCACGTCGATCGAGATCGAGGACACATCCCCACCAGCCCCCGCATTATCAATCGTGTGCGTATCTATATGCGCGCTTCTCCGACCGCGTGGGTTTTCAAGTGAAACGCAACGTATACAGCATCCTATATGCCGGCCCGATATTTTACAAATGAATTATTCAACACTTTCCACCAATCGTCATCCATCTCCACAAATAAATATCTCCGTGTGCATACCTATTTTTCCAATACACCGCGCAGCACAACTGCTCGACGAGCGAGTCGATCGATCGGCTCAAAATAATTGACAAATGTGTCAACATTTTATTCTGCAACGTTTATTCCCCTATGCGCGAGCATCTTACCTCGCGGCGTTCGGTCAAAGGGATTATCGGGAGAATCGTTCATTCTCGTAATCGAGATAATAATTGGACGAGCGAAAATTCTCGAATGATTTTTAAAAAAAAAAAAGAAAGATTTGCTTCCGCATTTGCATTTTGTAACGAAAAATGTATATTTATTCCTTGTTACGAAAGAGAGCACGACAGATTGCGTTATGATTGAATTTTCAAAGGTTCCTCAACTCTCTACGAGCAGTGGCAACATTTTTTCCTCTTCACGCGACGTGATTATTCATCAAAAGTAGGATATCCGCTTGTATTTTTCTGAATCCGGTAATTCCATTATTATTCGCGAGATACTATACGAGATTCTGCGCTGCGCATCGTCCATCACCACACAATTTTGCGTAAACTCGTATTCCGATTTCATTCGTGTATAATAAAAATATCGTGATTATTAATCGCGGCTCCAAGAGATGCCGCTATTGAGCCATTTTCATTTTTTTGCTCCTGCTCGTCGCATGGAAAGAGGCGCGCAGAGAATATTTGTGCAGAGAGTTTGCCAGGCCTGCTTGCGAGGCTCGCAGGCAGGTCGATCTCTTGAAAAACCTCCCCATGGAGGATCCCGAGACTCCGGGAAACTCTCGAATGACCAACTTTGAGGCAAAAGGATCGATATAACGCGACACACACACACCTATACAAAAGCGCCTCTACGATTCCCCCGTGCATCCAGGACGTGGAAGCTTTTCCATAGAGCCCGCGCGTATAGGCTTTTCGGGAATATCTCAGCCTCGTATATTCTTTCGTCAACCGCGCGCGCGGTAAAAAGTATTTTTTGCGGATAATTCTTTGGATGGATAATAAAAATATTTTTATTTGTGCGTTTGGACTCACCGAAAACTGGAGCAAGGATGTATGACCCAGTGACCCGCGGCTTTTTGCCTTATTCGTTCCTTCATAAGGGCCTTTTTGCTTCCAAACAGTTTCATCGCGAGCTTGTTGTCCGTAGGTTGGAACAGAGCCTGCAGTTGATTCCTGATGAAGCTCTGCTTAACCTCCTGGCCCGGTAGACCCGGGCCCAACTCTTCCTTCGGGGTTCCATACAGGGAGACATCGTCTACCCCGAAATGGACTTTGCCGCTTCCCTTGTAATTCATCTCGTTGCCTGAAAAATAAGCAACACACACATTTTAATCAACATTAGTCTATCGCCGGGATTAGCAGTCGCCTCTAAGGAGGATTCTCGAGGCTCAACTTCCATTTGCTCCGGTGAGCGAACAATCTCTTATGGAATTTTGACATTTTTCTCGTTACGATAGTCTCAATTGTGCCAACGAATGGCTCTCGGTTTATCGTTGACTTCCGGTTGGAGGGACAGAATGAAAATGTTGAGGGTCTCGCTGCCCTATGATGGAGCAATCGGAAACCAGCCAGAATTTCAGGCGCCGTTTCTTACCGACTTAACACCCGTTGAAATATTTCATTAAAATGTTTATCACGTTTATCACGCGCGCGGAGCTTCATGAATATTGCAATTGGATTATCAAACATGTACAACTTTCCACAAAATTTGGTTGATTTTAATTTTCGGTACATTTTCGAATCAACATTTCGAGGGATTCGAGGGCGCGCGCGCGCGCGGCAATCGGTATTTCGTCGCTGATGCCGAATAATGTATTCATTTGAATAAATAAGATATCGAGTTTGATTGTATAATATAACCGAGCGAAATACGACATAACCTGGGGATTTGGCGTTCACTGAGTTCTCTCACGCATCACAACTCGACGGCGGCGGCGCGCGGCAAGTATTTGTGCAAAAGCTTGCTTGTATTTGCATAATCTAATCCCAGTGGTTTAGATTTGGTGAATATATGCGAATATTGAGCCACCAATTCGCGAAACAAGTCGCGCGAATTAACATTCATTTCGACAGGGATTGAATTTACGCGATGGAAAAAAATCGACTTTGTTTCTCTATAAATTATTCGTCATCATCGACAACGGTTTTCACTTTTTTCTTGAATAAATTTTTCATCCAGTTATCTAAATACATTAAAAGTTATTGTTCAAAGAAAATATCAACGCATTCTTCATTTTTTAATAGTCCCGTCCGTCGGATCATTAATATTGCATACGTTCGGATAATTACACAACGGAATTGCGAGCAGTAAAATGGCATTCTTGTCCTCGCGTCGTTTTTCCTTCAAATTTTAACAACTCGCTGGAAAATATCGAGCGAGGCGAAATTTTGGCCAATTTGCTGTGTGGAACTGCGTTTCTCTATATGCGTCAAGATGTGCGAACGCTTGCGCGCGGTTCGGAATAATTATAAAATGCAAGAATGTTGACATCATCCGGAATCAATTATGATTTATCGCTTGACATACCGCACTCGAATCGCGCGCTTTACGCGACGGTCTAAGAATCATTAATGACTCCGGAATGAGTCATTTTTTTCATCTACACATTCTCCACCATAATTCAACTTGAAAAACAAGAATTTTATTTTTTTCTCTCAATTATGCGTTTTGTCATTACGAGTTAATGGCTTTGGAAGCTTATGGCGAAGCGGATCTTTTTGAGTTTCGATTTTCATGAAATTTATCGCTAGATCGCTTGGGAAATATCGATATTTTGTTCGATGCGTTAAACTAAACGTTTTTTTGAATAATCCCACGATATTGTGTCATTGCAGCAAAAAATATTCTAAAAAGTCTCTTCGAAAGTAAATTTTTGTTGTTCCAATCGTGAATTTTGCCAACAATTCCATAAGAAACTAAAAATACTGCCAAAATATCGACGATTTAAAACAAAATTTAATTTCCAGTGTGGACATGGCAGAACAACGTCATTTTCCGGGTCAGCTAGTATTTTTGTATTAATTGCAAGTTGAAAGCTCTCGAGGGACGGGAAGGAGTGAGGTTGGGATTACGGATGAGAGGGGAAGCGTGTGGCGAAATGGGAAATAAAAGTAAAGTCGTTGGCTCGTTTACCGGTATCGCCGAGAAAGTCTGTGATGAGAAGGGTCTCGTCGTCTAGAGCGGTGACGAGGCTGTCGGTACAAGTGTTGGTGTTCTCGATGCTGATTTTGATACTGTCATCCTTGTTGAGCCTGGGATAAATGTTTCCCGTTGTATTATTCGCGGCGTAACAATTGTTGTTGTTGTTGTTGTTGTTGTTATTGTTGTTTGGATGGCCGAGATGTTGATGGGGTGAACGGACGGATTCGGTGCTGCTCGTGTGAAGGCCAACCCCCGTTGTTGCTCGACCGTTTACCAGACGAAGACTCGGTGCTCTTCTGCCGCCCCCTCCTCCCCCGCCGCCGGACGCGGCACGACCACCAACGCCCTCGCCCTCCCTTCAATAAATACATTCAATTTTCAATTATCAATCAAATTCGCTACGACCTACGACGAGTTGAGAAATTATTCGTGTTTTTGCGTCTGCTGTTTTGTTTCCGCGCACGCCAAATATGCAGAAGCAGCATTGATCGCCAAGTGGGAGGGAAAAGATTGAAAAAATGCGATTTTTGGACGTTCGCCATATCAGCAGGCCCCGTGTCTGTATAATTATCATTCACTGCGCCGGCTGAGCTAGAATTCGTTAACGCCTTCGAGTGAAATTCATTATATACTTTTGTGTGCGATGCGGGAATCCGAGCCAAGAAAAAAATGACACTTTCTTTTTAGGCAAATGAGAGCTCTGGAAAAGCGCGCGCGATGGATGAAAAAATTTGGCCTATTCATACAAATTACGACGAAAAATGAAAATTTGTTACTTTATCTCGTTGAAAATGGCATGAAAATTCATTGTCCATACCGCGGGCTGCTGGGTGAAAGGAAACCGCGGGAGAAAAAAAAGGTCGCGCGGGGCCTCGCGAAGGAAGCTCGAGCGAGGTGAAAGGGTTAAGACAGGATAACCCGATCCGCGGCCCTCGTTCCAAGACCGCAACTCGCGCGCACACATATAGACGACACGTGTATATGTAAAACGGAGGTTGCTTCCCAGGTGGTTTACAGTTTACACGTACATCCGTTGTATCCCTGGGCGACTTGAGTGCTCGTAATATATATCGCGCATACTCTTCCTGCTGCACGCGGACATGTATCGCGCGCGCGGCCGAGCAATCTATTTTAAGAAGCAAGGAGAAAAGAAGAAAAAAAACACACACACACGGTGGGTTGGTCGCGTCGCGAGGGAGAAAGGTGAAATGAATTAAAATATATGGAGGCTGCGGCGGGGAGGGGGGAGAGGATTAAAGAGAAAAGGGAGGAGGAGGGAGGGAAGCAGGAGGAAACGCCGCGACCGTATACTCTGCTCCGGTGTGCTCGAGGAGCGAGCGGACGCGCGCCCGAGAGTTGAAATAGGAAAGAGAGACTCAAAAAGAGTGTCAAGGTTCGCTTACGATTGTCAAGGTATATCCTACACAATTTATATAGCGCCGCAGCAGCGGAACAAACGGAAGATGCTCTCTTTGAGATTCCATAGGACGCGCGACGAACAGCAGCAGCAAAACTTGGTGATACGTGTCTCTCCACCCTTTGTTTATTGCTCCAACGACCAACGTCGTTCAACTTTTGCTACGCGACCCTTTTTCCATCCTGCACTCTCCTCGGCTTTTCTTCTTGCCGCGCGCGCGACTTCCGCCTTCCGCCCTGCTTCTTCACCGCGTCGTATACCGCCCCCGCGCGCGCGGCTCTTATCGTTTATTCAATTCGTTTCACGGTCACAGTCAAAGCTCATCCTCGCAAAAAACATAAAGCAATATCCTCCCTCCGCGCGCGCCAACAATGCTCTTTGTCTCTTTTACTTATACTGCCCGCGTGTCTCTTTAAATCGACCAGCAGCCTCCCATCAAAAAAGTTCAACTTTTCTTATTCGTCTGCGTTTCTTTCTCTCGAAAATATTTAAGAAACGAGAATCGCGTTCGAGATCGAATATAACGAGCAGGCGCGGGCTACTCCGGGATTTTTGAATCGGTCTCTCTCTCGCCGGGTGAATCGACACTTGAGTCAACAATGAAAATGGCATTACTCTCGCGTGGAAAGACTTGAGCACACAATTGTCTCGTTTATACGCGCGCCCGACGTGTACACGAGCGGCAGGCGAAACGGAAGAAAAATAAAAGAGAAAAGAAACGCCAAGAGAAAAAACACTCGCGCGCGCGTACACAACGGAAGCCTTTGTAATTGGCTGTCTTTATCCTTTCGCATGATAAACGCATAGACATAATATTGTTACGAGCGCGTTCCATAATGTTACGAAAAACCTAAATAATGAAAACAGAGAGGAATTTCGTCGTGACGTTCGCATCGTTGATTTATTTTTTTTTTTCAACAAACCCCCGCCCCGCGCACTCGATCGAGAATAAAGAAACAATTAAAAATTCTTTAATGCAATTAATTGATTTATTTGGCGAGAGTCCGATGATTGCGTCGAGACGTCTGCGCAAACTTTATCCTCATTATTTTGTTGGCTAATTAAAATCTTGTCAACAGCACGAGTATTCGAAATTTTCCATGTTTTCGCGACGTACGATCGATGAAGCGCCTAAAAACAAGTTTATTATCGGTAGCGATATTAAAAGTCATCGGTTTCTTCCAATTAGCAATGCGCGCACAGGTGTACTCTGTGGGATTTGTTTCGTTTCCGCGCGGGGATATATATCGTGTGATTCATCGTCCAAGATGAAAAAAAAGCGCGAGGCTCTGCGAAAACATTTTCGCGGGAGGACGTTATTGGAAACGATGTATTTATAAATTTTAAAAGCAACACATGTTCGCGCGCGTGAATGGCCAGTGGTCGAGCGAGCGCCGGCGGATCGAAATAATCGTTTGGAAAAATTCCTCGCGTTTGCAAAAGGAAAAAGGAAAAATTCTGATTAATGATTCAGTTTGAAGGTCGAAATTCGGGATTAAGGGAAATGTTGAAAGTTTACGCGCGCGGGGGTATGAGCGTCGTGTTTGTGCGAAATGAATATGCACCCCAGGGAAATAGTAACGATGCTGGTATAACCGAAAGATAGCGCAATGCTGACACTGGAATTCGGTGAATCGCAGAGTTGGAGAGCAGGGCAAGGAGTCAAGGGTAGCTAACGCGGTCGGTCGAGCACACACGTATGAACGTGTCACTGACGCCCCGAGTCTTGTCGCACATATACGAGTCAAGTGGCTATATGAGAATAATTAGCATCGGTCGGAAATCGTCATAATTATTTTTACGCAGAGTTGGACAAATCTTTGAAAAATTCCTCCAATTTTTCGCGAACCCTCGTGAATGCAGGGCGTAAAGAAATTCGAGTGGCCTGCGCGCATCGTCTCTTTCCAAATTATCAATGCTCTCTATCTCCTTTGAACTCGCGATCGTTATTTCTTTGCAAGAAATAGAGAGACAATTCATTTCGTGCGCGATAACACTTTGAGTCGCTTTATGTTATTCGCCGCGCGCGCGCGTCCACTAAAGTTTTGAATCGCCAAACATGGAGAAATGCGCTCGGGGAACCGGAGCAGCCCGGGTAATTAAACGAGCGTTTCATTTCCTGCTCGTGCATCGAGCGTACACTCCTGCGACGGAGCGTATCACTGCTTCGTTATTCCAAATTGCCAAGGGAAGATCGTAAAAAACTTGACGACTCTTGAGAAAACTTTGTTGCACATAAAATTTTAACCGACTCATTTTTTTCCCTCAATATTGCGAAACTCGCGTAGGAAAAAACCATCCGACTATTTTTTTCCTTTCTTTCTGGATGAACTTTGAATCAATAGGCCCGCGTCGCGAAAGCAAATGGGTCGCGGACGAATAGAAAAAATAAATGGTAAGGCCCTCGAGCTTATCGAACATTTTTCATGGATTTTCATCATTTTTTCTTGGACGATTACGTAACCGGAATTAGCGGACGTTTTTGCAAGATTATCAAGTCGTACCTGAGTGTGCAGTGGTCCCAATGTCAGTTTGCCAATTAAAAAATGAATGCTTGCTCAGCGGGTCGTCTTATTAAATCCCTTTTTTGCCCTCTCACACACACACACTTTGTCACTGTTTGTTTTTCTCCTCCCTCTCAGCAGCGAGATGGTGTTGGTGTGCGCGGGAGAATATGCGGAGGATTTTCAACTCGCAACGAATGCCCGCGCGACGGATGGTCAATTCCGGTGACTCTTACGATTATTATTACGTCGAGAGCTCTGGCCGCTGTTTTTCAACCTTTGCGACGACGCGATCTCGATTATTCATGTCTCCGTCCGGCGGGTTATCGCCTGCTCCGGAAATTTTGAACCCATTGAGAAATTCAAAGTACTAAATTTCTATCGCAGTGACGAAACGCGCGGGGAGAGCGGGCGATCCAACGACCCGCACCAAAAATCATTTACGCGTCGTTTTCTTCTTATTTCTTGAAATAATTCACTTTGATATCGTCGCCGATGACGTTTTTCTAAAATAATGAAAATTCCTCTTGATTCGAGAAACACAATGTAATTTTCGTACGCCGCGTGCTTCGAGTCATTGTCGCTCTCGATACGTGCTTTTTACCTGCGAAACTGTTGTATGACGCACAAACATTCGTTGTTTATGGCTCGAAACGCGACTCGATATGGAAATTTTTATTGACCGTATAGGCACGTTTCTTAATTGCTCGTCCATACACGACCAAATCAACTGGAAAATAATCATTTTTCTCAATGTAACGTAAAAAAGTATCGTTGGCCGAATAGAAATTGCAGCTTTTTGCTGCGCGCTATAAATTCTCTCGGTTCGCGGGACCAATCTATCGAATCGAATGTAAACAACGAGTTAGCGAGGTGACTCGTCGTGTCCCGCGCGCGCACCAACTTGCGACTAATGAAATAATGTTGAAAATAAACGCGCGCCTCTAGCATTGTTCGCGTTGGCAAAAGTGTAAAACGAATCGCGCGTTCGCCGGCTTATAAATCGTAATGGAGAATCGTTTAAGATACGCGAGCAGTGCAAACGTCTCGCTATATCTGTATCGCTCGCGCGCGGCCCGGTATTTCTTGTTATCGAATTGCAAATGCAATTGGAGACTCGCGAGGACTAAATGCACGCGGAATACGTGAGATGCGCGTCTCTCTCTCTCTCTCCCACACGCACGCACGCACACTCGTTCCTTTCCCTCCAATTTCTCCGCGGAGCGCGAGGATTTACACGAGCAGAGAGAGAGAGAGAGAGAAAAAATGTCGTAAAGGGTGCCCTGCCGCCGCCGCCGCTGCTGCTCCGAGTCTAACGCGGCACGTCCTCGCGCACCAGCTGTCAATGCTACATTCTTGCCAATTCTAGCTCAAGTGAGAGTTCAACAATCGACCCAGTGCCTTCGCTTCTTCAAATTAGACCTCTTCCCTCCCCGCCGCCGCGATTCGCCCGAGCCGGAATTAACCGAAACCGATCACATTTCCAGCATCTTATGCCTCCAACTTGGCCATTTTCTTATCACGAAAATATGTATTTATCGCCGGTAAGATTTATTTCTATCGCGCGTTATTATCGAGTCGAGTTACTCGCGCCAATAGCGCAGTGACTCGAAGCGCACGCGACAACGACTCGTTTTTATTTATTTCGGGGAATAACGTAATCATTACCTGTTGGCACGTCAATGATCGGGCTCGGAAAACAATTGATTGCACTTGGCCGAGAATGGTCCCTAAAGTTTTGAGTCTTGTCTCGAAAAAAAAACAAAAACAAATCAACTTTTCTATTTCTCAAGATTACCCGTCAAGTTATCGAAACAATTACAATAATCGAATCACTGTCCAGAGCACAGGTTCCAACTTGTATTTCCAAATGGTCACGTCATCACCACTTTTTTATAATACTTTTGCGCGCACGTCTGATACTTTTGTACGCAGAGAATCGCGTATGCCTACACACGGCGATAAATACTTTCCGGAGATAAACTATTGACTCGTAAATATTAGTAAATATATATTCATTTGTTGATTAATTTGATTGAAAAAATAATGTTTATCCATTGGTGCGATAGTGTGTCTGTGGGTTATTTATAAATGTAATGTAAGAGAGGAGGAGAGCGAGTTAACCGCGACGAAGCTCTTCCGGGCTCACACGTGCGACTGATTGAATGACTGACTGACTGACTGAGTAAGAGCCCGCGGACCGGAGAGCCAAAGAGTTTCTCTTCTGCTGCTGCTGCTGCTGCTGCTGCTGCTGGTGCCGATGGAGCGCCTCCAATCGCCCAGCAGCCCGCAGGGCAGTTTTGTGCGCGCTCAGAGAGAGGCTCACGGCTCGACTCTTCGGGAGACCGAGCGAGTGAGCAAGAGAGAGAGAGAGAGAGGCAGGAGGTGAGAAGGGGAATTCCCTGACTCCTTAACCCCCTTGCAACCTGCTGCAGCAGCAGCAGCAGCAGCAGCCGCGTGCAAGCTCTTCCGCGCCTCCATCGCCACCTACGACAAACTCTCCCGCCAGGATATGCAGTCTGTGACCCGAACTTTACTCCCACACGCACACGATTCCGTTCCATCGAAATATTGCTGCGTGTAAATTCAAGCAGCAGGCTCGGGAACAAAAAATCCGAGAGGAAAAACAGAAAAAAACCCAAAAAAAACTTTGACGAGACCCTTTTTCCACGCTGCTCAACTTTCACACATTCTTTTTCTCTCGTGTGACACACTCTTCCTTTTTCAGACCGCCTCCGCCGCAACCGGCCAGATGTTTCTTCATAGTCTTACGCGACTTTATATTTCAGAATCATTCAATTTTTTCAAATAAAATTTCAAAATAATTACCGAGAGTTTTATTGCCGCGCGGTTGACGCAAATATTTCCGCGATCGATCCTTCATTATCACCGGCCCCCCACGTTCTCTCAATTTGACAATTTTCCGTTGCGAGCGCAAGAGAGCTAATGACTCGCGACCGATGAATAATAAATTGATTACGAGGAAAATCAAGTCCAGCTTTCGATAATAAAGGCCGCGCGCGCGAAATCCAGGGAAAGCCGAGATTCTCGTTGTTGCGGACAACCATCCACCGCACCGCCGCGCCGTACGAATCAACATTCATGCATACATGGACACTCGCACACGTTCAATATAAATCTCCGACACACATATTCGTCGTCGTAGTCACATATGGATAACAAGAGGTTGGTTATAACGTAAACGCTGCGGAAGCCGTCGTTCAAACTAAACTGCTTCCCCTCTCCCTCTCTCCCTCTCGCTCACACACCGTGAGACGCTCTCGCGTTCATTTTGTTGACTATTTTCGTTCGGGGTATTCCTGAATTACCACTCGCCATCGCTCCTTATACACACCAAAGTCCCAGCGAGCAAAGCCCAATTCCTTGTCGTTGCTCAAACTTTTCCAAGGGCCCTGCTGCTGGCACATGTCCCCTGTTTCGCCATCTAATTTGTTTTTGCTCGTAAATCACGCAGACACGACCGCGAGTTCGTTAATTAATATACATGTTCTGCTGCTGCTGCTGCTTTGCCTTTTGTGAGCCGCGCGGTATTTCATCAATCGCGAAATAAAACACACGTGCAAATACGCGCGACCATCGTACCGGCCGGCTCCGCGGTTCTTGCGAAGAATTTATTTTTTCTCTCGACAGCAAGCAAATGTCAATTATTTCGACGTCCGGATGCTCGAATGCACGAAAATGTTGTCTCGGATCGATGCATTGCGCGTCTATCGACGTTACGAGCGTCGATCGATCTCGCATTATAGTTTTTTTCTGATAAATCATCGCAACGACGATACGCCACTTTTTTACCAACCGCGAACGTGATTTACGTGTGATTCGGTCGGTAAACAAACCGAATCGCCCGCATCCGTTCGAACAAACGAAATGGAATTATTTTTTCAATTATTTTCGATCGTTGACATAATCTCAAACACTTTACTCTTTTATTTTTTTCCCTCCGTGTCGCGGAGAGAGCGGTGAGAGAGTTATTTCGCCAGCAGGAAGGATTTCGTCATCGTATCGCGTTGCGAGCTTTTCAACTATTAAAGTTGTAGATTTTTAAAATAAATATTGAACGACGTAATGGAGCGATTATTGCAGCCCAAATCCGACACTTGATAAAGAAATCCCCGGAGAAAAAAATCGCAACGTAAATCACAAAGCAAAGCGCCGGGGAAGCAGAAAACTATATTGTAGCGAGGAAAGCGTTTTCAATCTTTTTTCTAGATGGCGCCGAGATCTCACTCGGAGAGTGTTCTCTGCCTTATCCACCGACTACCACGCGACCGCGTACGTAAGAAAAAAATGAAACACACATGCAAGTGTCTCGGTACATTTATTTCGAACGCTGCTCCGACAGCCGGGAAATACGTGCGCCCATTGATTAATTAATCTTTGATTTTAATTATCCACCCGCCGCGGCTAAGCTGGCTTTGTTCGTGCGGAGGTTGGAAATTCAAATTTATATTTTCACTGCTCATCGTGGATGATTCGAAAATTTGACCAAGTCCCCTGCTCGCAACGAGCATTCGTTCAAATTGATTTTCCTCACGCGCGAACCTTTCTGAGTGTGACGAAAAATCAAAGAGTACGAAAAATGTTTCGAAAAAATCTCAATCTCGCCTGATTTTCGATTTTTAATAAAATTATTTAGCTCTCGACAAATGTCAATGAAACTCCAGTGAAAAAATGGAACAAATGTGACGGAATTGCCCGTGTATCTCGTGCGCTATGAAACGTAGTATATGAGTATCGATCGAGTGGATGCCTGTTCTAAATCTGTATGGGTAAGTTACATGTGGGAGGACCAGTACGATGAGCCTTAATGTAGGTCAGTAGACTACGTAACAACGGAAAAAACAACGCGGACAAGGGACAATGCATTTTCCTTTTTATTTCCTGCTCCTTTTTTCATCGCTTCATTTTCTAATTAGCCATTACCTGCTGCGGTTTCTGTCACTCCAAGGTCAGCGGTTCCGATGGAACTCGAGCCTCGGTTGCAAAACTCTACTTCGTTTTTCCCTTTTGTGACGAGGAAAATGTTTAAATTTTATAATTTTTCGAATTTTACGAAAAATTTCTGCAAATTTTGTGTAAAAGTCTGTACTTTTTATTTCCTCTCTGCGAAAGTTGTCGAAATTATTTCAATTTCAATGCAAATACAAAAAAACGCTGCAAATTGAAATTTTCAAATTTTTTCTTCAATTTTCCGTCCAATATTCAAGTTGAAAGAGAATCCGAGGGGGATGAAAGTTTCATTCGTCGTATTTCATTATAAACGACCCCAGCAGCACCGCGGAATGATCGAGTCAAGTTTCTTTTTTCTCATTCGCAGCGCGCACCTTGGCGCGCGACGACCAAGGATTTTTATTTGCTCAAGGGTAAGGTCACAGGGTGACGTATGTTCTTTACGGCGAGTGTACCCGCGCGAGACTCGGCGCGTTTCTCTTGTGTAGCAAAAAGCCTCCCTATTTCGCCACTAAACACGCCACTTTTCTTTGCTCGCGGCCACACTCTCGGCTATACTACAACTCCATCGCAGGTATATACATATTTTTATAAATCCATATATATGTGCCAAGGAGAGTCACGAGTCCGGAAGCTTATTAGAAAGTCGAGACAACAAGGAGACAGTCTCATGCACGTATGGGCTGTCCCGTCTCGAATCGATCCTATACGAACGCGCTCGACAAACTTGCCATCGAAATGTTCAAAAGTATCAATCGGATACGTAGGCAGCTTTGAACGACGCTATGAGAAATATGTTTGGTCTGTACGCGAGTATGCGAGGGACGCGCGCGCGACGGGATCAATGATGACGAATAAGTACAAAACTTTTTTATTATTGAGATCCGACAGTCCGGCGCCGCGCGGTAACGATCATAAAACGGTCGCAGACTCAACCGGCGCATTGGCCTTGCATAATTATTGGAAAACATGATTACTCGATGTAAATGTCGCCAAGAGCTGCTCGCGAAGAAACTCTTGATCGCTCCAAAGTCAAAAACGCGGAATCTTCAACGGGGATTGTGTCCGATCACGTAACGAAACAAACGATCATTCCCTTCGGCGCGGTGGATCGATTTTTCGTTAATCTCCTGCGCCGAAGCGAATTCGATTCACGAGTCTCGCGTTTATCGCACAGACACGATTTATTCTACTTGCATTTACTTTCTCTCGCATCTTTTGTTATCCGCTTTCGCGGTGTCTGTGCTTTCTTTCCATTTGGCCGGTTTCTCGGTCGAGGGTTCGCGACCGTGCTACGCTCTTGCTTGCTCGCGCGTATTGATCTTCGAGCGTGACTCTTTGCCCCCCAATGCTTTCTCTCCGCAAGCAAACCCGCCGCCGCCGCCGCCCTTTAAACCTTTTCTTCCGCCCACCTCGACACCGCTCCTTCCTCCAAAAAAAAAAACCCTCTCCTTCCTTCGACCAAAAATACACTTGGGACAGACAAAAAAAAACACCATTTGCCCTCGTCGTCGTTCCGCGTTATCGAATGACCTTTCAATAACGCTCCAAATTCTCCGAAAACCAAATTCGTGAATATACGCGCGGCTGCAAAAATATGAGGTACAGGGGGGCGGGGGCTGTCTCTCTCTCTCTGTTTCTCCGAATCTCGTACGAATCAAATCGATTTCTCGCGATGACCCGCTCCTGGTGCGAGCTCCTACTCGCGGCGGTGCGCTCGCACCGAGCTGCTTGCATGTAACTAGATATATATACGTGTATGTATACTTTTCGCATCGCATATTTGCAAACTCCGCGATCGATGCAACGGGCCAATTCTCTCTGAACGTAAAAAGCAGGAGCTACTAATTTCGTCCATCGAAAGTTTTATTTTTCTCTCAATACGTATAGCAGGCGACTCGTCGGAGCGTCTAGTCCAAATTGCCGGTTATCGCGGTTCTTTCAATATTTTGCGAGTCAATTGGATCCAAAGCGCGACTACCCGGCCGCGTTTTCCCAGGACGCCAAAAAATAATTGATAGCATTGTTTAAAAGTTGGCTGGCCGTAAAACTTTGTAATTTCGCTGCTTGCATATCCGATGCACCAAACTACCGCGGGAAGAAAAAGAGGCTGACCGGATGATGGAAAAAAGAAAAAAAAAAGTAGATTTTGCACGATTGTTGAATTTGCTGCTTGCAAAGGTTGAGGTGATGGAGATTATGGCAAGAATAGCCATAGACACGTGCCGTTCGCACGTAGCCATTATCTTACGGCGCGCGCGCGATGACGCTTCGAAACTTGTAAAAGCAACTATAATAACAATAACCGCGTTAATAATCCTCCAAGTTTTGAATAATCGAAAAGCTCGTATATACTGAGAAATGCTTGACGCATGAACCGCGCGCGATTTGTGTCGAAATATCGAACGGAGCGTGTTTCTCCTCAATCCGGATCACCGCATTTATTTGAATAATAAGTAGCGAATGCACGATAAACTCGGATGTCGTCGACTAAATATAGATGATCCTCCTCCATCGAGAGCATTGATCGCGTCTTCTGCCTCGAATTATGTATATTACCGACTCCGTACCTCCTGGAGCCTCGCACTTGCTTCTTCCACGAAATAACAAAGATTCGTCATGTCATATCGACATTTCATACCAGCCCCTCATTTTTCACCCATTTTTCGTATCGACGCTCGGGATTTTTCGTATTTTTGCCACGTGAGCCTGGGGCAATTTTGTTTGGGGTCAAAAAATCAGTCGAAAATGCGGTTTTTATTTTGCACAAAGTCATCGCGCGAAAAATGCCAATTGCCTCGATCCCTCTTCATTTTGCTATACACAAAAGCTATGAATGGACGCGCAGCATTCGTATCGAGGTTCGTCGCAACATGGCTCGGGAAGAGCGTTGGCAACCGTAAAAAAAAAAAGAAAAAAAAAGTGTGTCGGAGAAGGATCAAGAGGGCAGGGAGACGGATAAAAAAAAATATCGGAGCAAAGCGGTGAACATGAAACAAAAAATAATTGCAAGTACATCAAGATTTATTGCACATTACAAAAATCGTGTTTGTTGCTCATTTCGCCTTATCAAAGCCAAAGGATCAATTTAAAAAAATGAAAAATAACAATCTGACAATTGCGTGATGGATTTGGTACGTTCGTGTATATTTACATAAATATCAATGTAAATATATATTGAATCAAGGCACGGTGTTGCGCACACACACACACAAAGCGTTTGCATTTCTCTCATCATTTTTTTTTTCATCTCTTCATTCGTCTCCATTTTTTGTAGCAAGCTGGCGTGAGCTATGTGGGAACGGAAAAGCGCTTCGTGATTAAAATTGCGTTTGTAAATATTCTTGTACATAAACATTTATATGCTTGCATAATTTTTCAACACTCGCGCGTTCTTCGTTTGTTTGAGAAAAAAAAAAACGGAAAAAAAAAATGGAAAATAAAAGACACATAAAGCACATTGAACATTTTTTTAACCAACGAAATAGTCGAGAGTATTGCGTACATGAGAGGGTTGTTTTCCTGATTGTTCGGAGGTTGAGAATTCACCGAGCGCCGCGGTCGCCATATGGCCAGTCTTGCAAAACCGTATTTCGTCATTTTTCTTACTTTTTCCTTCCTCTTCGTCTTTTTCCTCCTTCTCCACCCGTTGCTCTTGCGCTCGCACGATTTTTTCTCGTCTTCTCAAGCAATCAACATTCCCGATGATTTATTGCGATATCGATTTCCTTTCTATCCCCGTTAATTCTCATTCAACCATGAAATACGTAACTGATCAATCTTCGTGTCTTGTTTATGCATTTTCTCAGTATACTCCGAAAAGACATCATTTATCGTTGCTACCGCTGTTTATTCCCAAAATTATACAAAAGAGGCGCAAGGTCCGCCGTGTTTGAACGTGCGTTGAGCAAGAATCGACTTGAGCTTTCAATTTGGTGGAACGAGGCAGCAGCTTGCACGATAACGGGCCATTTTTTTTCCCCTTGTCACTCGAGCTCGCGTGCCTAATTTTCTCTTGGCAGAGAAACTATTTTTATGTACAAACTGTGTAGCAAAAATATCTCGCCGTCTCGTTAATTTCTTTTCCACTCACTCCGCGCCTCGAGACGAGTCCGCGTATCACTCGAGCTCTTCAACAAACGTATGTACAATTTATAAACATGGATCGGACCAGAACGGAGCGATCGGTTAGTTGAGCTCCTATTAACTGTTGTTTTCAAACGTCACAGCAGCCAATCTCGATGGGCCGTGAATATATGTTGTTGCTAATAGAGAATCAAAGATTCTCAACGACGACGATGAAGGTCCGACGTTTCTCGCCACTTGTATCATTTGAAGCCTCCTTCTTTATTATCCTCCGCGTTTAATTCCAAATTCCTTCGCACTCTGTCCACGTGAAAAATCGCTAAATTTCGTTTTCCTCTCTCTCGCTCTCTCTCTCTCGTCTCGGCGCGTGCTCGCGCGTGTTTGTCGTTAAAATTGGCGCGACGATACTTGAGCGCGCAATACTTTGATATGTGTCCGAGGTTCGTAATGCACCCGATGGCGTCAGAAGGACAGCGAGAGAGAGAGAGAGCGGAGGAGAACGACGTAGANGACAGCGAGAGAGAGAGAGAGCGGAGGAGAACGACGTAGAGGGAGAGAGAGAGAGAGAGAGAGCGAGGACGAAATGGCACCCCTTCCCAGCGAAACCGACCCCCGACGTCTCGCGGCGGTCGTCAAGGGGTTCGAGCTTGCGCACAAAATATCAACCAATTCCCAACAGCAACGGTATTAAAAACGGCCAAAGCAACGATCTTAGATTCCCCTCGATCAACATGCTCCGCAAACGATCCATTATAAATATGTGTGTCTGTGTGTTACGACGACGACCTTGTTCGAGATGTCTCTCTGCCCAATAGTTTCCAATCTCTTTGCCATTTCATCGCTCCTTTATCTTTACTCATTAAACTTTAAACTTTTGGCCCGTCCAATTCTTTTCCTCCGCAAGTAATTCGAGTTTTTATCGAGTCTGGATTTTTTCCTAGATCCGGAAAGTGGTGGAGATTTTTTTTTCGAAAAGCAAATTCACACCGAACATCGTGTGGTAGTTGCTGGACCAGAAGCCGGCTGTTGACATTATGCAATTTACCGATTCCCCAATGTCCAGTGATGATTCCCGAGCTCGTGACCAAAAGGTCTGCAAAATATTTGCATCTCAAAATTTTGAAGGATCTTGCGAAAGTTTAAAGCAACGTTGCGAATCGTTGTCATTCCTTGAGTTTCTCATCACCCGGCAAGATTATATTCCGTCCTCCCCCTCACTCAATCCTCACGCCAGCTCTCTCACGCCATCTTTTCGTCACTCTCTCCCTCTCTCTCTCTCTCACTACCCCCGCGGCCCTCTACCGTCTCCTTTTTTTCGACTCTCTCCGAGGGTTCACTTCGTCGCGTCTGTCGTACATGCAAATACTTGTTCACCACTCCGTTCACCGTGTACCGCGCGATGACCGAATAAAATTCCGTACAAATATCCTCGACGTTGCGTTTAGCCGTGTGTAGCTCTTGTTATCTATCTCTGTCGTCGCTGGAACGATCGGAAAACGCGGCGACACCTGTCACTCGCCGCCCGCGCGAGCAAGGGAGGATCGAGCCTCCCTGCAATATCGAGGGGGAATCCCAACTGCGCAAGTCATCCCCGAGACTCCTTGTTAGCGGAGCAGTGTAGTTTGCGATTCGGCCAACCCCTCTCTTTCTCCTGCGATGCTTTGGTCTCGCTTCCGGAGCAAATCGCACGCGGATTAACGCGCGGCCGTTACGCGACGTTATGTCAACGAAAATTCATGGCAGCCGAGAGGAGAATTGTTCTTCCGGATCTATAATGGTCCAAAATGGTCAAATTTACTGACCGAGGGCCAGTTGAATTTTAATTCGACCCGCTGCGGCGGCGGCGGCGGCAAACTGTGTTGTAAATTCGAGCTTGTCGAGCAAGATTGCGCCACCGCCGAGTTCCGCCCTCGGAAAAGGGGTTGAAAACAAGGTGCAGCAGTGGAAAGGGCGAACGCGACATACCGACCGCGGAAACACGGGATCGTGGCCGGAAAGGTAGAAAATTCGTGGGACGACAGATCGGTGGTCGTTGCATGGGATGCTGCGATGATTTGCACTGCTGACGATAAGCCGCTCGCAGCAGTGCGGCGGTTTCGCGCTACTGAAATTTCCAATATTCAACCAAAATCCATCGGCGGTCGAAAATGTCGCGGGGGTGGGTGCGCGTCGACCTATTTCAAGGACCTTGGCCGTTACAGCCGGGGATTACGAAAAACACGAGGGGTGGCGGCGCCTGTACGAAGTAACGCGTGAATTTTACTCGCAGGCAAGTGGTCCCCGGGGCTGTGGCGTTGAAAAAATATATCTCTCTGCTTGCGAGGCTGAAAGATCGCGAGATGTTGTTTGATAGATTTTCCACGCGACAATGGCTGCACAGAGATGTCGAGGGCGTGAAAACAACGACGCTTTGAGATTTATCGCTTCGTCATTAAAATTGCGTGGTCAACGGATTCCTCGCGCGCGCGCCTTTTTCATTCCTTTTTTTCTTCTTTACCATAAATTCCTGTTTATATTTCGCAGCAGTTGTCGAGCGCGCAATCGATGTTCAAGTTCGGGCACGCCCGCAGGCGCTAATAATTATTCTTTCCTAAGGACTATTCTCGTAAATAACGAAAAGCAGCGGTGCAGGGATATTTAAAAGTTTTTGGTACATAGGTGCGGGCTGCTCGGAACGAGGAGGTCTAAACTGAAGGACGCGCGCGGTGACATTTCATCCAGCGCGTGTGTCGGCCGTTCTCGACTTTGAATCGCGAGCAGAACAAACGAGCACGTTAAGCCCGGCAACACGACGAAAAGACCAACGCGCGCGTTTATGACTCTCTTTGCCGCGTCCTCGGGGTCTCTCTACACACTCTGCTCCCGCTCGTTCCCCAGACTCCTATAATAAGCTGCTCGCCCGACCCTTCCAACTTACAACCCTTGCATGCCGGTTTTACCGGTATTTATACGGAGATGCTATACAATACGAAAACAAATGGAAATTTCAAAGCCTCCGCATGGTCGCGGTCATTATCGCCCGCTTTCCTCCAAAAATTTGACCAAAAAATTACGTTTCCGAGATAAATTGTCCCTCATTTGCACCAAAGTATAACGGAGGCTGTGTGTGTGTGAAAAAATAATGCAGAATGCAAAAAATTTTGGCTCCTTCGTAGAAGAATTTGCAAAATTCAATTTGCAGCGTTTTTTTTTTTGTATTTGCAATTTTGACGACTTTTCTAGAAGGTGAAGAGCAAGACTTACATAATATTTTACAAAATTTGCAGAAATTGGAACGGTTGTACGATTTTTCAATATTTTCGGGCATTTTCACCGTCACGTTGCAAAAAAAGAAAAAAAAAGTTGAGCAATGAGTTTGAGACTTCCGGTAGCAAACTTTTATAGGCCATCAGCTATATGATTTTTAACGAATCTCTCTCGTTATACCGCTGTCGAAGGACTTGAGAGGAAACTTGCTCATTCTCCTATCTCTCGCGATCCCTTGCCTTTTTACCCTCTGGATCTTTGTATCACATCGTTTTCTCAACTCGAACCCAGAGAGTCAAGAAATTATCCCCGGAAATTGTCTCATCAATACTTCCGCAATCGACAAACTCGCTCCTCGCTCTTTTCTGCTCCTTCGAATCCTTTTTTTCACCCTCTGCTCCAATAAGAGCTGCCGAACGAGAGAATGCCAGCAGAGAGCGAGAGGGCCGAGTCGAGTCGATCATTCATGGCTATACATTGGCCAATAGTTGCAAAAAAAGACAATAAAGGCATGTTCCCTCCTAGCAGAACATTTATCTCTCGTTTTTTCCTTTTTCGCTAAGGAAGCTTTCCACCCTCAATCATATATCCAGTCAAGTTGAAAGAAAACTGATCATCGTCCAACAACAAAAGTTAAAAATAAACTATTTCCGTATGACTTTTCGAAATTATTGGGCGTTCCCTCGCGATGAGAATTATTTTGTTGAAAAAGTGGGATATTTTGTTCGATACGTTCGACCAAACGTTTTTTTGAATAATCCCAAAAAAAGTGTCAGTGCAGCAAGAACTATTTTAGAAAGTCTCTTCGGAAGTAAATTTTTGTCATTCCACTCGTAAATTTCGCTGATAATTCCATTAGAAAGCAAATATACTGCCAAAATAACGAAAATTTCATTCTCGGATGACTTTTCGCAATCATTCAACTTGAG
Organism: Hyposoter didymator; assembly: GCA_037952995.1. NCBI lineage: Eukaryota > Metazoa > Arthropoda > Insecta > Hymenoptera > Ichneumonidae > Hyposoter > Hyposoter didymator. The sequence goes on from JBAJMU010000008.1 coordinate 12,230,947, forward strand.
AAAAAATCAAATTACAACGATTCACGTGATGAATCGAATGAAATGAAGTTTCAATTGGAATGCCAATGAGTACGAAATAATAAATCAATGTTTAGAGGCTCAATAAAGAAATCTGTCGCATATGTGCAATGAGAGAGTACAATTTGTATTGAAGATGAATAAAAAAAGGTGTTAAGCGGAGGGATGTTCTTTTAGACTTACAGGGAAAATGGCCAGGAGGTTTCGAGCTTCTGTGACGGACGCTTTTCATGCTTGCCACTTCTGCTACTGCCGCTACGTCGATTGTTCTCACTTCCGTGACAACTGCAGCAACCAGAGAACACACAGAAGAAGAAAAATGAGTGAGTCGATATCTCTTTTGTTTTTTCTCTTCGTTTTTTTTTCCCCATATTCCCAGCAGCGCTTCCTCTCGGAGCTGGAGGGCGAGCTTATTATTTCCTTTCGTTCTTCATGCAACATTTCACAAGATATTTCGTTAAATTGACAATTAATTTATATGAAAATGAAGCAAATATTTCATCAGCGTGCACGAGTGGAAAAACAAATCGCATTCCGAAAATCACTTGGACTATTTATTTCGACAAAATAATAAAGCTACTTTTCTTTTTTTAGCTACGCTCTTTTTTCGACGACGGAGAATATGATAAAACTATATACCGTTCCGACGACGGCGTCGCTAAATATTCAACTGCACAAACAATCGACGATGATCGATCGATGTCAAAAAAAAAAAAACTTTCTACGTAGATAAAATTCTTTTTTTATACATCATACATTTTTGAGGGTTCGAGGACTCGATTAAAATTCCAAACACCGTTCGCAGCGGCAATGTTCCCGCGTTCTATTTTTTTTTTTTTTTNTGCACACAAACGCGTATAAACGTGTAGAGAATCGAAAATTTAATGGATGTCTTGAGCGAAATTCCCAAACGTGTATACCCGTTCCCATTATAAATCATCTATAACGCTGCCGCGTTACGTCGACGCTGTACACTCCCCCAAACATGCTTCGACTGGTAAATTTTCTACGGATCAAATTTATTTATTTATTTATTAGATTGCGAAACTGCTCCAGCGGATTCGCGGTCATGAGCCTCGAAGTAATGATTTTTCTTTTCTTTTTCATTGATTCTTAGGAGGCGCGCGTCTGGCGGTTCGGCTACAAAAATATTTTAGCGGAAAGAACGACGGGCGAGAGGGGAGAATGAAAATTTGCAAATAGTCACGAAGGAAGACGACGACGACGACGACGACGACGACAAGTTGCAAGCTCAGGCAATACACGCCCAAGGGGAGCTCGCAGAGAAGAGTAGGAAAAAGGCGAGGAGCAGGGCGTCGGGTCAGGGGCAAAGAGGTGTAACCTCAGTTATAAGCTGAATAATTCATGAGGCGAATGTGAGAGAGAGATGAGATTGCATCTGGTGGTGAGCAAAGAAAGTCTCGCCCGGTGTAACTGGCCAAGTCATTAAGGTCGTTGAGCAAATATAGCGAGATGGGCGAATGAATGGTAAAACGTGATTCGGAGGGTGTGTGCCGACCGCGATGATCCGCGTCGACGAAATAACTGAATAAATCTTTCAGGATTGTCGTAACAAAGTCGATTGATATTTTCAACCGATTTACTTGTGACAACTTTTTCAATAAGTTTTAAGAATGACAAATGAATGCGTTCAGCCGTAAAATGCATTTGCGAGCGGCTTTTGTAATCAATTCGCCGCGTTCCGGGGAGAAAAAAAAATGTCGGTCTACTTGGCACGTGTGTCAATAACAACATTTGTTAGAAATTGGTTGATGTATATATATATGAGGAGCAGGAAGATCATTAGATGCGGTATCGAGGACGTGACCCGATGACACGGAACTCGCGTTGGTATTTTTTCTACATCGGGCGTTGGTATAGACGAGATATTCTCACAGATATAATATCTCGAATGGAGCGAGTCGGCGTGTGAGGCAACGTTGCCTCGGGCATGTTGCAAAGTGCTTCATTGTCTGGCAGCAGCGCGGTTCGGTGCTTGACCTTCTCCTACATTATCGAGATTCACATCGCGGCGCCGCGCATCGCGCGGATATGTATAGATTTATCAATGCGTACGATTTAAAATGAAAAGGGCGTAGCGCGTTGTATCGAACCGCGAAGAAAAAAAGGCTTGGACGGGGGGCGGCGAGGCCCTTGTTTGTCTTATCGTCCTCGTTCGCGAACGCGACTTTTTACCGCGCGGCGCGCCAACACCAACTTTGCCTCCACCTCCGCGCGCGATGGCCTTCGATGCTCTCTTTCTCGGGGGCGGCTCTTTCAAAAGCTCGTCATTTTAGAAAATCGAACTAAAACTCATCCTCCTGCTGCTGCTGCTGCTGCTGCTGCTGCTGTGACAATCTCGCACAATGAGATCGCGGCGGGAGAAAGCGAGAGAGGCCGAGCACCAACTTTCCGTGCATGCCTCGTGGCCTTCCTCCTCCTCCTCCTCCTCCTCCTTCTTCGTCTTCTCGATACATCGCTGCGTTCTACACTGTATTATATCGAGAACAAGGCCTCGCGAGAAATCATAGGTGTCAACTTGTCCATTCTCTCTCCAAGTACAAGATAAAGCTGCTCGTAGCGTGTCCCCTGTATGACCTTTTCATATACGAACAAATATTTTCGGGCGTTTCCGACTCTTTGAGGCAAAAATACATCCAATCGCGCGGAATCAAACTCGCGACAAAAATTAATGGACGCGCAAGTAGAGTCAAAAAGGCAACGCAGCGATGTATGTAAGAGATCGAAGGTCAGAGGCAAGGGTTTCGTTAGGATCCACCTCAGACAGAACTTTTTCTTTATTTTTTCCTTTTTTTTCCATTTCGTTCAGCGTCAGGCCGTTAACAATCCGAGTCAAGTGTTGCTCCGAGTCGCCGCTCGGAGGAGAGAAAACAAAAAAAAAAAAAAAAAGATCTCGTCCCGGGGGGAGAAAAACCAAACGAGATGAGAAGTTTTTCCCATTGGTGCAAAGAATTGTGCGGATGAGGAGCCGCGGGCAGCAGGGGTAAAGGGAGTTTGAAGCGCCTCGAGGGCGGCAAAAATCAAACGCTCGAACGCGCGTATACCGCAGTTGTATGAGAAATAGTAGGATGAGGTGAAAAAATAAATGAGAAAACTGCGAGAGCACCGCGGTGTGAAAAAGGTGGAGAAAAAAATTAAGTGGCAAATAAAAAGGAGAATAAAAATAGACGCGAAAACATTTTGGAAGTTTGTAACGGCGATTCGCGCGCAACTTGCCACACTCGATCGCTCTCAATGCGCGAGCGAGTACAAAAAAAAAAAGAAAATCAAAACAAAACCAACAAAGTTTTTTTTTCTACAGAACGCAGCCGCGTGCACGCGCAACGAGCATATGCGGGTTTCGTTCCAATCCGGAATGCGAATTCTTATAAATGTCTGAGAGAATACACGCCGCGCGTTCAGTGGGTGAAATTACACGCTCATGCCGAGTAATTTCGCGAGCCAACAAGAAAAGTTGAGAGCTCACGATAGAATCATTAGAGTCTCCCTCCGTGTACAGAGTGGAGTAGTAAAAGACGAGAGGACGAGATGGAATGAACAAGTCGAGTACGAAAATGGAAAGAGATGGAGGAGCAACTGAGAGGCGGAGCGACAGCAGAGGCCGGAAATGAAAAAGTGCGTAACATTTTTTCGCCTTGAATTATTTCTCCAACTCGGTGTGTCTCTGTTACGCGTGCGACTGAATGTAATTAATCTTGCGGCTAATTATTGCCGAGATACTCGCAAGATACTCGCGCGCGTGTTAAATGCGCGTATACGTGGATAGGAGCAGAGGCGTTGAAGAGTTTAATAGACTCGATCCGGGACTTTCGAGTCCCGAAGGTCCATACGTAATGACCCGGATTCGAATCACGTAGCATCGTATATAGTCGTGCCCGGCTCTGTCGCACGTATCACGTGTTAACGTGTTCCCTGCTCCCATACCTAAATCTATGCATACATTGTACATGCTCAAAATGTATGTATATTCATGAAGGAGAGAGATTAATATATGCAGCGCGTATTTTGTGGATTTTTCTGACAGTGATCGACTCTACAGCGGGATTGTTTTTGGCCAAAACTTTGAATCCAGAGTCAAATTATATCCCGCACGAGCCTCGATCGGACAACCATTTACGCGGAATAAAAAATTTTATTCGTTCGATTGCGCGCGAGATACCGGAGAATAATCTTATTTTTTCGTATCGGGTCTCGTCCGGCTGGATATTTCTATAGCCAACGCGAGGAATATGCATCATATTGGAAAACGATTGAGATTGGAGAGAGGCTTTCGAGAAAACGTGTGTGGACACACTCGTGTCGAACGTACCAACGGAATGTGTACCGTTGGTACGTATTCCTACACGTGAAATATTTGCTTGCTCCAGCGAGAAATCCGTTTCACAGCTGTTCCGCGGGCCCGTTGCTTTTGTCGCAAGAGGCAAGCCCCTCTCGGGGTACACAACATCGTGCACGCGCGCGAATTTCTTGTCTCGACGAGCCTAACGTCCTGCTACGGGAATAATATTTGCCAACCAACGAAAACGAATTCCAAAACGATTTGAAAAAAAAATTTATTACCGTACCTTTGAAATTATTCGACGAAACGCACACACACGCACGATTTGATGAGAAATTACGCACGATTCCGGCACAACGCTATAAACTCGAGCGCAAAGTTATCAAGATCGTTAGAAACGTGATAATGAGCTCCGCGATAAATTTTCACGTACGCGTACGCGGCCATCGGAACCCGGAGTAATTGGCGGAGCGGCGCGACGCGCACCGCGACAACATATCGCGTACAAACGTGTTTACTGCCGGTAAACCTCTGATGCTTTGCCGCGCACCGAATAATAACAGAAACGAAAAAAATGTTGTCAAACATTCCGCACCATCTCATTCGCCTCGCGGAAACTCACTCTTTCCGATTGGATCGACGCGTTTTCGATATTTCTAATGAATTATTGCGATTGCGATTTTTTCCGTGAAAAAAAAAAAGTTCAATTTTCCCTCGACATCGAGGACGTACCATTTATTCATCCAATCGAGTGGAGATTCCCCGATCCGCCGGGTTCAACTGCTCCTCTGTTTAGAATTTTCCCGCGAGTATTCCATTGAACGATTATGATTATTTTTAAGGACCGCGACTGTGAAGCGCCGCAAAAAGCTATTAGGAGATGCGCCGCGGGGGGGTGGCTAAAAGAGGATTGAAAATCGTGTAATCCTATAATACAGTACTTATCGCGGCTTACGCGACGCGGCTATTGTTTCCAGCGGATCCCCGCTTTTTTTTTGTCTTTCCGACATTCTCCGGCATTGATACTATTTTTTTTTTTCAACCCTCGTTTTTCGCCCCGTATTGACGCAATTATTCTCGTACAGCAAATTACCGAGTGTCCGGAAAGCAACAAATATAATTTGTTTAATCTCAATAATGGAGCTCGCCACTTTTTCGAAGCGTCATAAAAATCAGCAGCAGCGATATCCGCGATGATTCGCGTTTCGTCGTGCCTGCTCCAGAAGCTCAATTTATTTCAACATTATATGCGTAGAAAAACCCAAAAGTGCTCTAGCGAAAATGATTAAGAGTTTATAAATAAACGTGAATAAATATGATGACGAATAAATGTCATAAAATATTTGAGAATTCAATAAATATCGTAAAAGATAAACTATTGTCGATCAAACAGAAAAATTCATGCAGCGATCGAGTGATTGCGGTGTAATTATAATTTATAAACTTTCGGTGATTTTCCATCGTAATTTCAAGGATTTTTCAAAAATCGTTTTAAATATAAACAAGAGAGTGAAAATTTAGGACCGAATGGAAAGTCGGATCGAATCGACTCTCTGTGTCGAAACGCAGCTCCATTTTATTTTCGATCCAACGACTTTTAATTCGGCCCGTGTATGAAATATCGAGCGGAAAAAAATCATGCGATAAAAATATGACGTTTTTTGGTACTTGGAAGATTTAAAAAAAAAAAAAACGTAATGGTGATGAGAAAAAATAGGATGACGGTGACGATATGCGAGGTACGAACAAGAAGTGAAGAATAAAGAGTAAATGAAAGCGAGCATCCCGTAAATGCGTATATGCGATGTCACGTCAAGATATTAAGAAGAAGAAGAAGAAGAAGACATTAAAAGAAATGTTCCAAAAGTAGAGTAGTGCTCGATCGCGCATACTCATCGGAGCAGCTGATGAGAGGAAAAACGAGAGAAGCAAAGTGTTTAGAAAAACAAACCATCGCCACAACGTATTACGATTCAAAGAGAAAGAGAGAGAGAGAGAGTGTGTGTGTCCAATGTACCCTATTTTGGCTAGCCTGCGTTCTCGTTCGTCCGGCAATCCCGAAATTTGTCCAACTCCTACCAAAACACAACAATCAGCATATAAAACAATAGTCGCTCAAATTTTTATTTCGATTAGGAATAAAAAGGTATATTACATGTAAGTACACGTCATATTGAATTTTGTTTCGATAGAAGGAGCAGATTGGTGACCTTAAAATTTGGTCAAAGGTATAATGCTCGCGCGCGAGACAAATCTGTGCAGTTTCCATGCACGCGAGTGATGTATATATGCGGACGAGTGCGCGTTCATTAGCGCCGAGATTCTTTGAAAGAGAGATTGCATGAAAGTGCGCGGGTGATACGGCGTTTGCAAATAGTTGAGAAGAATAAGGGCGCGAATAAGGTGCTGGTTAAGAATGTGCTTTTGTATATGAAAGAAAGCAGCAGCAGCAGCAGCAGAGATGAGCGGCAAAAGGGAAACGAGACGGACGCGCGCGCGGTGCATGCGACAAGTCGGTCGGCGAGAGCGAGTCAAAGTATATATCAAAGGTCTGGGATGGCCCTTGACGTAGGCTGGCAAATGGCAAGCTCCACAGAGATCGTCGAGATAGTGGATGAGAATAAGAGAGCGTGAACCCGCTACAGCAGCAGCAGCAGATGTACAAAAATACATATACGCGATGAGATGGAACATAAAGATCGAAGGTGCGCGCGGGGGGAGCGTCCTCGACGGACGCTCCTTCGCCGCCACTTTCTTCATCAGCCGCACAAGTCGCGGCGGCGTCGGCGGCGGGGCGCACCACAAGGGGGTAGGTATCGTGTTGAGAGCTTCACCCCTTTTCTCACTCTTTTGCACACAATCGTGGACAACAGGGGCGCGCGGGATGCTCCAAATCTGTGAAAGAAGCGCGATGCGGGGCGAGGAAACCGCTTACAGCGATCTCTGCTTGCTGCATGTAAAGACCTCCTTCTTATCGTTCTCGTTTCGTCATGGACAAATATAGCATATTAGACATCGGCGGCGGCGGCGGCGGCAAATGGTGCTGCTGTGAGCTATTCCCGAGCCTGTCGTGTCAGTGCCACTCGAAAAATTCGCTTCAACCGCCTCGCTTCGACCCCCTGGGGAACCGCCGCATCCCCATTCTACGTGTACGACCCTATGCATCGACTTGGCGCTGCTTTTGTACACCCCCTCCCCCTCCTCGAGCCAAGTTCGTCATGGCCAAGCGGAGATCTGGGTCGTCGATTTTAATCGGCTTCGACGAATATCGCGCGCGCTCCTGGGCCTCACACTCTACCGCTCTCTCTCTCCCTCTCTCTGTAATATATTCTATACAAACGTATTGTTTGGGAATATGCAAGTATATGATTATCTATATTTTCCATGGGCACATTGGCGATATCAGCATTCAGCAAAAATCACTCTTTGCCGCGATTCTCGAGATGCATCCTCTCTGTGCTGCATAAAGAGATTGTCATCGCGCGCGGCCTGCTCCGCATCTCCACGCCGTTTGCTCTTGTTTTTTTTTCTCTCGACCGTTTTCACGAGTCTCTTGAGGCAAATGCTCGGGGCATTTTCAACGCTCTTGTTAAATATTTATTTCTCGACCATTTGAGCGACATTCAACTCCTCCGTCGCTCGCTCCGTTGAGCTAATTTTTTTTCTAGAAATCGTGGCAAAAAATTGTCTCGACTCTTCGTCTCGGGTTTTTTCCCGACCAAACTTGCATTCGCCATCTGGATATACGAGGCTGTGATTTATATACCGCGCGGAGCGAGAAACGGCAGAGAGAGAGCGAGCAGAAGAGACTCGCTCCGTCTTTCTTTCAACATCGACTTGGCTATAGATGCGGGGAGAGACTTTATCCAATCGAGCAAACACCCCATCGCACCGAGCTCACACGATGTGGTTGAGGGAGCAAAACTTTCGTAACTGAATCGCTGCGGTCTCTCTCTCTCTCGCCCTCTCTCGCTCCGTCCCGCCTCTTCGGACTCGCAGAGTCAGTTTTGAAAAGGGTTTACTCTGCCCGGTGACTGCTACGAGAACCCAAAGAGGTTTAACCCCGCTAAAGGTTTCGTGCTATATATGGAACGAGACCCTTTTATGATCCTGCCGCCGTTCTGTACCAAGTCGATTTTTTTATTTTTTTTTATCATTAAATCTTTCAAGCGGATTTTATTTTTTAATTTTGTCAGCAAATCATAGCAAACCATAATGTTATCCGCATGGAGGAAGCTAACAAAAGAGCAGCAGTCGATAAATGGCTCTTGGGTTTGGTTTCATCTCAACGATGTATATAAAGGTACGGAGCTGGCTCGCGGTGGCTTCGTTACCGCGTGTAATTAACCCTCATAACGTCATTTACAAAGATATGACACATGCATGCGGAGCTGCTTTTTTTTTCTCTCTCCCGAAGCGCGCTTCGAAAGAAATGACAAACGATTGAGATTTGGATTCGTATAAATGAAAAATGTCTCGAGAAAGTGCGGAGGAGAAGGATTTGGGGGCGGCCAAGGCCGGTGGGTTCGCCGCCCGAATACCGAACCACCCTGTAGGTAAAACCCTACCCGCACCTCTCGCTACGGGAAAGTCGAGCAGGGGAAAGGGAGAAATCGAGCGCGCGAGCCATCGGTATACGAGTGTGGGTGTGTTTGCGAGTGCAGGACCGAAGAGACAGCAGGGAGGAAGGCTGATGGAGAAGGAGAAGGAGGAGGGGCGCACAATATGGGTCAGTTATCGATTGCTCTCTGCTGCTGCCGCTGCCGCTGCTGCTGCTGCTCGACTTTGTCTCACTCGCTCGCTCCTTCGGCACTCTCGGAAAACTATGTAACACGCGCCTATCATGCAACAACCCTCCGTTGCAACCATTTCGCTATATCCCGTTATCTCAAAGATTACCCAACGCGAATCGCGCGTCAAGCCATCGTCTTGACCAAACTATTTTCTTATTCCGAGAAACCTTTTCCCAAACATTCGGAAAATTTGGTCATATTCCTTCCGAGTCCGCGCGTAATCCTCGGGGCATTCGGTATTTTTTAATGCTGTGCAAACCGAGCCGGGCGCGGAAGTAGAAACGATAAATGTGGAACTGGCCCGTGAGCGACGTTCCACTTTCACCTCGCGCGAGCATTCATTTTCAAACTCAAAGATCCACTCGTAATTTACGTTTCTTTACTCGCCCCCCTTTTTTTTCATTTGCCCGCGTTATATTTATCATCGCCGATAGATTTTAATTGAATTTTAAAACTCGATCGCCGCGAGCTCTCGCGCGCGCGCGCGAATGAATATTCTTGTCGTTGCCAAAAAAACTTTTGGAGCTATTAAAAATCGGCTCGTACGCGCGCGACCCCCAAAGTCGTAGAAAGCTGCTGCTGGCTCGATGTAAAAGGCCCCCAGGATGCGGGTCAAATATGTATTCCCATATTATTCGCACGTCCGCGCCAAGTAATATCCAACATTGATGGAAAAAGTCTTGCACGACAACTCGAAGCAAAACTCGTGCACCACCTCGTGTGTGTATCGAGGTGAGTAAATCCGCGCGGTATTACCAACGACAACGCCGGGCCGCAGCTTTCAACTCGAACCCACTAACAAAAGCGAAAGCAACGACTCTGTAATGAACAAAAGAAGAATTTCATTTTCGCAACCGCGTTCAAAAATGCTCGGTATTCGAGAAATAGCGCTTGATGACTTTGTCTCTCGCCATGGCTACTCTCGCGTAAGAGTCCTTCAGCGGCGTACAACAAAATGCAATGAGACGCGCCTCGATTTCTCGCTCGAGTATTTTCCAAATCATGTTCTCTTGTCTTTCGCGCGCAAAGAGCAAAGAGTGTCGCGATGAAGAAAATGAGGCCAAAAAATAATTCTCCCCTCGATCCATCGACTTTTGCAATTGTTCTCGCGTCGAATGTTGACGCGAAAAATTGTTTCTTCGCGCGAGTCTTTTGCTCCGTAGTACATGAAAGATGTAATTTTGCTTTTGAGATTTCTTTCCCCGCGCGCACGCGATGACGCTCTTGAGAAGGCGACATTGCGCGAGGGATGCTGCTACACGCGAGACGAGTGCTTTTTCGCTGTTTTACTCCCTTGAGGCGACGAAACGGTCGCGGTTCGGCGAAAAACTCTTTGTACGAATCTCCGCGCGACGTGTTAAAAAAAGAAGACTCGCACGGCATTCCAGCTCGGATGTCTCAAGATACACTCGAGTATAATTGCTGGCCGTCAAGTGGTGAACCACCAAAGCAGGGTGGAAAAACGAGTGTGTGTGTGTGTGTGTGTGAGAGAGATGACGAGCTCGGGAAATGGAGGCTTCAACTTGCCGCATTAATAAGCAGAAAATAATGACAGCATTGATGCTTTTTTTTTTNGAAACGGTCGCGGTTCGGCGAAAAACTCTTTGTACGAATCTCCGCGCGACGTGTTAAAAAAAGAAGACTCGCAAGGCATTCCAGCTCGGATGTCTCAAGATACACTCGAGTATAATTGCTGGCCGTCAAGTGGTGAACCACCGAAGCAGGGTGGAAAAACGAGTGTGTGTGTGTGTGTGAGAGAGATGACGAGCTCGGGAAATGGAGGCTTCAACTTGCCCCATTAATAAGCAGAAAATAATGACAGCATTGATGCTTTTTTTTTTCAACCCTTAACGGTAATCGAGTTATTGAATTTACGTAACGGAACGAGAACGAAGCCTCCGAGTTTTTTGCTCAAGTTGGAGTTTCTTAAAAAATGGAGGTTTTATAAGAATATGGATAGGTGTTTCCGTCTCGTGTTACGCGGCGGAATAAGTAGAGGCAGACATTTGTCTGGCACTTTGGCTAAACTACCCCCTCAAGTGTTTTTCTCTCTCTCTCTTTCTCTCTCTCTATTCTTTCTAGTCTGCCAGCCTTCCATTCTTTCCTCGATCAAGTCCTTTCACCATTTCGCTCCGTTTGTTTTTCTTCCGCGCGCATTCTTCTTTTTTTTTCCTCCGCATTCCAACCAATTTTTCGCACGCCCCGCCCTCCTCCTCTTTTATGCACGCGAAACAAGCGCGGCTGCTACACCACAATAGAAATATTAACCGATATAAAAGAACCTCAAGTCGGTATTCACAGAGACGAGACGAAGAGCAGTCGCTGTGAAAATGAAAATTGTACAGTAGAAAAAGTCATATCGCGGCCTGCTGCTGCCGCTACGGATACAAACGAGAGTGGCAGTACGAGATTTCCGTAGTTTTATATATATGTACTTGGCACATTCACGATACCTAGCCTTGATCATAGTTTTTTAACCCCTGGGAATTTTTTTCCGAGTTGGCGTGTCAAACGTCCGTCTCTCGCGCTCGCTCTCGCCCTCCACGCGCGCGCCGAACCTTGCTTTTATATATTTCTTCTCATTTTTTTGTATCCGCTAGCTTCCTCCACGAGTACACGCCGTGTGAAACGGAAAAGAGACAACCCCGCCGGAGTGCTTCAACCACAACTGCGACCGTGAAAAATAAAAAAATAATATTAAAAAAAAGGGACCGCTGCTGCTGCTGCTGTCTCTGCGCCCGGGTAAGCGAAAACATTTTTTTGTTCTATATCTTTTTTTTTGTACTGCTCGCGTCCTTCTTTCTTTCTTTCTTTCTTTCTTTCACATTTTTTTCTCACCCATCCTCCCTCAACCGCTTATATTGCGCGCGCGAGACATATCGACAACTCTCCAATCGTTATTTTCTACCGCGTTTCTCCGCGCACGGAAATTGTTCGCGACCCCATCATTTTTATCTTTTTCATCGTCTCCTCTTCCTGCTCCCCCCCGAGCCAACTTTTCTCATACACTCTCCAAAACTTTTTCAACATGACCATTTTCCTCGGCAATAATTACTTGCGCGAGTAATTCGCTCCCGGTAAATGCGTTAATGGACAAACACACACCTCGATCATTGTTTTTTGCTTTAAAAGAGAAAAAAAAAACGCTTCCGCGTCGAGTAAAACATGCTCTCGGCAATTTAAAACGTCGAAGGACGCGCAGGGCCGCGATGATTAATTTCATTCCGGATTGAACAGCGATTCTGGCCAAATGGTCAATTAGCGCGCGGCAGTTAATGATCAAGCCAGACCTTCGCAATTACTCATTATCCCACGTCTAATTTTAGCGCCAACGAAATACCATCAGCCAGCCGCGCGCGGCGGAGCCAAAAAACATGTCAAATTTTTTTCTCCATCTCGAGATCGCGAGGGCGGGCTCTCGAGATGTACGTTTCTAAATTGTGAGGCAGACGGCGTGGGCGCCCTAGAACCGCTTCCCGCGAGTCTTTCTCGATAATCTTGCGAGTGTCAATCAGCGGCGCCTATCGGTGCGTCATTGATTATTTATAACTTTGCCTCCGCCCCTACAATCGATATCCCAGCAACGATTGTAAACACCGCGATGCGATTTAGAAGGATAAAGCCGCGGAGGATCAGAGAAACAAACGCGGAAACAAAACGACGCTCGCGAACGTGTTGCTCCGAGCGGAAATAAAAGTTGCGCTCGTTGGCCTTTGGTATGTATGAAGAGAATATTGGGTGTAGGGCGGGGAGAAGAATTTGAGAGATATAAAACGCGCGATGATTGAGCTTGTGGGAGTACAACAAAACGAGCGAGTTGATCGCGTATACGTAGTGTGTATACGCCGCACTAGCGAAGCTCCGGTATAAAGCCATATTGCAAAACGACGAGCCTGGAACGTATCGAGCGTACGTAATGCGTTGGACCGCATGTCGAGCCTGTCGAGCCTCGGCATCAATTCTCGCGTGTATCCAAGTATCTCTATCACTGCTCGATACATGTACGAATTTATGGACGAGAATTGGGAGCTTTTTGTTTGAATGTTTCAACCCGTATCGTGCGACAACATTTTTTCTCTTTTCCATCGATAAAAAGAGAATTTAACGAGATGTGCGGCGGAGAGTGTTGAAATTTAGTGGGGTAATGCAAGAGTGTTTTAAGAGCTGAAAGCATACAGCAGCAGCAGGGTAGACCACCGCGCGCGGCATCAATAAATTATACGTTAACCTCCCCGCCCCCGCCTGCTGCTGCTGCTGCTGCTGCTGCTGTGCCATTTCACGCTTGGGAAAGCTCTGTAGCAGGATCACACCGATCATTTTCCCGCGCGCCAACCTCTCCGAACCCGTGGTCGCTTTTCCCCCGTAATGTGATTAATTCGATCGCGTCCGGGCTTTCTCGCATCTCACCGCCCATTATTGTAATTGCTTTAATGCACGTCGCGTCCTCATTATGTTCAAATATTATGTACGCACCCGTAAACAAACACTCGCGTCGCGTGCTGTACATGTCGAATACATATCGCGCGATGCGCTGCGGCTCGAAAAAATAATCCTCGTGACAAAATTTTTATAGATGGCGAGCCAGCGAGGGCGCTACAAAAGCGAATGCTCCGAACTAGCCAACGGCCAATATTTCTCATCAATGCCTGATGTAAATTCCAATTGGTCGCTCGATCGAAGTTCAATCAACAAAATGTCATCTCGAGTACACGCAGCCGGCTCTTTGCATCACCGCGCCTCCCACGTATAGGCGCATTCGCATTTGCTGGTGCGCCTCGTATTTATGTCGCTGCACACTGGCATACCTCCGACAATTCAACCGACTCGATGTTCGAGAGACGGTAAGGTAAACATGCAAGTGGGAAAAAAAAGGCATTCGCTCGCAGAAATCTCGAAATTATTAAATTATTCCAAAAGTGAGCGCTTACGTATGAGCAGGACGCGGTTCGGGAATTCTTGCGTCAATTCTTTCTCCGGGAAAGTACGTAACATCGCGTATTCGCATTGTCGCTCGCGGGCGTTGAAATATCGTTTATTTATTTTCATCGCGAGTTATTTAACGCAATGGTATGAAAAGCGTGGAAAAGGAGATGAGCCAGGCAGGCATCTTATCGGTTGACGGGCTAGTTTTGCCTCGTTGAATGCCGCGCGATGGTGTCACGATAATTTCCTATCTCGAATAACTATGCTGGCCCAGTAACATCAAATATATACGATAAAGAGAGAGAGAGAAACTTGGGAACGCGTTTCGTATAGGTTGAAAGAGATGCAGCAGCCTCTTTGCTCGCCGTGTGCGCCGGAAGATGGCTTTGTCCAAGCGAGAAACATATCGTAACCATCGGAGTTTGTAGTCTCCTCGTCCGGACGCGGAAACACGCTCCAAGGCCTGCTGCTGCTCGTTCCACCTTGAGACTTCGACCCAAAAGCTCTCTCTCTCTCTCTCTCTTTATCGTGTGATTTCAAGATATTTCAGTTGTCAAGAGAGGCTTTGCAAACAAGTATATAAAAGATTGAAAAGGGATGAAAAGCGCCAAGAGCTTTCAACAGAGCCCGGCGCGCAAGTAGATACTCGCGCCGAAGAAAATTGTGGACCGATGTACCAAAAGATCCGAAATAACGAGACACGGATGACTATTTTTTGTGCGCGACCCTCGCGACAAAACCTATACCGCATCGAGAGTCTGTTGGAGTATTGTTTGAATTTGTTCCGCGGGATTCGGAAACTCCTGACCTCCTCCCTCCTCGTACACAACTCGGCCAAGATTTCTCATTCTTTCCAATTTTTATTTCTCCCCCGGGTCAACTCCAATGTCCATCAACCTTATCCCGCTCCCATGGAATCCTGAATTTAGAGGGCTCCGGGATTGACTAACGACGGCGACGAGTTTTCCAAGCGAGAAGTAGGTTAAGCCATGTTTATGGCTCTTCCACACGTGAGTTTGCAGCTCCAAACTCGCTTCTTTACCTATACACACAAATACCATCTTGTTCGCGCGCCGCCCCGCGGCAAACGCGCCTCATCCGATTCGTTCAAACCTCGTGTACACTGGCATTTTCTTTGCCGCCCAACGAGAAAACTTGGATCCGCCGAGATGCTGGCTGATCGGAATACCATTTGCCAAATTTTTAACTTTTATTGTTCATATTTTTAATTTTACTTAATTTTTTAAATAAAAAAAACAGTCAATCGTGCAGCCAGGTTCGTCGAAGGAATACCATTTTCTAAAATAATCCGTTCCCTCGCGTTTCGCGGCATTCATTTGCCGGATTTACCAGCAAATTCACGCGCAGATTCGCTTCATTCCCATGCACACGCCCCGATCTTTTTACTCTTTTACCCGCGGCGCGCGAGTCACTCTGTTTCGCTCTCATTCTTTTTTCATCCGTCGCGGCAAACGGAGCGGTAGAAAAATGCTACTTTCCGCTTTTCTTTTTTCGTGGGGTTGTTCTCCGCGCGTGTGCGCGGTGGCGCGAGGCCCACACTTTGCTTTCGGCGAGCAGAGATGGAAACACCACGGACACGAAGATTTTTAATTTTTTTTCCGCAAGCGTTAAGAAAAATCATAATTTCAAAGTGTCGCTTCGGTTGACTAAAATTGAATTTATTCATATTATTATCCTTTATAATGAAAGCAGATTAGAGCCCAAGAAATAACAAAACGAAATACTTGGTACTTATTTGCACAGATTTTCTATATAATCGCTCTGAAAGTTTTAGGCCACCCCTGCTGCTGCTGCTGCTGCTGCTGCTGCTGCTGCACTCTGGCACATGCATATACGTATGTTTAACGGGGGAGGCCGCGATTACGTAACAGCAGCAGAGATAGGACGTTGAAAGTCCTGGCTCGAAACTCCTTTCGTGCTGTGCTCTACCTTTCTCATTCCACTCGCGCTCTCGCTCTTCTGCGCCAGAGTCGCGTGTCATTCTCTCTACACATATTTTATTCCACTAAAATGGAGCATTTTGTGCTCCTGTGCGCATTACAATCTCGACTAATTATTGTCTTTTCCAAATATCGTTAAATTTTTTTTCCAATTACTCGAACGAGCAATTTTTCATCGACTCGCGCGATAAAATCTACGAAAACGAGAAAATGATGAAAAAACGATAATCAAGGAACACGAAGGAACAATCGCGAAGAATGAAAAATCTCTTTTTCGTGCGTATAATGTGTTTTTCTTTCTTTTCGCTCGTTTTTGTTTCTCGTCGAGGCACAAAGATCAACACGAGCCGCAGGGCAAGTGCTGGCTCAACGTAAACGCGGGAGAGGGTTCGCGGTTTTGGCCGCGGAGGGTGAAACAGGGGCCCGCGGGTTAGCGAGAGGGAGGAGCGACGACCGGGCTCGATTTTACCCAAGCAGCACAAAAGCTCTCTACTCTGGCGGAGAAGCAGCACTATAGTGAAAGAGAAGGAAAGCGCTTATAGTCCCCCGAGGCGCGTACGTCGGAATCACGATGCTCCGCGATTCCGACTATAACCGCGCGCGCGACGAGCCACCGAAAGCCCTTACACACCAATAGACGACATGACAATGCGGCCCCCCCATTTCCGCTACACTTTTTATGTCGCACTACCGTTTGAACCCTTTTTCCTTTGCCCTCGCATCCATTGCGTCCTTTTACCATCCAATTCGTACAAACTTTTTAATCATTTTTATTAACTTGGTATGAATATATTATTGCTATACGATCTACGAATCATTGTATCGATGAAAAGAAAAATATTCAATGCGCGAGTTTCATTCTTTGGCCACTGCTCGGCTCCTCTCGTGATCACTAAAATATCGCATTTATTCGACCCATTTATATATCAAGACAGCTTTTGTCGTTCCGCTGGAATATCGTGCGCGCGCGAGAGGTATCGCGGAAGGCAAGTTTCGAGATTTTCGATAAGAAAAGAAAGGCCGGAGGATCCGTTACTTTTCGGGGATAGAGAAGGAGGGAAAAGAAAAGCGAGAAACCGAGCAGACTCGAAAAAGACATCGCGCGACTATATGATGCGCTTTGTGCGATAATTGCGAATAAATAAATGTCACGTGACATCGCGGAGCCGCGATTAGGACAAGGAAATGATAACAACGAATGAAGGCGAGATCGATCGATACTCGATGAAAATTCGTCGGCAAGAAACACGAGAAATAAATGCTCGGAAATATCCATAGAGCCGAAAATAAAATGTGGTTGGAATTTCGTCCTGCAGCTCATAATTGCCGAACGAAAGATCGAACAATGCAAGTTCGTTAAAAAACGATATATACATTTATCGTGTCATGGTTTTATACTTTTATTTCAACGAGCCTCGTGCGAAATATTCCCCCCATCTCGCTTTTTTTTTTTTTTTTNTCTTTCGCGAACGCGTACTTGCTTTTTTATATCGACTTTTTGTACTCTTTTTATTCTTTTCAAACGAATAGGAAATCGAAGCTCTCGAGATTCCCGACAAGTGTAGCGTGACTGAGAAAAAAAGGAAAAAATAAAATAAAAATCCGAAATATATATTTTATTGGAGAGTGTTATTGACGCGTGCTCTTCGCCCGTGCGCGTCGATATCGAGCTGTGCAATTTTTTTCTCGTATAAAAATTAAATTTTTACAATTACGATTTTTATTTCATTATCGCAGGCGAATTTGCAGCGCCCCAAATTTCATAGTGAACATGTCTCGTTGTTTAATTCGTTAAAAGCAACAACCGCGTCCAGCCGCTCCTTAGTTTCTCGCTCCGGGGCGGGCGGTGGACTCTCATTAATATAAATTACTCACCGAAATATGAAAATGTTTTTTGAAAATTAGTTCAATCGGCCTACATAACTATGCAGGGTACAAGTTTCATGCTGCAGTGACCTGGTGCCACGCGTTGAAACGTTCAAGTGTTTTCTCGGTAAATACCGAGGAACGACCCTCGCCGCACACACAGTGTGTCGCTGGGGTATTCACGCGTTTTATGTATCGCTGGAAAATTGCTGAATCGCGTTTCGAGCAATGGCTTCGAGTTTTTTTTCTTTTTTTTCTCTCTGGTCTCCCTCTGTGATGTTTCTCCCCGGACTGTTCCGTATTGATGTTATGGCGCTGACGAGACGATAGCGTCGTCGTCGCGGGGACCGCCGCGAGTGACGAAGGTCGTGCACGAGCCTCGCTCATTTTCATCACCGCACCGCCGCCGCCGCCGCCATACTCTTGATTTTTTATTCCCTTTTTTTCCACTACTAAAATTCTCCAACGCGCGACACGAGACTCGTTTTATTCCTTCTTTCACCCCAATTTCTTCAGCACGCTCTTTCACCGCCCCATCCGCCGCCGCCGCCGCGCGTTCTTATATCTCTACAGCCGATCTAGACGCGATAGCGTGGAATTTTAACAGGTAAAAACGCACCGATGAAATTGCGTGCGGCTATAGGAGAGGGTAAGATGAAGGAAAAAAAAATTCAATAAGAAAAGCATGCTTTTCCGCGCGGCCGGGCTTCCAGCTTTACGGGCTAGATATTTTTACAACAAAAGGGAAAACGGAAATATCCTTTCGTTGTTTTCAGAGAGTCTACGTATATAATTTTTGCACGGGTCACGGGAAAAATTTTTTATAATCAACTCTGACGTTGTTCAGTAGGCGTTTCTGTCAATAAGAACGCACGAGACTCGTCCAAATTAATTTCCTGCTTCGCGGGGGCAGATTCTTTCTCAACAGTTGTTGCTTTTTAAGGTCGAGAAATGGCTGGGGAGGGATGAATAAAAAGTGTAGCTACGTAGGCTATAGACGCGCGGAAGCAACGAAATGCCGGATGCTTATTAGAATTACCAAGCGGCGGGAGTTTGTACGCGGAACGGCGCAAGTGTGAGAAAAAAGAAACGTGTCTCCGTGTGTGTGTGTAAAAAGAAGATGCAAAGGAACTTACGGATGCGAGACTCGTCGATGCAAGCTCCTCATTGACATGGCTCTGGCCCGAGAGCGATTGCTGGCAGGTGGGCAGGTGGTCGCAATGGCGATCGCGCTCCCACCGGCGCCCCCGCCCCCACCCCCGTGATTCATCACGTTGCCGTTGTTTGCGGAACTTGGATTAATTGTTGGGCCGAGTTGACGCGTCGAGGGGGTCGAAACAGCATCCTGATGATGCTCCACCCCCGTCGCCACGGTTGAACCGTGCGGTGTCGTTCCCGCCGCCGCGGTAGCCACTACTGCGCACGGTATTCCCAATACGTAACGGGCCCTGCTCCTCGCCGCCGCTCACCGGAAACACCACTCGGACGACGCGCCAGTCCCCGAGCGAGCCAACGGGCCGGACGACCACCAGCCCCCACTATCACCCGACACTTTGCCCCACACCCCCGTGCGAGGGGGTGGTGCCGACACTCTCACCCCCGCGATACGACCCCCCAGCAGTTGTATCGCCAAATATTACAATTATTATCCCTTTTTTCCCGTAAGTAAACCTTTTTTCCGGTTTTTGCGATTCTAGGCTCGAAATTTACTCTTTTCTCACTAAAAACTTGAACTTTTTGACACTCAACTCTTGTCGTCAACCCTCGATTTCTTTTATATCGTCGGTATGCACTCGAATACGCTCGTCGTACGAGGAACCGCAGGAAATCTGAAAACAAAAACGAAACAAACACTGGTCACGCACTGATGATGTAAAAAGTATATCTCTAGCGATTTTCTATACACAGTTGGACCGAGTCTCTCGCTTTCAACAAGAACAAGTGGATTGGGCATCGCGGTGACGTGCGAGCACGTGCACTTGGCTCGCACAATATATTGACGGCCAATATAAATATATTAGAATCGAAAAAGGGACACACACTCGTTCGAGGATCAATTTGACTTTATTAAAAACCGCATTGAACCACCACCGCCGTCCATATATACACGTCATCCCTTTCTCACTCTCTCTCTCTACCCCTACATAGCGAATGTTGCCCTATGCCGGCTATCGATTGCCAGAATATATATTTCGTTGCAGAGTTTCCATCGAGCTTTCGGCCCAGAGATACATACGGACGCGCTACTGTTATAAACCAAAGTGCATCCAGTTTTTAACCCTCGCGTCTATACCGATAATTCATTTTTCTAGCGGTCCTCCCTCCCACCGAAGCGCCTGAAAAACAGCCTCGAAAATATCGACTAGCTTTTCTAAAAAAAAAAATTCTGAAATTATCAAAATACGATGACTCGGTGCGCGCACGACTACCGAGTAGAGCTCAATGACCCGCTCGCGAGGGGGGCAACTAATCGGCTAGTTAGGAGTTGGGCGGTCCCACATGTCCTCCGGATTGTCGTATCCGCGTATGTACAAGTACCGCGTGGCAGTGGAAGAGAGAGAGAGAACCGCACGTGTATCCTTTTGTCGCGAATCAAAGGGCAACATGCGTGAAGGAAGGATCGGAGTTATCAATTACGAGCCACACAGAGAGCGTAAACGGAGCGAATAATCATGCTCGCGTATATATTTAACCGACACGCAAAGGCACAGCTAATTATAGCAACGACATAATAGAGCTTATACGCTTTTGTCGCGTATACTATACCAACGCGGTCTAGACGCTCTATACCGAAAGATTATATGCGCGGGCTAAATCGATCCGAGTATCGACTCTGCTTCAACCCCAGAGAAGAAATAATGTCGTTGTCGCATGACCGCGCTTCCGCCGTTACCTCCTTCTGCAATAACATTCTATCGAGATTTTCCCTTTCTTCGCGCGCTCCAAGGAGGTGCTATGAGAACTATTTTAAAAACAAAGAGATTTAAATCAAATTTGGTAAATGCATTCTCCGAAAAAATAAATGACAATTCGATTTTTTAATTTGGAAAAAATGGCTTTACCAAATTTGATCAAATTCAGAGTATTTCGATTCGGTGATCTTTAACAGGCACGAGCCAATGCACCTGGAATGCATTGACCACCACCTCGGACTCGACTTTGTACAGAGGTACATGCCAACTCGAAGCCTCAGCTCCCAGAGGAAAGCCCCTCACTACCATGCTAATAGTGTCGAACGATCGATAACCTCCTCTCTCGCTCTATCTTCTCTCTTTCTTCACCAGGCCAAAAAGGGATGTAATGAATCTCTTTCCCTCTCTACCTACGATTTCTCCCTCCGATCCCTACATTCACATGTATTTTTCAAGTCGTAATCAAATTTACGCCACAAAATGGTGCGTTATATCAAATATTTCCATTTAATTCGCTCTCTCTCTTGTCCGCTTTCTATTTTCGTCCTCGCGACCGAACCGTCCAGTTTCTCATCCATTTTCAATACTATTGAGCTTTTCCAATCAATCAACTCTCACATCTGTCCATCCTCCCCCCCGATGATTTTATTTCGACACTCGTATCCGCGTTGTTATAAAATATTTGGAAATTTACAAGAATTTTGTCCTTGATTTTTGAAACGAGGATCGATATCATTGACAATTGGGAAAAGCGGTGGATGTACGATGCGGGGAGGGAGGAAAGCACATTGCTCGCGGATGAAACCACGAGGAACGCGCGCGGTCATTCGCAGCAGCAGTAGCAGTGAATACGTACCTCGGCAACTCGATCACGGATTGACCCCCTTCGTGTATCATTGATTGCCATGGATTCGAGCGAGTAGAACGAAAAACCGAAAGCATCGATCGTGCTACTGAGGTCCCATGAAAAATCAAAGGATTTTTGTCCGTTCCAGTTTCGTTATCCAGCAACATCCTAGTCCATTATTACCACTTTTAATGCAATTTATTTTTCTTAATCACTCTTCACTCTTTTACTAATTCCACAAACTTTTATCAAAAACCATCTCCTGTATTTTATTTATCCGTCATTGTACAAATTGCGCATCATCAACCACGTGAGAAGGACGAAATATTCACTCTCCCATAGCAGCAAGATTTTTTTTTTCCTCCTTGCTCTTAATTTATTCCGAATGCAACAGAGTTGATAACTCCGCGAAACGAAGGGGTCATCGAACACGTTCGCAACTCGATGCCATTTTTCTTTCTGCTTTGATTCTCGTCTTCCGGATCGAATCCGCGAAATAATTCATCGATCCTATTTTCCGATGCTGGGAAAAGCGCACGAGTTTAGACGACCATCAGGAAGAAGCAAGAAATCATGATTTATTTTTCATGCTCGTGCTTGGAATTTTGTTGACGTTTGTTTCTTTTTCCACGTCACGTACTCCGATGGCCAATTTTTATCTCAAATTTGGACAATTGCCTCGAAAGGTTGAGGTCGATAATGATTTTTCAAATGTTTGAGGCTGCAGTTTGGATACTGTGTTTGATGCTGCTAGTGCCGCTGGCGGTGGTGTTGCTGGTGCTGGTTTGGCGTCGACGTGACAACTGGCGTCACCACCAAATCTCGTGGCTCTCTCGTTCAAGATCCCACGACGAGCCGACCTCGCGTTTCCCACGAGACCAAACGAGCCTCCCTCTCTTCCTTCCTCATTGCATTTATCATTTTTATTGTTATTTTTGTTGCTCTTGTTGCTGCTTCGTGAGAGTTGAGAGATTCGGTGGTTTCTCGGGTATACGTAACAGCGAAGGTGCGGGCAACCGAAAGCCCCGAGTCCTTGGGCGATCATCGCGTTTCCCCCTCGCGGAGTCTCTCGAGATACCTTTTCGTCTCTCTTGCTCTTTGGCTCGCGTCTTTGCTCGTTCGATACCCCGGCCTCGATTCTTCTCACTTTTGGTCCTCTTTACCAAGATTTTACGAGTTTATCGTCCGCGAAGGCCTCCATGGGCTTTTTTCCCTTGTCGGCCTGCAAAAACAAATTTACTATTCCAACCTGCTCCGCGGCGAGTCACGTGCTTCGCGAGCGTCAGGCTGCCAACCTCGAAACTCGACGTCGCGACGCGTTTTTTTCTTCACTCTGACAAAAATTTGATTTTCCTTCGAAAAGTCGATCGAAATGAAAACTTGGTAATTATGCCGATTCGGTTTTATTATAATTTTATTATAAACGATCGGGGGGTGGTGGTAAATTTTTTTGGCTCGCAACGAAATCTCGAGGGTTTGGCGAATAAAGAGGATGAAATAGGCACTCGGGTTGTTGGAGCAACATTGAGCGTAGCGAAAGAACTACGAGAATTTCGCGATGCAATAACCGCACGAGCTCCCCGGTAGCAACCATATTTTATCCACATTCGGGTGTTTGGCCTGTTTCCTTTACCTCATAGACCCTCATACATCCACACACGTATTCAAATCTTGAGCAACCAATTTCTCTCGCGCGCAGCCTCCTCTCCTCCTTTCTTTCTCGCTTCCTTTTTCTGCCTTTCCACTTATTTTATTTTTCCTTTTTTTTTTCTTCTCTCCAAACCGCAATTTCGCAACTCATCACTCGCAACGACTCGACTTTTCTCGATTTTTCATGGCGACTGAAATGTGCGTCGAGTGTGTGTGTGCCAAGACGTCGTCACTCCTCCTTTCACCAGGATTTCAGATTTTTTTTCCTCTTTACCCCACCGTTGCTGCTTATTTTACCGTTTTTTTTCTCTTTTCTCTTGCAAATTTGATTTATCACCGAACCTCCCGAGCAAATTTGCCACGATTATGAACGAGTCCTCCGAAATATTTGTCTCATCGATCAACATTACCCACTTCTTTGCTCCTGAACCCGTCGCGAAAAATCATGCCCTTTGAGCTTTTCTGCTGTGAGAAAAACGGTTCCGCGATCTTTCTTCTTTCCTCTTCGCGGCAGCCCCCNTTTCGCGTCGATATTCACTAATTATTTCCCTTCTCAATTATTCTTATTCCTTTTTTTTATTTTTCTCTCATTGACCGGTTGACCGTTAATTAACTGCCATCGAGCAAGGAAAAACCCATCGAGCGACGACGTTGGGCGGCTGGCAGCCGGCCTCACACTGGATTTCGCTCTTTCTCTCTCTCCCTTCTCTTTCGTTCTCTTTCCTCTGCTACCATTCCTCTAGGAATATCATCCTCGAAACGCTACGGAGTACGCGCGCCCCACCTTCCAACGCGCTCACCTAAACCTGCTTCTGCCACCCCTCTGCCCATTCTTTCCAACTCCCCCGCCGTTCTGCCAAACCCCATCCGCGGAACAACACCGATAGCGCCTCCGAACGGTTACCATCGGAAGTCGCTCTCGTTACTTTATTCCTCTTTTTTCAAATCACATTCCACCAATTATTATATTCCATGTAATTGTCATTTTTGTCAAGCATTCTATTTCTAAATCCAATTCTTAATCCAAATGTATGATCCCGATATCACTTTTATTCATTCTTTGGCATAACATCTTCACAATATACATACTTGTTTCACAATTTTATCGCTGCTTAATATCTTTGTGCTCTTGAGGTAAAATTAACCCCAGAACGGTAACCTGCCAATTTTTTTTTACTCGAAGCAAATAAAACTTGAACCGTTTTCGTCCGATTTTACCGGGCATATGAATTTTTCAAAATTGGGATTGTTACCGCGGAATAGATACGAAAAAAAAAAATTAGGTTACCGTTCTAGGGTCAAACGATGCTGTAAATTTTCATTCGATATTGTATATTTTTCGTCTAAATAAAACAAGGAAGACTGACATGATATTTCCGCCGCCGCAGAAAAACGTATTTTCATTCGCCCCGGAGAAAAAAAACGTTTGTTTTCTTTTCAGTTTAATAAATATGGAATTGCATAGGCGGTCGCGAAATGCAAAGGAGTTTGCATCGATTTCACAATATTTGACAACGACAGGAGAAACATCCGGCCGGAGTGTAGGTTCGAGTGTGAGGAGCTGCACTTTTTGCCGGTCCAAGATGCAACGAGTCCTCGCTTCCTTCGCTCAATTCCTCGATGCTAAAAGTGTCGGTCAAATCTTGCTGCTTGTGCTTGGTCGATTCTTTGCCTCTCGATATTGGGAAAAGAGTGGATTCATCCTCACTGAAAACGATAAAACGAAAGGTTGCGTCAATCGCGTTGGCGACTCGAGCAGCAACCGAGCGAAAAAAAAACAACAAAAAAATGTTTACCTTTCGCTGTCGCTGTGCCAGTACTCTACCAGGGGATGATGCTCATTATTTTTCCGAGGTATTGGCAATCTTTTTATGGGAATCAAGCCAGTGGTATTGCTCGTGGTCGTACTCGTTTTATCATTATTTGGCAGTTTAATATACTCGGAACTTCGTTGAATGCGTTTCGCCTGTTCGATGCGTGCTTCTAGATTTCGAGACGAAGAAAAAAAAACATTGAATTTTCGTTGAAATTTATCGCCAATCGTCCACTTGGTTCATTTCTCACCTAATTTTTTTTGTAACTGTTTCGTAGTGCTCCGTTCGGAATTGTGCGTCTGATTGCTGCTACAGCTGCTGTCACTCGGCTGAAAATTGGACGTCTGTCGGAGTTGCCAACATTTTATTTCATTCGTATCCTCCTATTGTGATTATTCAGCAACGAAATGTCTATTCGATATATATTTACCATGAAAGACGAACGTTCATCTTCGACGTTATTTACAGTTTTGGGGTCACTGTCGATCCCGCTATCCTCCATTCTGTCCTCCGACTAATCTCAAGTTTTCCCAATCGATAAATCTTCAACGAGATCAATAAATTTACGCAATTAGCCATTTCATTATGCTGCTGGATACAGAAAGGAACGACGAGACTCACGTACAATACTGCTGGACAACTTGTTGGAACGGTGACATCACCATCCGAGTCTCATTGATTTTTTTCTCACTACTATTCAGCAACAAGGAGCAAAACACTCTCAAAGACATTTTTTTAGTCGCGAGTCACTCGATTGATCCGATCGAGCTTGCGAACAACATTTCGTTTATTTATTCTTATACAGAGGGGTAGACGCGCGATGTGACCGTTTGTGACAGACTGCTGTGAGCGCACATGCCCACCGGAGCACCCTGTGTATTATACGAGAAAAGCTCCGGACTGGGCTTGAAATTCTCGAGTATTGATTTTCACGTCGCCCGCGACGAATCCACCTTAATGCCGCACGAAATACAATCCGCCGCCGCCGCCGCACGGTGTACCAAACTCTCGTCTTTTCGATCA
Source organism: Hyposoter didymator (assembly GCA_037952995.1). Classification (NCBI taxonomy): domain Eukaryota; kingdom Metazoa; phylum Arthropoda; class Insecta; order Hymenoptera; family Ichneumonidae; genus Hyposoter; species Hyposoter didymator. The sequence goes on from JBAJMU010000008.1 coordinate 12,257,054, forward strand.
AACAATCTTTCTGCTCCGACGCACCGTTGTCCAAAATTTTTTTTTCCCTCTCAACAAGAAATTTCATCGTTTTATCGCGATGATTATCATTTTCGAGTTTCATCTCGTCGTCGGCTCAAAGAGATAATAAAAGATACTCTCGTATCCAAGGCGACGAGTCCTGCCATCTGAGATAATCAACGTGTCAGAACGTACTGCACGTAACCAAGTAAAAATTTTAAAATGTCTGTAAATGTTTGTAATTTTATTATTTTATTAATGAAAAAATTGTACTAGCGGATTTGAAAATCATAGGATCCCATCATGCCGCACTCCGGGCCGAAGAAAAATCCCTCCAAAATCTCGGAAACCAGCAAAGACGTATGCTGCCAACTTTTTACCTTGTCAATGACTTTTTTTCGCATTAATCACTCGAACGATTCTTATTCGTTATAGCAATCGAGTCTTTTGGCGAAAAGTCGATCGTCCAGAGTCGACCTTGCCGGCGGAGATATGGAATGGATGAGAGGAAAAATTTTACTCAAACCCGATGATCAGCTTCAGTTGAGGGATGAAGTAAGAATTGGAAATCATCTTTTCATTCTCACAGTTGCAGAATTATTTTATACCGAGATTATTAAAAATTCAGGAACTGCAAGAAGAAATAGCTCGAGTCCTGACGATCCACAATCCAAGAATTCCCGATTCGCTCGTCGGATGGTCGTGGAAACATCGTGAATTTATCAAATTGCCAAATCCACCGCATCTCGTGACACTGCTCAATGTTCCCGGTACCTTGTTACATCGAGACTCGGAGGAGGCCAAGCTCCAAATTGCCGGAGGATTCGTTGGTAACCGATGTTTGATTCCAATTATTTTTCTCTGCCCTTTTTTTTGTTGGATAAAAATGAAAATAAAAAAAAATAGTCGATTTCCAGGACGAGCCCGAAGTGGAGCCTCGGCCGAAACAGCCGGAGGAAGAAGGCGAAGAGGGCGAAGACGAAGCCGAGGACGCTGAGGAAGCAGGTGAAACAGTTTTTTATTTCCAAGAAAATCTAGACGGCCGAGAGAAACGCGCGTGTGACTCATTGTTTGGATAAATTATTATTCAAGAGGAAGAGGCTGAGGATGCTGCGAAGCAAGCTGATCCAACCGGCGACGAGAATATCGAGCAGGAAGAGGAAATTGTTAAAAAAAAGCCGAAAAAGATACCGAATCAATTCAACTTTTGCGAACGCGCTGCTCTCACTTATGGCAATGTCGCACGAGTAAGTTGTTTAAAAATCTAGAATTTGCTCAAAATAAAAAAACCTCATTTTTCAGGACATGAGTACTCAAACGGCTCCTCCGCCGACCGCGACCTTCAATTCTCACGTTCTTCAATGGATAATCTTTGACGAGTATCAAGTAAAATATAAAAAGTATTTTTGCAACTGTAAAAAATGCTAATTGTAAAATTAATCGTCCCTCGAAATCCCTCGAAAATCAGGAAGATTATGCCCAACAACAGCGTGAAAAAGAAAAGGAAAGAAAATTGCCAGTCGCTCAAACGAAAAAGGACGATCCAAAGAAAAAAGCTCAGATCGAGGCTGTCGCGGTGACGCAAAGAATGTTACAAGCTGCGAAAACCCTCGAACGAATGGTCAATCAAAATATATTTGACGAAATATCCCAAGGTCTATTTCTCAAAACATGAATTTTTGAAATGAAATAATTCGTCACCGTAAAGTGTGCTTCGTTCTTTGAAGATTACCGATACTGGAACGACCCGAGTGACGAATTTAAAGACGGCGAAGGCTCGCTCCTTCCCTTGTGGAAATTTCATTACGAGAAAACGAAAAAACACGACGTAACGGACATGTGCTTCAACAGTCGCTATTACGATCTTTTCGCCGTGTCTTTCGGCTCGAGTTAGTTATTCTGGATAAAAACTTTTCATTCCTTTGAATTGCAATGAATAATTAGTCATTGCTTGCAGTGTCGTTTCACAGTCCTGTGAAGAACGGGGTCGTTTGTCTTTTCAGTCTGAAAAACCCTTCTTATCCGGAATGGATATGTCCGACGGAATCGCCAGTCATGTGTCTCGATTTTAGTAAACAGCATCCTCATCTTCTCGTCATTGGAACAATGGAGGGTAGCGTTGCGGTTTATAATATTATGTTACCGCCTGCGGCCCCGCAATACAAAAGCAACGACGTCGAACAAAAACACGGAGGTATTGTTTGGGAGGTGAATAAAAATTCGTCAAGTAAATGCCTCGGTTGACAAATGGAAATAAAATACTTGTGGTAAACTCTGATCGAACGTACGACCAGGTACGATGGGCACCGGACACCGAGGAGGGCAATTTAACATTTTACAGCGTGAGCATCGACGGAAAAATCAATCATTGGGTACTGAATCAAAATGAATTGGGTCTTACGACGGTAATGACACTTTTCCTCGATCGTCCACCGATTCCCGGCCCCGATGGTACATTAATAACCCTCAAAGGTAATTAGCCCAATGCGTGGGAAAAATGTAGCCTCAAAAAACAGAAAACTCGAATCTCTTTTTAATTTCACAACAAAGGATGTGGCACGTGTTTGGCTTTTCATCCAAAGGACAGCGACATATTTCTCGTTGGTACCGAAGAAGGAACCATTTACAAATGCAACACGGCCTACAGCAGCGTTTACATGAAAACTTACAACGAGGCTCACAATATGCCCGTCTATCGAATTGTTTTCAATAAATTCAATTCGAGTATATTTGCGAGCTGTTCCGGCGACTGGAGAATCAAAATATGGGAGGATAACCGACTGTGAGTTGAAGAGAGAGAAAAAAAATCTCAGTTTTTGCCGCAACAGACGGAAACGAATGTTTTCAGCGAGCCTCTCTTCATGTTTGATCTCGGTGTTCCAATCGGCGACGTGCAATGGGCACCGTACAGTTCGACCGTTTTGGCGTGTGTTTCTAACGATGGAAAAGTCACAGTTTTCGATCTAAATGTCAATAAATATCGATCGATCTGTAGTCAACCGGTTGTGAGTAAACGACGCAGTAAATTGACGAGATTGGCTTTCAATGATGTTCTTCCATTCATCATTGTCGGTGATGACAAGTGAGTAGAGTCGTATACTGATTTGCACATGTCGTATTTTTTCAAAATGTCTAATTTTTTTGACAGGGGCACCGTCAACAGTCTCAAACTTTCGCCAAATTTACGAGTCAAAGTCAAGCCAACGAAAAAGCAACTTCATCTCTCGGAAACTGAGCTCGAAACGATGAAACTCGAAAAATTACTCAGCTTTGTACGCGAACCACCTGTACTTACAGCCCCCAAAGACGCTAAAATTTAAAACGCTTTTCATATAATGATAATAGCACAAATTTTTATTGAAATGGATTTGTTTTCAACGAATTACACGATTAATACTTTAGTGGTTTGACGATCCTGTAATAACGAGAATAATATTGGCACAATTAGTTTTAATAACTATATCATAGAGTTTCGCCACATGGTGATGATAATAATTAACTTTGGTCTGAATAATACCACCGTCGGACAAAACTTGATCTTCCGCATCCAGTTACAAAGTCATCTGGGCTTAATACAAAAATAGAATAAAGTCCAACGCCTAAGATCTACGTTCGAGTTACAAAATAGTAAATACCAGTCCCGCCCAACTCGTCAAAATGCACAATTATTGGGTCAATTCACTTTTACTGCTTGCAAAGAATATCTCTTTCGAGAATATAATTGAATATTACGAATTTATGCAAATTATTTGGCACCTTTCGCAATGATCCGAGTGTGTGCGTTGACAACTTGTCAAGACCAATTTTATTCCATTGTTGCGGCGAAGAAATATAATACATTGCTTAACTCCCGCGGTAACCGGCGGGATAATTTGCGATTAATGTGAATAATTATCGAGAAAAAGGACAAGAGGGACCGATTCGAAATGAAATATTGTGTTAACCGGGCAATTGAGGATTTTCAACGACACCGGCGTAATACTTGATTTCTAAAAAGTCTCTAATATTGTTGGGACTAGGCACTTGCCTGCCGGCAAACTCGATGCTCGACATGGGATGCAAAAATTGTTCGGGAAAATCGCAATTTTTTAAAAACCACGAGTCCCTCGTCATGGTACCATTTTTCGAATAAAATGGCAATATATTAACGTGAAGACGATTTACTTTGGAGTATTGAACTTTGAAGAATTGGCCCTCGGTCGCTTTTTCCCACACAAAGCCGTGATGATCGATTATCGGTTTGTTTCGAGCCTTGACGAGCCACGGTGAACGATCGAGATCATCGCGATTAACGCCAATGTCAATTTGATGATCCCAAGGTAACAAATCACCGTTTCTCATGGCACCGAGGAGAGAACTGCCCTCGAGCCAAAAACGAATTCCAAATTCTTCGAGCTTTTCGAACACGTGATGGGCAACTTTTCTCAAACCAGCCAAACAGCACGGTGGCGTATAACGATTTTGATGAAGATAAGAAGGTACGCCGTTTATAACGGAACCGAAACAACGCGGTGTCTCTCTCGAGCATCCGTACCACTCGACGCCGTTTCCTGCTCTCGTTACTTTTTTTATTCCAAACTTTTCAAACATTGCACGCTCGCGTTTCGAATGCAATTGCTGAATCCTCGATTGAGCCTGTTGACTACGAAACAATGGCTTTCCCTCGTTGAATTGATGATTCTTGACGATGTAAACCTGTGTCGTATTAGTCAATTATTTTGCTGAATATTTCCACCACATGTGTAGCGAGTGAAACTTACTTTAATTCCAACTGCCGTGGTCTGAAGATAGAGCGAGTCGGTAAACGGTAGAAGAAACGGATCGGACAATTTTCTCAATATTTTCGATTCCATCATTGTGACGTGTCGTCCGACGACCGAATCGCATTCGGTGCCTGCCGGAACATTAACAAACCGCACGCTCCATTCTTTGACACGTAGCTTGAGATTGTAGCAGCTCAATTGGCTCTTGCCAATTGGCACTGTCACTGCACCATAACGCGTAGCACCATTCACAGTTTCCTAAATTATGAGAAAACAAGAAAAACATGAAATTATTATACAGCATGACATTTGCATCGCTGCGCTGTTGCTCACCTGCATAACTTGTTTGGTCGAGAGCCTCGTGGCGTCCGGCATAAACATGACAAATTTTGTTCTAACGAAAAACAGCGGATTACGTTGTTCGAAGGATTTGTTGAAATCAGTTTGAAGATTAACGAGTTTAACGTTGCGGAGGCTCTCGTTGGAAAAGTTTAACTCGAGGGGTGGATAAGGCAATTCGTTGCACACTATTATAATTGGCATTGCGGGAAATGAATTTAGCACCGAATCGACGGTGGCGGTTACGTCATTCTCGAAAGTTTCAAATTGTCGTATAACGATGGTAACGAGCCTGGCCAAACGACGATGAAGTTTCGTTGGGGCCTGAGTGTTTGTGCCTGAACTTGTGCTTTTCTCTGTCCCCCCACGATTCAACGTGTACAACCACCATATTTTGTGCCATACTATTACGTTACCAACAAGTGCGAGAACCAACAAAATTCTCACGAGCTTAACTCGCATTGTTTCACGACACTCTTTCCATTTTCATCTTACACACACTTATTATTTCCTTTCGTCCCGCGCGCGACTCTCTATTTTTTCAACCCCTTGCACGAATCTCCCTCGACGGCAACCACCATCTTTTTTCATCCCCCAGAAATAGTGTCACGCGCGTGCGCGCGCCTGGCATTCAACCCCCGCAAGTTTTTTCCGCCTCGCGATCAATTGATAAAATATCTCGACGCGCTCCCCCTTTTTTAAATCTTTTTGGAACAAAGGTATGAATAAACGGCTATAGAGCTTAGCAGAATTTGTTTATTACAACTCCCCACAAGCCGAGCTATGTTCTTAAAAAATGTAACTTTTATACAAATTTCACAGCGTTTCGATGATAGCCCTTGCGCGAACCTCGAGTCAACAAGCTGTACAGTCTATTCGGGCTTGTCTCTCGTACGTTTTTCTTTTGCTTTTCACCAACATCGTTTTTTTTTAAAACAAGCGATTCGATGAGTCGTTTGGTTATCGCGAGCGAATTAAGGCTCGTAGGGCTTGACGAGATTCTCGGAAAATTCTCGAACGTGCTGAACCCCTCGAACCTCGCGTTCCAGCAGCGGCAGCTTCGTTACGTGGAAGTCCTCGTACAGATCCATGATCTTTAAAAAAATAATATACATTTTCGTCGTTAATCGACATGGCGATTGAAGCAATAAATGAAAAACACTTGTCATGAGATTTAACCTGGTCCAAATATTTCTCTTGAACTTTGTGTCTGGCCAAACAGAGTCTGCAAGGCGCGTCGCCCTCTTTCATAAACAGCAATTGATTGACGATTATATTGTGAGTATCGATTCCGCATTTGGTCAATTCTTGGACCAATCTCTCGGTCTCGTAGAGGGACAAAAATTCCGCTATACAAACGCAAACGAAGGTCGTCTGTTCGGGATCTCGAAACTGTTGATTCACTTGTCTTATCACGTCCAACATCTCCTCCATTTTGTTGGAAAATTCATCGACGTTAAAGTCGCTTCTGCCGAGCAGAGAACTCAACTGCAAAATCAATTTAATTCGTTATTAACGCTCGAAAGGATAGCTATCCTCCCGGTCTACCGTTTCCCTTTACCTGTGAGATCAAAGGACTGATTTTAGATTTGAGTCTCATTAATTTTCCCAGACCCTTCTCCACGACCTGGGGGAAGGACAGTAACCTCAGGGTGTGGCCGGTCGGCGCGGTGTCAAATACGACCACCGAGAAATTCATCCCCTTAACCAATCTGGGGTGAAAAAAAACAAAATCAACAAATTTCTCATTTTGTAATGCAAGTCGGAGCGCGTCTCAACAAATACTCTGATAAAACGTACTTCATGACTTCGGCATAACTCATAGCTTCGTCTATGCCAGGAAATGCTCCAACTATCTCTTGCATGACGTTGCGACTGACGCGTATCGCCTCTCCGCCTAAAACTATCAACGATTGCTCATTTCTGTTGCTCCAAAAGCCTAGCCCATGGGATCTTTCCAAAAAAATTATCTATACAGCTACCAGATTCATTTTCAAAATATTCCTCAGGCAACTCGGTCACTCCGGCATTGGGATCTATTTCCATGGCAAAGAGATTTTCAAAACCCTGAACTTTGGTCGGCACTTTGCTGAATTTTTGGTCAAAAGCATCGGAAATATTGTGCGCCGGATCGGTTGAAATAATGAGAACGTTGTCACGAACTTTTGCCAATTGTATCGCCAACGAACAGCTGATGGGGAGAAAAAATCACAACGTTGACATGACGAGGCCTTTTCGATTATAATTTATATCAATATACATTTGAATTATTTATCAATAACCTGCAAGTCGTTTTTCCAACTCCGCCTTTTCCACCGACGAATATCCATTTCAATGATTTTTGCGTTATCACGTTCTTTACCGAAGCTTCCAACTGTTCGATCTCATCGCTCGGATTGATATTCATTTTGTACAACTATGAATGTATCATTAGAAATCCACAACAATTATTTTTTTCCCGTTCCTCGATAGAAAACTACCGTTTGCCGCAAAAATCTTTCCCCAAATAAACTAAACACCCAATTCCTCGGGCTCTGCTCACTGACAGAAGTGTGTAGTATCGTCGAAGCGACAGAAGACGGAATGTGCAATGCCGGAGAGTTGGATAGGAGGCCGAGAGGAATTGTATCGTCACGCTTTGCGAACGTATCCAAAGTACGCGCAAGCGACTGCGGAATGCAACTCTCTCGATAAAGCAGAGCTATTTTTTTTTTTCATTCATAAAATTTTCATTATTGCGATAGAAAAATAAAAATCATCGAGTCAATCGGATTTGTGAGTGAAAAGTTGTTTTCGAAAAAAGGCGAATGAGCAGATTGGGAAAGAAGAAGCAAAAGACAGGGAAAAAAGTGGCGCCGCTACTGACGTAGGTCGCGGATTGCGCACGCACTAGCGTCCCTGGCCATTTTCTCTCACAAAACGCGAAAATCGAGTATTTTATCGGGAAGAGCGAGGATCGGGGTTTATTCTTTGATCGTTGATCTTGTTAGTTTTCGACTCTACGCTCTCGCATCGTTTACCGAGATTGTGTCTTACCGTTCTTTTTTTTTGACGTTTTTTCAGCATATATACGATTCATAGTGCACCGTAATCGGTCATCGTGTACTCAAGACGTAAGTTAACCCGAAAATTCAAGCCTTTACAACCACAAGTTTACGTTTTTTTTCTTGGCTCCTCCAAGCCGGTGAAACGTTGCGTTGTTTCTTNTTTTTTTTTTCACATAATAAACATCGCGATTCGGCATTGACGTGAAAAAAGTTGCCACTTGGAAAAAATAATTGAAAATCAATAATTCCGCGTGGAATAGTTTTATTTCCCATGTCGTAACGTCTTTTTCGTCCTCTTGTTATTCGTGATGACATTCCGATGCGATTATTCCATCGATTTAACAATAACCCAAAACTCGTTGCAATATGTAAAAAATTGCAAATGGCCCGCTCCTCATTTTTTTCGAGCCATTTGGAGTTATTTTTTTCCATATTTCTTTTTATTCTGCAACGTGCGTTCGTTTGCAAACTAAAAGTTATCTCCCACTTCTGCGTTGGACACAAAGGCAGCAAAAACGATCAAGACAAAATTGCACAATCGCCATCTGTCGCGTCCTTCTTTACATTATTGACCAAGTCGTATAAATGTATATTTACATAAGACTATTATAATATGCTCGATGCACTTTTCCATCGAGTCTTGCGCTCCCATCAAATCTGCGCCCCAAAAAATGCATTGTGAATATTTTTGTCCATTTGTCTCGAGGAAGAAAGAAATGAAAAATGGCTGAATTTTGAACTTTCTTGCTTGGGGCAAATCATTATAATATTCCAAGCGAACCGTGCGATATTTGCAAATGGATATGATTGAGATAATTGAAATGAAATTAATACTTGGAAAAGCTTGTACAATTGTGCGGTCATTCATTGATTTATGATTGTAACAAAAGTTTTTTGTAAACTGGAACTAGCGTCCTTATGGACAGCGGGCTTGAAAAAAATCCTCGTCAGGCGCTAGATAAGGCAATGTTTGCCAGTCGCTCCTAGAGGATTGGCAAGTTGAGAGGGGCTGAAAATCAAGTAACAAAGCACAATAGCAAAAAAGAATGCAAAGTTGGAATCAATGGCAGTTACCCGCGGCTCCTAGCGTCGCCGCTCCGATGCCGCAGCCGCCTGTCGGCTATGCTCCTCCCGGAGCGGATCCCATGGCTGTCATGCAGTCGTTTATGCAGTACTATAATCAACCGGTGAGTATCCCTAGATCAAAAGCCCATGTAGGAGGGGGAATTTATGGCTCGGCCGTGTAGTTAATTGGGGCCAAACGATTGATCCAACAACGACCTTACTCAGGCACCAAACGGATACACCGCGGAGCAATGGGCAGCCGCTCAACAGCAAAATTGGGCCCAATGGCAGACCTGGCAACAGCAGTATCAACAGTGGCAAGCCCAATACGGAGAAAAGGTAGTGGCGATGATTGAATGAAAACAAACAAAAAAAAAGGAAAAATCAACGGAAAAATAGAAAAGAAAAGATGCGAAAAGAGCGATTAGCGGCAAATGGAAAGTTAACGATTTCGGTTTCAGTATCAAGAGACGATGAAGCAGATGCAAAGTTTGCCAAACTTAGGGCAGCTACCGGCAACTACGAGTTTGGCACCGAGCGGCGGGCAGCCACCCCCGCTTCCCCAAGAGGACTCTTCCGTCAAACCCCCTTTACCCCCCGAGGGCAGCGCGTTCGGTTTTTCCGGTATACCGCCGCCACCTCATCAGAATAATCTTCCTCTCTTCCCCTCGAGCAAATCCTCCAATCCGCCCTTACCGTCTGGCCAACCACCCTTGCCACCCGATGCTTCGCGAAACAACGCGTCCGTCGATAACCTAACCGGCGGTAAACGCACCGCCAATTCAAACGTAGATTCAGTTTGTGCTAAAAAATCAAAAGTCGACGACGAAGAACTAACCGAGGCCGAGAAAACATTCGACGCCCAGTTTAAGCAATGGGAAGAACAGTTCAATAAATGGAAACAACAAAATGCTAATCATCCTGACAAGGTGGGTAATTGAAAATTGAAAATTTATGAATAATGAGCGAGCGTCGTACTCGATAGGATTTAACGGGTAGAGAGAAAGAAAATTACTATCGAATATCATGAGCCCCGTGTCTCTATTTATTTGTAGACCCAGTACAAGCAATACGAGGCGAAATGGACATCGTGGAGGGAAAAATTGATCGAGCGTCGGGAACAAATGCGTCGGAAGCGAGAGCAGCAGAAACAGGCCGCAGCCAAGGCGGAAGCTGAAAAGGAGAAAGCAATGGTCGGCGACGATAAGATTATGAATCTCTTGATCAACACAGAGAACCAAGGATTAATCAACAACTTGTTGGGTATTGGAAAGACCCTTGGACTAACGGGAAAAAACGAGACAGCTGCCCAAGGAGAAACGGCACAGGCTCCGCCGAGTCAATCGCTTCCCTCCTCCGTTCAACCTTTGACCATGCAACCAAACATGAATCAGACCGCGTGGGCGGCTCAGCAATGGGCCGCGCAGTTCAACGCGGGAACAAACATGATGAATTATCCACCCTCAAATTTTCAACAACCACCGGGTCTTCCACAAATTGGAACAAATTCTCTGCCGACTACTGCGATGCCTAACTTCAATCAACCGCCCAACTTTGGTCAGCAACTTGGCAGCTTCAATCAGCCACCACCTGGATTAATGGGCAATCCTCAAAACTTTTCCAACATGCCGCCAAACATGTCGAGCGGTGGACCAAATTTTTCACTACCTCCACCTGGATTTCCCGGAACGTCCAATCAGCGACAACAGCAGCAAGGTGATTCCAACTCGAGGGATCAAACAGTATCGACGGATCAAAACAGACAGTCATCCGATTCTGGAACAAACGTTGGAACGGATCGTTTCAATTTTGGAACGAATCAATTCAACGGTCCGCCACCCAATAATTTCGATGCTATGAGAGGCAATGGATCCAACAACGATTATGACGGTGGAAATCAAATGGGACCAGCGAGGGCCAGCGGTAACAACAGACAAGACAATTATGGACGAGACTCGGGTCCGGCTGGACGTTCCGGCAACGAGTTTCGAGCCGGCGATAGACCGGGTTCGGATAGATTCTCTCGCGATTGCGAAAATCGTGAGGGTTTTGGAGACAATCGCATTTCTTCCGATCGCGATAGTTTTAATCCTGATCGGTTTGGAACTAACGCCGACCGATTCAACATGCGGAACGATCGCTTCAACTCCGCCACCGATCGTTTCCCATCGACTTATGATCACGGGAGCTCCAATAATGATCAATTTCGTTCCCGTAACGACCAATTTGATGGTTCAGGCTCGTCGAGTGATAAATTCAGTCGTCCAGCCTCGGATCGATTCGACTCGCGAGACAGCGGTCGCGACTATGTCAGCACGCGTACGTTTGGTAGAGGCAATCAATTCGCTCCTACCGCTGATATGCCACCGGAACTACAAAAACTCATGGAAAAACGTCGTGCCGCTATGGACGTTTTCAAGCCTTCGAATTTTGGTAGTTTCCTCGATTCTACCAAGAGCAGTAGCACGAGTACATCGCTCAGCGAGAGTTTCAGAAAGTTGACCGGTGATTCGCCGTTTTTAACACGAGGCTCGCTGGGCTTTGGAAGAGATACGAACATGGGACCACCGCGAGGCGGTCCAGGCTTTGGTCCTTGTTCCTCCGATGATTCTGCTCCGAAATTCCGAGGACCCGGCGGCGGTGACTTTGTTTCTCGTGGACCGGCTGATCACAGACCTCGAGGTAACGACTTTGGCCCTCGTGATTCGAGCGATTTCAGACCTCGCGATTCGCGAGATTTTGGTCCGCCCGGGAAAGATTTTATTTCGCAAGGGCCCGATAGAGCCGACGACGGCGCTCGAAACTCGGGCACTTTCCTACATCGAACCGGCAACAATTTTGATAAGAGTGAGAATTTTGGAGCTTCCGTTAAACGAAACGCAGACACGGAGAAATCAGAGGCTATGCGGGAAAGTACTCCGATACAACAAGTGGATAAACGTAAAGAAGAGAGTGATGAGAAGGAAAATAAGTTTCAACAATCAGAATCGAACGATGATGCTAATCGAAAGGATGTCGTTCCACCGCTTCAAGTGCCCTCTTGGATAGAGGCGGATTTCGCTAACGACGATTTTAGCGAGATACTCAAGGCTAAACCGGTTGAAGGTGGCGCGAGCACTCCATTGAAAGACACGTCCTCCAATCAAGACGACCAACCTCGTCCAAATGCCGAATCTTGCTCGAGAGCCGCTAGCGATGAATCCAAAGATGGAGCAACGCCAACCGATAAAAAGTCGGACGATCTACCTTTCATGGGTGAAAATGATCCAAAACCGGAAGATTTGAACATGGAGCCACCTCCGGAATTGCCAAATTTAGGACCGACGATGATGAAAGATTCTCACCCAAAGTGGCAGTCGAACGAAAAAGTCAATATGAATGAACCCTTTGATCGTCAACATTGCGACAGCGGCGGGCCTCGAAGAATCAATTTTGATGCTCCGTTCGGAACCTCTGATATGCAAAATCAATCGCGAAATCCGGGCGATAGTATGCGACCTCCGCCCGGACCATTTGGCCTCAATCCTTTCGGCGATGGTTTTCGAGGCCAGGAACGTGACTCCTTCGAACCAAGAGGACCATTTGGCCCTCGAGGTCCTGGCGGGGATTTCGGGCCGCGCGGACCCGGGGATTTTGGAGCTTTTGGTCCACGAGGGCCATCCGATTTTCGACCGAGAAATCCTAACGATCGATCGTTCGGTCCTCCCGGTCAGAGTCCTTTTGCCCCGTGCGGCCCGATGGAAAGATCATTTGGACCTGGTGGCACGAAAGAACAACCACCATTCGCTGCTGCAAACAGTCAGCCTTCTTTCGGATCTAACGCGTTCGGCCCTCGCGGAAAGTCTGACAATTCTGGCGGGGCTATTCCGTCCCTCATGTCCTTCAAGATTGATAGGCCGAGCAATTCACCGGGTAGCGCCGCAATGGGCAACGACACCGAGGTGAATCGATGGGGAGACCTTCCGCCCGCGTTCAGGAAACCCGATGAGGAACCACACGAAGAAAGAAGCGTGGCGGGGGATCGAGGTGGTGGCGGCGGCGGCGTTGGCGGTGATGGTGGTGCTGCTGCGCCTGTAGCGAATGCTGCTGGTCGTGGACCAGATTGGAGAGAAGGATTCGGGAGAAATCAGTTCGGTGACTCGGATCAGCGTTCTCCCGGGCCTCCAAATTTCTCAGATCTGCCGTCAATGCGATTGGGCAATCAAGCGCCAATGGATCGTGCCAGAGGCCCGGGATCAATGCATCAAGCACAAAACTTGCTTCCTTTCGTTGGCCCTGATGGCGCGATGCCGAATAATCAAAAGAATCCCCAGTGCGGAGGAGACTCGATGACGGGCGGTGGATCATTTTTCCAAGAATCTTCCAGAGGTCCGCTCCACAACGAGAACGTTCGTCCGGGTGGATCGAATTTCACTTCCCGGCGCCCAAACGAGGCCAGACGAATCGAAGGTCCCAAAGAATTTTGCGTTGAGAAACAATTCAATTACAATCACGGTACTGGGATACCCAATGAAATGACCAAGGAGCATTTTTCAGGTAACGTGATCGATTATGATCATGCTCCGCGCGTCATAGTACACGATTACATAACACCCTCGCAATGCTTCGATTACGATCACGGTAGATTGAAACCCATCGTGCCCGATCATGAGATTTATTGCAAGAGAGACTTTCGTTATTGGATCGAGAATGAACAAAATTTGCGGGACTACACCGATCGCATGAGAGTCTACGAATCCGACATGAGGGCCTTGAAACGTGGCTCGGAACAACGCAATCAACGCCAGCAACACAATCAATACAATCAGCGCAATCAACGCATCAACGATCTTCATTCTCATTTCCGAGAACCGGACCGGATGCACGACGAGGGACGTTCTTTCGATCGCGAACGTCGACAACCGATCAATAGATACGACCGCTCGAGAAGAGACAGAGAATCCACCACCGACGATCACAGAGAAAGGGAACAGAACGAAAAACAACCGAGAGACACCAGAGAAGCCGGACGTACCGAGAGAGATCGCGAATGGGAACGAGGCTCGAACAAACCGCGCGAAGATCGATCTCAGCACCGAAGAAGCAGGAGCAGAGGTAATCCTTTGTAAATTTGCAAACGTACATTCTCTGGGAATACTCGACAACAAAATATACCTCCAATCGCTTATTCCTCTTGATAAAAAATCTTGGAATTTCGTAGCAATTGCTTCATTCTTTTTTTCCCCCCATTCCTTCTGTCATCTCTTTTCTATGACGTAATATTATGTCCACATATTTTTCCATCATATAAAGAAAGACGATGTTTATTAATTGTTTTCCTGTAAACAGACAGGACACGCGAGAGGCCCGAAAAAATAAGAAAGGAGACGAACAAAGAAAATAAGAAAGACGATCAAAGGTAATAATCAATAATTGAACGAATTTCGTTTGACCTTGCGGACGACTCGTTGAAATTTGGAAAATGGAAACATTGAACCAGCTTTTTTTTTTTCTTCATTTCAACGAGCGTCTCCTAAACTGTTCAAAATGACTTTCTTCATACCTGAGACAGTTTTTTCCTTCATTACAACCAATTGAATATTTGAATGTTTTTCGAATGTTTGAAAAGTTTCGATTTTGCTAGATCTAAAGGAAATGTTGCCGATTCGGAGAGCTCGGCGAAGAAACTCGGCGATGAGTCTACATTCCCAGACAAAAGGTACGACACTTTCACATTTAGAAACAATCCTCGGAAACAATAAGATGAATTTTGTCCAAGGAGGAATTGAGACAAATGCCCCCTAATTGCCAACAAAAAACAATTTCAATTTCTCAAATACCTCCGGTAAACGATTAAACATTTTCTATCGGTACTTGATTATTCGAGAAAGTATCGATCTCTGCTTTGACAGTGGGAATGCGTTGGCCAAAAAACTTGATATGCTATTGCTGCGCTGAGCGCGCGAATGCACTTGATAATGAATCGTCTCATCGTTCTCGATTCTTTTGGTGATTGCTATCTCTCAATCTCCCCTTTTTCGTACGACCATACTGTATTCCAGGACCAATTGAAACAGTGCCCACTCGATGGTGCGAATCATTAACTCGATGATTTTTTAATTTTCATTCAAATAGTCGTCGAGACTCGACGACACGAGCTGAAATAATTGAATCGTTTTTATTTTTATTTTTATGCAACCATGCAAAATGACTGTCGTTTGACAGCTTTTTCAATGCTCTCGTGCCAAGCCTCGCAGCAAGTTGCACTGACGAAAACTATTCTTCATCTCACATACGATTATTTATAATTTATTACTTTCGCTTGCGAATCGATTTTCAATGCACTATTCCTTGAACGAAGGGGACAACATTTTAACCTCGCCCCCAACGAATTATTAGACGATTACTTTTGACCTGGAAAAAAAAAGTGTCTCGCAAATTGCGAACCTGCCTCATAAATCCATGAGACACTTTTTTCTCGTGTCCAAAGATTTGTGGGTGCTGGTCAAACCGGATCTGCGCGACTTTTTTTTATCTCGGTAGTAGAAATTTACAAGAGATGAGAACGTATCGTCATTTTGGAAAATGAAAATACACTCTTTTCACAATAATTTATTTATTACCTGTATCTTTTTCGTACGTGTGGCGCACGATTCATTGAAAGACGCCTTGATGCTCGATACACAAATATTTATTACGTATACTATTGGAAAAAGTAATTATTTCATTCATTCTGTGATTTTATAACCCGAGAAACTATTTTTAAAATGTCGTCGGTTGTAAACTGTTGATGCGAATATAAGAAATTCAGTTACGTCCGAACGATATTAACTTGAGCA
Organism: Hyposoter didymator; assembly: GCA_037952995.1. NCBI lineage: Eukaryota > Metazoa > Arthropoda > Insecta > Hymenoptera > Ichneumonidae > Hyposoter > Hyposoter didymator. Next base: position 12,273,086 of record JBAJMU010000008.1, read on the forward strand.
TCATTCATCCGCATTAATGTGTACAAAAATTATTTTACGTCACCCGTACGATTCAATTTATAATTATAACGAAGTTATAAATTCATATTTATGAAAAATTTATTGAAATTTTGAGTAATGCGGATCTAGTGAGAATTTCGCTAATCGATCAAACGCTTTGTTGCAGCGGCAAACCCGACGACAAGGATGATGACGAGCCCGTGGTGCTTGAACAAGTTGCCGAAGCGCCGCAAACCTCCGAGGCTCCGCAAACCGTGCTGGATCCTCCGGCAACGATGGAACTACCGAAAACCCCCAATTTCACAATGGTCGACGACTTGCTGTGTCAACCAGGAAGGCAAAACAGGCCGCCGAAAATTGTCGTCATTCTACGGGGTCCGCCGGGTAGTGGCAAATCATTCGTTGCTAAACTGATCAAGGTAAATCAATTTTTTTCCAACTAACGCATTCCCATTTAGAACGAGAAAAAAAAACTTTGACCGAATCGCTCGTGATGTCTTTTTGCTTCAGGACAAAGAAGTAGAACAAGGCGGTTCTGCACCGAGAATTTTGAGTCTCGACGATTACTTCCTCACGGAGAAGGAGATTGAGTCCGAAGACAGTAATGGAAAGAAAACTACGACAAAGGTTCGTACAGAAGAAAATACCCGTTGGGAAAAGCTCATTACAACAAATGAATATTATTTATTTCAACTCGAACAAATTGATGAAACAGGAAATGGTCTACGAGTACGAAGAAGCGATGGAGCCGAGTTACATAACGTCGCTCGTCAAAGCGTTCAAAAAAAACATAACCGATGGCTTTTTCAACTTTATTATTCTCGATTCCATCAACGAAAAAATCTCCGACTACGAGGAAATGTGGAGTTTTGCTAAAACAAAAGGTTTTCGGGTGAGTTTTGCATCACGGATTGTAATTGATCTCGTTTTTTTCAAATTTGGACATGAAAAATGTTGATAATGCCCGATTCGATTCAAGGTTTACGTGTGCGAAATGGAAATGGACGTGCAAATATGCCTCAAGCGAAATATGCACAACCGTACCGAGGACGAGATCAATAGAATCGTCGATTATTTCGAGCCCACGCCTGGTCATCACCAAAAATTAGACGTCACTTCGATGTTACAGGAAGAAGCTATCGAAGAGGTACCGAAAAAAAATCAAACGACGAGTAATTCCTTCAATCGACACAATCGTTCGATAACGTTTCTCTTTCGCTCCATTTTAGGTGCATATGGAGGATTCTCAGAATGAACAGCCAGAGACGACGCCGGGAAACGACGACAGTCAAGACAGTCAAGAAGATCCGCAAGCTTCAGCGGTAAAAGATTCTTTTTCATTTTTTTTCAAATCGATAATCTGCACCCGACGAAAGAAAGAATTGAATTTTGAAAAAATGTTAAACTTGCAATTTCAGAGTGTGAGCAAGTGGGAAAAAATGGAAGCCGAAGATAAATTAGGTAAATCATTGCGCAAACAAATAATTGATTGAGACTTGTGTAAAAAAAAATTGTGGCGCCTCTAACCGAATGGTATCGCGATTTGTGTTTGCAGATCGTCTGGATGGTCTAGCCAAGAGGAAAAACGAGGGCAAACCACAGACTATGGAAGATTTTCTTCAAGTTGCGGATTATTACAATATCGAGGACACATCCGGAAAGCGAAGGGTTGGTATTTTTTACGTTTTTTCAATCTCGCCGATATTTCCCCATGAATTAATCATTAATTTTCCAAAGGTTCGATGGGCCGATTTGGAAGAGCGGAAAGAACAGGAAAAAATGCGAGCGGTCGGTTTCGTGGTTGGTCAAACGAACTGGGATCGAATGATGGATCCGACAAACGGCAGTAGCGCCCTCACGCGAACCAAGTACATATGACCAAACTTACTTCCTAGAGAATCGAGGCAAAGCTTTTCGTAGTAAGAGCATGAGATGACACAGCTACAAACACAAACAAAACGATCCAAAGTAGCAACGATGCTTCACACCTAACATTACCACTTTGAATTGAAGCAACGCAGGGGAGAAACGGTGCTGCCGCACTTTTCTTTTTTGCTTTTTGTCGAGCGACGAATTATCGCACCGATAATTCAATTGCATAACGAACAAAGAGTTGAAAATTTTTAATTTCCTCGGATCGACGATTATGGTCCGAAACCATAAACTTGACTCGATTCGTTTATTCGTTTTTCATACCGGAGAAATCGTGTGATTTTTATTTTTCCTCAAATTTCCAATTTTTTCATTTTTTTTTTCCCGTACATTAAAATTCCGTAATTGCTTTTAGAAATTAAGTTCACCGAAGCCTTGAAAATTGACGATCGAATGGCCAAAAAAACGGAGCGGTAAACGCTTTTTGGATGTGAAAAGAAAAATTGAAAAAATGCGTTTTCACAGGCATGCGAGTGTGTGATAGCGTTTGATATTCCGCCGCACGCAAGCACATTCGAATAATCTGCGCTAGTTGACTAGTTGACGCAGAGTCCATATTACGATTTTACATAATCGTTTTTATTGCAGGTTTTTTCCTCTCTCCTAGAGTGAAACTTTCACGCGATAAGAAAGAAACAAAAAGAACAAAGAAGCGAACATTATTCGCTCGTCCTTCTTCCTTGCTCCTAAAATAATGATAAAAAAATCGTCTGCCGCGAGAAGCTGTTGATACAACTAGAGAAGAAATGCGTTGATTGTGTGACGAGGAGGAAGAAATGAAATAACCGAATATCGAATGAAACTGCTTTTGTTTGCGTTTACGAATCAACTGTAATTATATTGTACATGAGAATTTTTCGATATACCAACACACAGTTTTTAATAACGCTTCGTTGTAACGGACGATCAATCGTCCCAACTAATTCAATCCAATGTTTCATAATGAAAAATAAATCTACCCGATTGAAACGTACATTCGATTTATAGTTTTATCATTCCGGTCGCAAAAAATTTCTAATGCTTTCCTTTTTGCAAGTGTACTCGGGCGGACATTGATTCGTCGTTCCATAATCTATCGCCTTTTTAAAGTCTGTTATAGTTTTCTCGTAACTCTTGTCCACTTGAGCGTACCTGTCGAAAGAAAAGAAAATACAAGAAAATTTTCGTCCCAAATGTAAATATGCGTGAAAAAAGCTTTTTATTCAACGTAAAAACTCACTGTGGCATAAGCTTCATCGTTTGAATTATCATTTCAACCGCTCCGAGATATTCTCTCGCGGTATTGGGCACTTCGCACGCTGCCCTGTAGAGACACGTGTCACCGATCATATAACCGAGCGCCAGGGCAACTTCGCCTTCCGAAACGACATTTTCTGCGAAAAATACATTTTCGAATATTAAAAATACGAGTATCGAAGAAAATATTTCGCAGCTGAATCCTCAACAAATACCTTGGTTCAATTCGCGACCTCTGTTCTCTTGGTTGCCGATATAACTCGCTCCAAATACCACAGCTTTGAGGACGAGCAACAACAGCAGGTTCGATAGATTCAAGTTGAGCACCTTGAAAATTTATTTTACAATTATGAAATTTTGAAGCTGTGACTCGACGAATTTCAATAGAAAATGGTAAATACCTGGCTGCCGCTCGTCGATCTCTGAACCAATTCCTTTGCTATCTCAGCCAGCATCGAGCCCGATTCTCTCCTGTACTCCCTGTCGTAGCTCGGATTATCCGTATTTCTGGCAATCACGTTGCAAGTGAAAACAGTAAGAAAAATCGCCAGTTCCCAACAGCCCTTCATTTTATGTATTTTTCGTTTTTTATTTTCACAAGCTTCGTCAGTCGCAATATTTTTCTTAATCGTTGACGATCGTCAAGAAGAAATATTTCGATCGATTCGTGCAAATAATACCAACATATCTTTTCGTTGTTGGGACGAGACTGAACTTATTCGAGGATCTACCGTTTCATTTATAAGAAAATGCGGCGCGTTGCAACGATGCGTGAATCGGTCATCCATTTGCATCGAAGAAATTTTTTTTCAAACACCTGGATGCACATATTGTCCTTTCGTTTTCTCCATTGTCAACCAAGACCCGAGTCCCTTGTAATTACGCGTACATTATTCGGTCCCTCGCGCGTGTACATACCGACGTTTTTTTTCTTTTCCGTCATTCGCGAGCGAGATAAAAGGTGAAAGTGGTCGTTTGAACTTTTACTCGATTTGCGAGTTTCTAGAGCGACGCATCATAATTATCAACGAGCAACATCGACCAAAAACAGAAGAGGAGAAAAATTAAAACAAATGCGGACAAAGCGTAACTAAAGACTTGTAAATTGTCCCATATTGTTTCGATGATTAAGAATTATCGCGGCGTACAATCTCGACACGCCGACGCATCTTGCAAATTAAACCAAACTGCCACGAGATTGTCGCGTTTCGGAACGAAAAAAAAAAAACCGAAAAAGCGTGAAAAAAAAACGATTAATCACCAGGACGCGGTTGACGAGGTTCGGTGGATCAATCGTTTTTGCACTACGCGTACACCGGAAATCCATGAGTACAGGGGATGCATTTCGAATGCGGCCCTGCTGTCATGTTCTTCCTGATCGTGTAGGCTTTCACAAAGCTCGTACATGCGTAACGGAGATGAATATATTCGCATACATAATAATAATATGTTACGCATAGTTGGTTAGTGAAACGAGACGGAAAATAACAAAGCGATACATTCGTTGGTGCAAAAGTTCGATACTTGCATAATAAATGGAGCTTATAGAAAAAGTTTCGTGAAAAAGTATGATCGAATATTCCGTCAGAGTATCGTTGTTTTCGAAAAACTCTGCAAGCCTGAAAGAACTTTATTATCTTTGATAAGTGCATGCGTGCATATGATACTCGGTACTTGCTGATTTTTTTTTTTTATTATTATGAATTTTTGTAGCAACAATTTGGCGCATGCGCGAGCTCATTCTGAATTGAGAGCTCGATGGATCAACGCTTCACGGAGAAGCCATGAAAAATAACAAAATTATGTTTCTTACAGTTTTTACTCAACAATTATACGTTTTTATGCAATTTTTCACAGTAACCATATACGATGTCCGCATTTTGTGTCGTTACATGATCGAGAGTAAAGATTCAAGTCTCCATCATCGCCAGGAGTACCGAGAGATAACCCATCGATGTTTTCATGATCTGCGGATTTGAGGAAAGCTTTTGTGAATGATGCAAGAAATTTGGGAGACTTTTTTTGACGCTGACAAACTCACGCTTGTGAATAATTCGAGTGAAAAACCGACAAATTTTCCGGCAGTTATTTGAAGCGGTATTCGGGATCTATTGGTCACCATCATCAATGCCTTTGCTTGAGCGGGCTGAAGAAGAAACCAATCGCTCTCGTAAGGAGCGTGGCTGAGGGCGGTGCTCTAAAAAACAACAACATTCGTTTGAACGAAAATACGGGAAAATTGCGATGGAATAGATTCGAGGGACCAACTTCGAAAACGAGGAGATCCCCGGCCCAGCAATAGACAAAAAGATGGAGAATCGTGTAAAATCCGTGAATGACGACAAACGTCATTTGGAGAAAAGGGAAATCTTCGTCGTTGGTCAGTCCTTCGATCACCGTCTATCGGAAAATCATTTTCATCATATCGCAATTTTCGATCGAGAACGATTGAGCGAATGGAACAATTCAACAAACCGTGAATGTTACGAAGCCTTGGAAGCAAAAGGTTACGGTACAGAGAACCATTTGAATCAGGAGCATCAGGTTGAAGGATCCTTCGAGCAACTCTCCACAGCTTTAAAATTCGTAGCGGCAAATTAAAATGTGTACGCGTATTTACGGTCCGCAGTTATCGAGACAACAACAACAACAACAGAAAAAAATTAAAACTCGAGAGAGAGAGGGCAAATAAATGGATAAAAGAGCACCGATTGAGCTCCTCGTGTCTCTTGATGATCGAGCCGAGTCGTTTCCAATAGACGCTCGGATCCTTGATGCACTCTTCGTCCACGATATTGGCAAGGGCCAATCTCACCGTAGCCAATTGCCCACAAAGATGCAATATCATCATCGCCATTGAACTATCCGGTCCCGAGTAACCGATCATAGAGACTATGGTTGAGAAAAACTGGCCGAACCACGTTGGCAAATAACCACGCAATTCTTTCGTATCGTAAGGAAAATAAGCGGGATAGAGCATACCGATCGCCAATTTAGTCTCGTTGGTAATAAATTGGCGCTGATACGGCGCCGCCCAAGCCTGACGTTCGGTAATTATTATATTTATGGTCAATCGGGATTAATAGACAAGAGTGCGTGTAAAAAAGGAAAAAAAGGTGAATTACCCCGACGCTTGAAAAAGCGAGAAACATTGATCCTGCCAGCGAAACCGACATGATTGATATGAATCTGCCGTATTTGGCTTTTTCGATCATGGCGTTTCTTTCCTCGTCCGTTCTCGGAGCGGCCCAGTCGTCGGCCATTGCCGACAAAATCACTTCGAGGACTTGATTTTTTCCGTAAGAGCCAAAAATCGAGCAATTAGCACGAATTGATGAATTTTTATTATTCAATTCGAATAGGAAACTTACCTGATCTTCGCAAACGAAAAAGAACGAGTTTGTATACGGATATGCCAACGGGTACATTGATAACGAGGCACCCGATCATTTCGTTGAGATTCTCACGCAGAAACGCTAAACTAGCGGTCATGGGTAACCAAATTAGCAAAAAAACCGCAACCGCGTAAAACAAGGAACGATTTTTTAATAACAAATTTTGATTCTCTTCGGGCCATGCACCAATTATTCCCATGTTGAAACGGTTCCAACCGTATGCATAAGCGTATCCTTTCAAAAATTTTACGTCATTTCCAAATTATTATTCAAATTGTTTTTTTTTTCAATTGCTTTTTTTTTCAGTACACTATTCGATACCTGGATTGTCTTTAACCATCGCAGTTGCGAAATTTCTCGTTCGCGCCAGAGATTCACAACGTAGTCGGCACAAGTCTGAAAAAAAACTTGTCAGAGATCGAACGACCACGCAACGAATTTGTTTTTCTCTCATTTATTTGCGAGGGCAACGACAACGCATCATCATACACATTTGAATATTTTACGAGTACGCCTGCATAAAAGTTTTCGCGTAATGATGGACTTGTGGCTCGTACTGCTCGTTCGTGATTGTACCCAACGGAACCAATGCAATCGAGCATATCATTAACATTGCCTCGATCTATATCTCATCGCGACGTTATTCTTTGTGTTGCCCGCAATGTTCGGTCAAAGCATATTCGGAGGACCGTGCCAACGCACTCTGATAATCGAGCTGATCTCGTGGACGAAGGATCCAGCGAGCTTTTCGACAAACGATGTTGGTAAGCCATACGTATCACAAATACGTTTTTTTTCGATATACTGAGAATCAGCCGATCGATACAGAGTCGTTGATTGCCATTTATTTCATTATTTTACAACAACAAATTGTTTCTTTTTGGAAATTCACAACACTCGTGCGACTAGTGCGGAGCAGCTGCGTTACCTCGATGAATGCCATTAAAATTCTTATGGTGTTTAAAAATTATGCGACGAAAGCGGTCGAAAAAAAAAAAATTAATCGAGCATCGCCAGTAGTACCGAAAGATAACCCATTGATGTTTTCATGATCTAGATGAAGGAGAAAAAAACGTGGAAAAAATTTTACCCAAACGGTGGCTAAAAAGATAATTCGTGAATCGCTTACGCTGGTGAATAATTCGAGCGAGAAGCCAACGAATTTTCCGGCCGTCATTTGGAGTGGAATTCGGGATCTATTCGTTATCATCATGAGTGCCTTTGCTTGTACGGGCGACAGGTCGAACCAATTGCTCTCGTACGGAGCGTAGCTCAGTGCGGTGCTCTGAAAAAAACATTCGTTGGAAATTAATCGATTAATCAATTTCGATAGAAGAAACTCATTCGGAGAGAGACTTGCTTCAACAACGAGAAGATCTCCGGTCCAGCAATACACGAAAAGATGGAGAATGGTGTAAAACAAGTGGACGATGAGAAAAGTCATTTGAAGAACGGGAAACTCTCCGTCCTCGGTCAGTGCGCCAATCAGCGTCTGTCGAGAAAACATTTTTTTTTCACCATTTTCCAGAAAAAGGAAAAAAAAAGCATACGAACGTACCGTGAACGTTACGAAGCCTTGAAAGCAAAAAGTAAGGGAGCAAAATATCATTTGCATCAAAAGCAGCACGTTGAACGACGTTTCGAGCAACTCTCCGCAGCTTTAATGAATTTTAGGTAATCAATAATTAATAAACCTGGTCAAGTGATTTTTTTTATGCAGCTCTAACGATCCACAGTGTTTCCGCAACGCGGTGGGTCGTAGAGGAATACAAAAATGCATTTTTCACAAAGAGCGAATCATGCGAAATGAATAAATAAAAGAGAACCGATTGAGTTCCTCGTGTCTCTGGATGATCGAGGAGAGTCTTTTCCAGTAGATGCTCGGATCCTTGATGCACTCTTCGTCCACGATATTTGCAAGGGCAATTCTCACTGTAGCTAATTGTCCGCAAAGATGCAATGTCATCATCGCTATTAAACTATCCGGTCCGGAATAACCGACCATCGAGACTATCGTTAAAAAGAATTGGCTCAACCACGTTGCTAAAAATCCACGCGATTGCGTCGTATCGTAAGGGAAATAAGCCGAATAGAGCATACCAATTGCCAATTTAGTCTCGTTCGTGATAAATTGGCGCTCTTTTGGTGCCGTCCAAGCCTGCGCTCCAGTTATTCCACATTTTAATATTGACCAATTAATTATACAAATGTCGATAAAAATTCATGCAAACTGCATTTTTTTGGAATATTTCGTTTCGTTTCGTTTCATCGGTCCGTTTTCTCAATCGAAATCTTTGCCAGCGTCGAATTTCAACGAATAGGGCAGTGACAAGATGGTAATTTGAGAAAATGGAGAATTTTTTTTTAAAGCGACTGTTTTCAAGCGAAATGGCCCATGTATTTGCAAGAGCATAGTATGAAAAATAATGGCGATTACCCGGACGCTCGAAAAGGCGATCATTACGCCGGAGGCCAATGCAACTGACATGTACGATATGAATCTAGCATATTTCGCATTTTCGAGCATCACGTTTCTTTCCTCGTCCGATCTCGTAATAGCCCAATCCTCAGCCATCGCAGACAGAACCGATTTGATTACTTGATTTTCGCCATTAAAGTCAAACATTTAAACATTGACTATCGTTATCATTTTATTTGAATAAAAATGACTCACCGGATCGTCGCCAACGAAGAAGCACGATTTTGTAAATGGACATTGCAACGGGTATATTGATAACGAGACAACCGATCAAATCGATCAAACTGTCACTCAGAAATGGTATACTGGCGGTCATTGGTATCCAAATCATAATACAAATCGCAAACCCATACAGCCAGGCCCGATTTTTCATCATGCCGTTGTCCTCTTCTCCCGGCCATCCACCAATCACCTCCATGTTGAAACGATTCCAACCGTATGCGTACGTGTATCCTTTTAATTTCGCATTGTAGATACCGCAATTTATTTATTTTTTTCCAAGTATTTTTTTTTTCAAGTTCGGTACCTGGATTATCATCGATCATCGCACTTGCAAATCTTACTCTCTGCGCTCGAGAATTCAATGTCGGCGCGGAGAGATCTGAAAAAAAAATTCTAGCACACCCAAGACCCGGAGCAGGTCCGAACGAATTTGTTACTCGATCCTCCTTTGGCGTCAACGGCGTGCAACGATGCGACGAAACGCACGATCGTGCATTTGCATAATACACGAGCGCGCGTCTGTACTAAAGTTTCGCAGCACGTAATAATGCATTTTCATACATTTATTGCTCATCGACTAAAAGCTGCAACTTTATTTCGTAAACGTTTCTTTGACCCAACGGAAAAACAACCACCCCATATTATTAGAGCATTTTCTCCATCTATATCTCGGTTTTTTCTTTTCTTCATTATTCACGATGCTCTTTCCATATGCACCGGCCAGTTTGCTGGACGCAGTTCCACACGTCTTTCTATAAATCATAATAATATCAAAGACAGACATTTTCCGTACGCAGTTGCCCAGGGAACAGCTTTTGTCAGTCACCAAGTCCCAGTATTTCCTCCTATTCGTGCAGCGACAATGTTGCTGGTTATCCATTTTGAAAAATAAGTAACGAGTGTAATTTTTAAAAATTTTCATTCACGCCGATTCTTTCCAATCCTGCGACTCATCGTAAGCTACTAAACGCTAGGAGAGCGCGACAAGTTAGAAAACAGTTTTGCGAAAATCAAAATATTCTACTGTACCAACGACATTGCGGTGTTTTGATTTAGTTGAAAAATGAACCGCTACGCGCGCTAGTACCGATTCGCAGCTTCGGGCTGTTGTCCATTATTATTATTTCGACACTCGAGCACCCGAAGAAAAATTTCAGACGTTCGCGATTGTTCGCTCGGTTCGCTTTCATCGCGACTACGAAATATGCGGTAACAACTTTTTTCAAACGCGCTTAGAAACGAATGCGGCGAGACTCGGGATTTTTGCTAGGAAAAAGCGTTGACCTTCGGAATCATTGCTCCTCGCCGAGAATACAAAGAGTGTAAACATTGCCATAGCAGTAGGGCAAGTGGCGCGAGAACGTAGAGAGAACAAGAAAAGGGGTGAGGGGCGGAGACAAAGCGAAATTCCGTTGCGCGAAACGCGGGGTCTCGGTTTCCCTCGCAAGTTGAACGTGCGCGAACCAGTCTTTTCGTGTTTTCGGTGTGTGACTCAAAAGCTCGCACGATGGATTCGGACGACGATTTTCTCATGGAAGCTTATGATCAATTCCTCAAGGACGACGTTGAGCCCGCCGTCACTGACGAAATAAAATATCCCCCAATACCCGCTTCCGAAGAATGCAACAACGACTCTGCGGAGGAGGAATATCTCTTGGCAGCCTATCAAGAATACATCAACGACGCTGAGGAATGGCCAAACTTTGAAAATGTGTCAAAAAATCACAAATACCACGGTAAATATCTCAATAATCAACCATTTTCAAACTTTTCCGATTAAATCCCTGCAACCATCGTTCGAAATATCAAAGTTGAGCATCCAACACCTTTTTTCGAAGAAACCGAAAATGCTGAGCGACTGCGGCGCGTGATTCGATACTCTATAGGAAATGCTCGAAACTCGCGTCTATTTTTCGTACAATAGATCGAGCTCCGCGTTGCGAGAAAATTTTCATTTCCGCGACTCGTTTTTTCGCTCCCCCTATTTTTCGTCAAGAGCCCGGAATATCGCTCGATCCTCGTCCCAATCGGTTCCCGAACCCGAATCCGAGATCGAAACGAAACACGGCGGCCAGACTGCGAAAAAAAATGACGAAATATTATTACGATAGTCGCAGGTCGAGGTGGCGAGTCATTGCCGCTGCTGATAGGGGAATGCGGTCGTCTGGTTCCCGTGTATGACGAAAATTCCGACTTTGTTCAATTCCATCCGTTCAATATGCCGAAAGTCAGAGTTCGACGCGTGCACATTATCGGAATCATCGTGAATATAAAAAAGGGTACCAGCCACTTTCGTTTCCAAGGTATTATTGCGATTTGGCGAATGAAAAATATCGAAAGCCTTTCGTAGGCTCGATTCGAAAAAAAATCGAACCCACAATAACACGATTATTTTATTCATACGCAAGTATATGACGGAACCGGGCGTCTCGATGTTTTATACAAACTCGAGTGGCTCGAGAATCAACGGAAAAAACGAGCCGAGATGGATCGTTTGCACAAAGTGGACGAAAAAAATGTTGCGAGAGCGGAGCGTCTGATGGCGCTGAAGATCGAAAACAAAGGCCGTCCCCTCAACGCCGCTCAGCAACGAATAAAAAAGTTGAGTGTTGGAAATCTCTCGAGCTCTCGAGCCCATTTATTCATTTTACTCGTGAATCGTAATTTTTCAGATTCCAACGAGAGCACGCTCGCTGGTGGGAAGACACCCGCGAAGGGATGCTCGGGAAACCTCTTCTCCTGGGGAGTTACGTGCACGTTTTTGGCTTCTGCAACATTGAGCGAAATAAGGCTTCTCGCACGAACGTAGTCAAAGACAATAACTTTTGGGCGGGCGGTATAATGCCTCGGTTGTTATTCAACGCGTTCGACGCTCGATGCATGACGGAAAAAACGTACAACGAAACGCTCATGAAGTGGATGGACACTGTCTTTAAAGAAAAATACGTTGATCCCAGAACGAGCGCAATAACGTCGTCATGCGCCGCCGCGACGGCGAAAAAAAACAACAGGCAAACGCAATAACACGTTCATTTCGAATAACTCTTTATTTTTTTTTCTATTTCGTACGTAACATAAAAAAAAAAGTGATCAGTTGATCAGTCTCTCTTTCATCGCCATAAGCATCGATAGATAGCCCATTGAATTTTTCATTATCTGAAAAGTCAAGAAATTTCGTTTCCCGCATTATTATCGAGCGCGATATCGAAAGAGATGAAAAATGGGATTTTTTTTTTGCTCACACTGTTAAACAGTTGGAGATTGAAAGCACAAAATTTGCCCGCCGTCAGTTTCAAAGGAATATTTGATCTGTGGCAAACAAAGAGAAAAGCTTTTGCCCCTTGGGGTGGCAAGTTGTACCACGGGCCCTCGTAAAAATCGTCAGGGATTTTCGTACTCTGCGCAGAGCAACCGTTTACTCGTGTATATTATTTCAAAAATATATATCATTGTTTCGTTTGACCGCGTGCCTAACTCACTTCGACCAACAGTCGATCTCCCACGTAACAATAAACAAACAGATGTATGACGGTGAATCCGGCATACAACAAATTAAAGGCCAGATTGTGTATTAGAACGGGAGCACCGTTGCGATCGAGGAGCGTCTAAAAAGAAAGAAAAATGAATTTCTCGAAGCAGGTGCGGGGGAAAACGTACGTACGGTAAACATTGCGTATCCCTGGAAGCAAAACGTCAGTGAGCACACGAGCATTTGGACGAGAAGTATCGAGCTGAACGTGTCTCTTATCAGCAGGGACAGTCTCGGGAAAAAAAAAACAAGAAAAATAATGAAAAAGATTGAATCGTTGTTGGCAAAATTTTTGGAAACTCACTTGTTGAGTTGCTCGTGTCTGTTGACAATGAGCTTGACACTCTTCCAATAGAGAACGGGCTCTCGGATGGTCGTTTCGTTGACGATATTCTTGAGAGAATGACGTAAAATTCTAAGCTGGCCACAAACATGAAGGACCATCATGGAAACGATGCAATCGGGTCCGGAATACGAAGCCATCGACAAGAGTGTTCCGAAAAACTGGCCGAGCCAAAGTGGCAAAAAAATGAAGAGATCGTGCGTCGAAAATGGAAAATACGAATCGAATAAAAAAGCGCGGGCCAATCGAGGATCTGTCCGAGCAGAATCCGTGGCGCCCATTGTCGCCGACCATACCTAAACAGCATACCTCTTTTCATTTCTCGTGCGTGCCTTTTTTTTCCTCTTACTTTTTCTCCTTTCAATCGCGATCGTACAGATTTGGAAATTTCCCATCAATTTTGACAGAGACCTTTGACAATATGTACTCGAAGAACATTATATTGGTTAGCGATACCGACATGATGGAAATTCTTCTCCCGATTCTCGCAGTCTCCAGCATCATTTTCTCGTCTTCCTTCGATCTCGAGGGCAGCCAATCGTCGACGATGCTCCTCAGGATCGCCCCAATCACTTGAGAAAAATCAACTTTCCGTTAATTATATTTCAACGACGATCGCGAGGCTGCCAACAATTATTCCATCGCTACCTTTTCTCTGCGACTGGAGAACAATTATTTTGGCAATTGACATGGCGACCGACATGTTGGTCGACAAACAATCGATTATCGAGTTGAGATCGCCCCAGAGAAATCTCAAACTCGCGGTCTGAGGTAACCAGATGCAGACGCCCATCAATAATGCCCAACACCAGGCCCTTTGCGAAGCGATAATGCTCTCATTTTTCTTCGAGCAAATTCCCAGCAGTTTTTCGTAATAAACATTCCAACCGTAGGCGTAAGCAAAGCCTGCGCGCGATCAGCAATTCAATTAAAATGTACGATTGCGAGAAATAACTTTGTTCACCGCGCGGGACACAAACCTTCGTTACGAGTCATCGAGGCTCACCGTCTCGTGGTTTTCCGGTCACTGACACGTTGATGAAAAAAAAAACCCACGATATTTCATCCACTCGGGCGCCAACACCGCGCATGCTACGCAATTTTTTTTTATTTCCTACTATTTTGTTTAAGAATTCATCGAATCGAAACTCGTTCGCGATCTCTGCTCGCTCGCGTCTCATGAATAAATCCAACCAGCACCGACCCTACCGTCGCGCTGGCTGCACCAAACATATCGAGAATACTCCAAACTTTAACCTCGTAAACGTTTCTCATGAATAGTTAATAACAATGACCACCCCGCGGTGTCATTTGTCACAGGAACGAAAGGAAAATAAAATGTTACATTTCGACTACACCACTGAATGAAACTTTGTCAACATTTATTGCACCAAGTTGTTCCCTCCTCGTGTCAAACTGCAATTCGTCATATGGAAATAATGAAAAGACTCGAATAGCAGTGGTTGTGTCATCATTTCATTTGCACACGTGCTTCGCTATAGCTACAATGCTGAAATTTTACTCGATCGATCTTTGCTTCACCGCTATCAACATCGACAGATATCCCATGGAATTTTTCAATATCTGTTTCGAGAATACCAAGAAGAAAACATGAGATTCTCCGAGAGCGATATTTTTCGATTAAAAATTGTACGTACCGCGTTGAAGAGCTGTAAATTGAAAGTACAAAATTTTCCAGCTTTCATCTCGAGAGGAATCCTCGATCTTTGACAAATGAGAAGAAACGCTTTTGCTTGTCGAGGTGCCAAAGTGTACCATTCTGTTTTATAAAAATCATCGGCGAGGCTGGTACTCTGAAAAGATTAAACGGAATAATTTCTTTCGGACCGCAGCGAATCGCGTTCGAAATTTGTGAAATTTCACTCGCTTCGACGAGAAGACGATCTCCCACGTAACAATAAATGAACAGATGTATGACCGTGTAAACGGCGTAAATCATGGAAAATCCGAGATCGAAGAGAGGCAAGGGTTCGCCATCTCTGTCCATGAGAGTCTAAAGAAGAAAAAGAAAAAAAACTTTTCCTTCCGGTCGAAAAAATATTGATTGCATACAAAAAAATTCACTCACCGTGAACATCGCGTAAGCCTGGAAGCAAAAAGTCATCGAACATGCCAGCATTTGAACGAGAAGTATCGAGCTGAATGTCATCTTTATGACGATTATCAAACTCGTATAAAAACAAATAAATTGTAAAAAAATAATGCTTCAAATTCGATTTTGTCAAGATTGAGGAAAAAGAAGAAAAAAAAAGTCGCACCTATTTATCTGTTCGTGTCTCGTAACGATGGCAGCAATTTTTTTCCAGTATTTTTTAGGATCGGCAATGGTTGCCTCGTCAACGAGATTTTCCAACGATCGTCGAACAATAATCAATTGACCGCAAAAATGTAAAATAACCATAGAGACAAAACAGTCGGGTCCTGCGTACGAAATCATGCCCAAATACGTGCCAAAAAATTGAAATATCCAGATGGGCACAAAAGTCTCGGGGGTGGTAGTGTTGAAAGGATAATAAGAATCGTGGAGAAAACCAAACGCCAATTCGGGATTCGTTCTCGAATCGGGCCCTTCCCAAAGTTTCCACAGCTAAACATTCATGCATTCTGATTTTGGAATTATTTTTCTGTACGCGTCGTCGCAGTCGCCAATCAAATGTTTTTGTTTTTTTGTTTTTACCCGAGAACAAATATACTCGACAAACATGACGTTTGTCAGAGAAAAGGATAAAATGGATATCGATCTGCTCGTTTTTGCCGTTTCGATCATCAACGAACGTTCCATTTTTCCTTCGACCCGGAGCCAGTCCTGCTGGACCGTTGCGACTATGCTACCAATCACTGCGCACAATCAAATTTCATCGAGGCGAAAAATATCATATGTAAAAATTAGGGGTGTGCGAATAGTGATCGAATCGAATCGAATCGAATATTGAAATTCGATTCGATTTTCGAATCGAATATTCGATGAATCGAATATTCGATTTTTTAGTCGAATATTCGATTTTTGAATCGAATATTCGTCGAATTTTCGAGTATTCGATAAATTTCCGAATATTTGATGAATTTTCAATTCGATTTTCGAATAGAATATTCGAGCAATTTTCAAGGATTTCTTAAATTTTCAAATATTTGAATGTTCGAAAGAAAATCGAATATTCGAAAAATAATCGAATACTCGATTTTTTAGTCGAATATTCGATTTTTGAATCGAATATTCGTCGAATTTTCGAGTATTCGATAAATTTCCGAATATTTGATGAATTTTCAATTCGATTTTCGAATAGAATATTCGAGCAATTTTCAAGTATTTCTTAAATTTTCAAATATTTGAATATTCGAAAGAAAATCGAATATTCGAAAGAAAATCGAATATTCGAAAAAAAATCGAATATTCGAAAAATAATCGAATACTCGAAAAAATCGAATATTCGATTTGTAATTCGAATCAAACAATTCGATTCGATTTGATGCCGAATATTCCAAGTTTTCAAATATTCGCACACCCCTAGTAAAAATGATTACACACCGTTTCGTACCTTTTCGCTGCTTCTGAAGAACGATGATTTTGAGGATGGAAATGGCTATTGGCATATTGGTGGAGAGGCAAATAATAAAAGCGTTCATATCGCCCCAATGGACGGCGAGACTGGCAACTTGGGGTATCCAAATGCTCGAAAATACGAACGTGCTCCAAATCCATGCTCTTTTCTGCGCCAGCCATCCTTCATTATTTTCCTCACAAATCCCTAATATTTTTTGGTAATAAATATTCCAACCGTAGGCATACTCGAAACCTGAATGCACACATCATTTTTCTTCAGTATTCCTTCGCTATAGCCGAACAAAAGTTTATTCGCGCGTTTATTTGCACACCCAATAGATTATCCGTGGCTTCCATTACAACTGCGACGTTGAGAGCCGCGCGATAGTTTTCTCCTGGACTGACACAACGTAAAGATTATACGTCGCGGGCAAACTCCGAACGACGCATGCTTGACTCTAAAATGCAAATTGTTCTTTTTTCTCTCGGACAATTTTTCATAAATTCTCGATGAACAGGGATGTACTTTGTTCGTAAAACGGCTTGTTGTAACTTTTTAACGAAATTGCTTCCATCAATTGGAATTCAAATATAGATTTTTTTTTTTTTCTCATCCGACAGAATCGCTCCGAGCACTCTGCCTATCGCAAGTATTTTTCAGCGAAACTACTCGCTCAACGATATATTTATTCATTGAACAATAATAACAAATGGTTTATCAAACGACACAGTTTTTTCTATGCAACTACGCGGCAAAGAGTTATTTTCTCTTGCTGGGTGAGAATTTCGCGGTGATGGTTTCTCTCGCACAATTATTCGAGCAATCGGTCCTTCATGGCCAGCAATACCGACAAATATCCCATCGACGTTTTCATTATCTGCCAAAGCAACAAACACACAGAAACAATATTTTCCATTCCATTTGCAGATTCGATCAAGTAATGTGAAAATCCTTACGCTGGTAAACATTTCAAGCGAAAAAGAACAAAATTTGCCAGCAGTTATTTGCAGAGGAGTTCTCGATCGGTGAGTAACAAACATGAGCGATTTTATCTCGTCCGGCCCCATGAGATACCAATAACTTTCGTAAGGAGAAAAGCCAATTTCCGTGCTCTGAAAATTCGCCATCGACAATGAGCAGCAGGTTCAATGAATTTTGGGCTTTGCGAGGCAACAAAAAAAAAGTCTCACCTCGACGATTAGAACGTCGCCGACCCAACAATACACGAACAAATGCATGATCGTGTAAACGGCATGAAGGACGAAAAACGTCATTCCGAGGATCGGAAATCCACCCTCCCTCTGATCCATCACCGTCTGCAATTCCATTTTCCACGTTTGAGAAAAAAGCCTCGATTAGGGAAAAAAAAAATTGTCCGAGACGCACCGAGAACATGGCAAATCCTTGGAAACAAAAAGTAATTGTGCAAACGAGCATTTGAGCCAAAAGCATCGCGTTGAAAGCATCCTCGATCATTGCGTTTCGTCTAATCGAAATAAAAACAGCAAAATCAATATTTTTCTTTCAAATTCATGAAATGAACGCGAACGATTGATCGAACCTGTTGAGCTCCTCGTGTCTCTCAACGATCGCTTTGAGTTTAGCACGAAAAACTACGGGATCCATGGGTTCAGTTCTGTCGACAATATTTTTCAAATTGAGGCGCACCACCGCGAGCTGTCCGCACAAGTGAAGTACGAGCATAGCGACGAAAGCGTCGGGACCCGAATACGCGATCATCGAAAACCACGTACCGGCCAATTGCCCGATCCAAGTCGGTATGAACCATTTCATCTTTCTCGTATCGTACGGAAAGACCGCCGAGTACAGAAATCCGACGGAGAGTCGCGGATCGATATTGGGATTATTGAAATTTTGATAACCCAGCCAAACCTAAAAAAATGCAAAAAAAAAAAACGTTGGCTGCCAATAATAAAAAGAATTACGTAACGCGGGAGAAACGAACCCCCGAAGCGATGTAAGCGACGAGCAAACCACTCGTCACAGTTACCGAAAGAAGAGAAATGACTCTGCTAATTTTCGTTGGTTTCATCATTGTTTCTTCTTGCTCTTTGGTCCACGGTAAGCTCCAATCTTCCTCAACGAGTTTCAGCAAACTTTCCAAAACTATTTGAGAGAAAAAACAATGAGCTTTTCATTGATGCGGGAAATGCAGCGCGGGATAAAGTACCTTTTCGCTGGTAACGAAAAACCACGAGTTTCATGACGGAAACGCCGACGGGTACGTTTGTCGAAAGGCACTCGATCGTCTCATTTATATCGCCCCAAAATACAGAGACACTCGCGAATTGAGGAATCCATATTAGAATGAAAATCAAAAGTGAATAAGCCCAGGCGCGACTGCGAAGTACCAAACCCTCGCCTTTTTCGGGCCAAACACCGATGACCCCCATATTGAAACGATTCCAGCCATAGGCATAAATGTATTCTGTTTCGTAAATGGAAAAAAAATAAAAAAACAGAGAAAAAATGCCAAAGAGCGAAAAAAAATTTTAAAGTACATTAGCAAAGGGAAAATTTCACCGCAAACGTACTGGCATTGTCGCCCATTGCGATGCAATCTCTTTGAAGCTTTTTCGATAACTGACGCGTGCGTCGAGATTTTATCATTCGAATGAAAATAAAAAGTACAAAAATAACTCAATTCAGCCGTGAGGAAGAAAAAAAAAATAAAACACAGGGCACACGCATGCTCGTCGTACAAAATTCAGAGCCGAGCATCGTAAATTTCGTGATTAAATATTCATCGGGGAGGAATTGCGCACCCGGAAAACATTGAGTTTGCTTCACATTTGCAAACAAAAAAAAAACTAAAGGAAAAGCTCGCGGGTGAAAAAAAAAATGATAATTTTTTTATCCTCCAGCGGATGCGTGTGCGAAAGTTGCCACGATTGAAAACTCCGCGCGGTCGGTGACCCAGCAGCAGGCAGAAGCTCGAAATTGCTTCTACGGGGAAAAAAATAAAGTTTCGAGTTTGGCGCGGCATGCATAAAAAGTTTGACAATAAAAATGACGTGGCCGCCGCACAATCGCGTTGCATCGACGAGCATCAAACCTATTCGCGGCTAGTCCAGTCCGTCAGCGACGCTCCTTACATAAAATACAAATTTATAGCTCCTCAATTCTGAATTGAAAAAAGTATAGTCGAGGTCGAGTATATGGGTAAAAAAGCGTCATTTTATTTCTTAATTGATACACGAAAACAATCTCACACTCTATAAACTCGTGTGATATCGCAAAGGACTCTCGAGATGAAATAAATAATGTGCAATAATATTACTATCAATAATAATGATAATAATAATAACAATAAAATGTGTTGGCGAATCGAAAGTTTTTACAGATAAATAAATTATTATTATTGTCATTATTATTCTAAATAAACGGCAGAATTGAATGCATGTTAGTTCCTTTGTATTATGACAATTTAACAAATATGCCAAACAAATATATTTTAATGTGAAAATATGTGTCAACATCGAAGAGTAAACTTTTTTTTTTTTGGTGCCTTAAAAATTACGTACATAAAATAAATGAAATAAATTAACGCGTGATCGACGCTGATCGATCGCCGTATATTTACAGTTTGGCTTTTTCTCTTTACGCTTTAATTTGTACGCGGGAGACTCAACGACGAGACTGACTGTGCGTCGAGGCACTTTTTCATTGAGACTCCGCGTACCAGAGCCTCGTAATAATTTGAATTTTGCCACTCGAGATAATCGCACAGGCGTTGAAAACTTTTCATCATCTCGCGTTCAATGGCTTTGACTGTTTTCATTCGACTCGTGGACATATTCGTTTTGTATATATAAAGATTTCTATATATATGATGATGAAGGAAAATATAGATGTGTGAATTGCTTAGAAAAATACACTCGCTGGCCTGGCCTGTGGGCACAAGAAACTCGAACAATCGTGCCTCCTCACGGCCTCCATAACCTCCTGAAAATGACTGGACACTTGCAACGCTGCTGCGGGCTGTATCCTGAAAGATGATGAAGGAAAAAGTAAGGAGAGAGATTATATCGCGCAAAAGACAAAGAAGATTCGAGGACGCGACTAACTGCTGGCTCGGGTGAGTTTAGAAAGCGTTGAAAGGGTGACGAGCGCGAAACGTTATTGCGCGCGTTTGTCCACGTGCGAGAGACAACTTTGTCAATTATAAATAAATTTTGACGTTTGACAAACTTGGAGCTTGGCTGATTCCGGAGCAGGCGCGTTTATCGCGTGGGCGCCGAACGACAACTCGAACGTAATTGCTGAACGATATCGCGGGGCTTAGAGGCGCCCGCGCGAGTGAAATTGTGTTAAGAGGTAAAAGTTGAATCAGTCAGTGGGACGTTCGAGTACGCGAGCGCGGGCGAAAGCCGCGCGTTAAGAAGAAAGTTATATATCCTCGGCGCAAACGTGCCCCAGCTCCGCCGCAACATTGTGCGCACTCCCGTGTCTTTGCGTTCGATAGATTAACCATCGCGGACGCGTCCGACCAGCGAATTACACGGAAACGATAAAAAAAAAACGCGAGAAAAAGAGAAATTCGTTCTGTAGAGTAGGCGCGCGCGATAAAAATGATTTATCGGTTCGAGCAGGAAATAATGAAACTTACAATCGAAGAAGATTATTCATTCTCTTTTCCATGAAGATTACAGCATCCGGTTCCCGTTGGATCAACGTGTCGCAAAATAATCTTTTGGCACAAGGTGTACTGGTCCAGTCGCCATCGACGTGAGCGGCGCCAAGTACTTCGGCATTCTGAAGATTCTGAAGAGCATCCTCGAGTTCGTGATCGCTCTCGACGAGCGTATCGCGTCGTCGTCGTCTTCCCTGCCTCAAAATATCGTTTCCGGTCGATCGAAGAATTTCCTCATTTCCGGCGGAGCGTTTTTGCCGTTGCCTCGTCTCCGCGTAACCGCCCTCCTCGATCAATGGTTTCGTTTGACGATTTTCGGTACCGCCCTCGCGCTCCATCTCTTCCAATATCATGAAAACTCCACCGTCTTCCGCTTTTTTCTCTTGCCGATCCTCCGCGTCGATCATCGCTTCGAGCGCTCCATCATCCTTCTCCAGCAATTCTTCGTGCTGCTGCTGCTGACCAGCCTCGAGGTTTCTGCCTCGTTTGAGAACATCGACGTCCAAATATCTGCCAACGGCGACAGCTCCGATTCCGAGAGCGGCGCCGGAAGCGACGAGGCCGAGAGCCGGTATGAGAATCGATCCACCGGTTGCGACCGTACCGATTTTATCCTCGGCCTCCGCCGCTTTGCCTCTACTCGAGAGTCCCAAGTTTTGCGATATTTTTTGAGTCGCTTCGACCAAAGGATCGAAAACTGGCCTCGTCAGTTGCGATACTCTCTCGACACCGGTGGAAAATTGGTTTCTCAAATTTTCCGTCATTTTCATCCAGAACGGCTGATCGCTCGGTTGCTTGAGTCCGTAAAAATGCTGATTCGGATAATAATTCTTTTGCGTGTAAGAATCGACCACCGTTTTGTCGTTCAACACGTATTTCTTCTTGTGCCTCTGCTCCGTGAACGAATTTTGATTGTCTGGAAAATTTTCGGGTCTCCTCTTTTCCGTGTTTTTCACTATCTTCGCCGGCTGGACCCCCAACTCCGGATGCGCGTATTGCAATACCGGCGCTCGTGCTCCCGGCTTCAATGCCAACGGAGCGATTTTTTGACTCTCCGGCGTATACACCTGAGAATTTGGATATACTTGATAACTGTCCGGATGGAGCATTCGCTTTTGTATGTTGGAACGATAATTGTCGTTTCGCGTTTCATAAACTTCGGCGTTCAATGCTGGATTCTGATGAGACGCTTTTGGATCCCACTCGAAATACACGTTCCTCTCTTCTCCAAAATTTCGTCCGTATCTGAAAACAACACGATCGATTAATCAACGCACCGCATATGTTTTCAATTCTGAGAAACTGCGATGAGGAAAAAATGGAAATACCTGCGATTGACGTCCTTGAAAAATCTTTCGAATCTCTGACGTTCGGCCGTGTTCTGCTCGGAAGCATGGAATCCGTTGGAGGCTTCAACGTTTTGTGAATCGACGTTGTTGGTAATTAATTTATTGTTAATGACCCGGGCGTTTCTCCAAGTTTGAAACTGGTCCATCGGTCCATCGGGTACTCTGGTGCCGTGAATTATCGGTGTACCATCGGCATCCATCGACATGGGCGTTCTTTTCGACATTGGTTTGACATTTATTTCCGACCTGACCGTCACTTCCGGTGGCACATTCTTTCCACCCCGATTCTTTGACAAATTAGCTCCGATGTTTGTTCTCGTTGGCGGTTTCGATTGCAGCGGCAAAAATGCGTACGGCATCGGTTGATTGTCGACGATTCGTGATCTCAAGACGCCATCCTCTTCGTAACTTCCTTTGGTTTCGCGAGTTTGAAAGTTTCTACCGAGAATCAAGGATTCCCGACGAGCAAAATTTGTTCTGTCATTCGGAATTATTTCTGGACCTCCACCGAGTGGTTTCCAGCTCGAATATTTGCCAATTTTATCGTCAAGACTCTCGAGAGCCCGGCCATCGTGACCCAAAGGTGTCCAATTGCCATAATCGATTTTTCGATCGATCACGGAAGTGTTTGTTCTCGTTATTTCCGGCGACGATGAAGAATTCGTCTCGTCGCTTCGATCTATCGAGTTTTTACTCACTTCCGGTTTCTCCTGCTCCAGTGAGAAATTTCCCCTCGACGTTTTCTCACGAATTTCCTCAATTTGTTTATTCTCCGATATTCTTATCGCTTCCTTCCGCGTCTCCTTCGCTAATGCGGATGACACGTTTTCACTTTTCCCCAAAATCCCGGCATTCCCCTCGACCTTGGATTCTTCGGAATTGTCAGTCTCGCGGTCATCCCCTCCACTCTTTTCGCGTCGTTTCACTATCAATGTCGCCAAGTTTCCCTCGCTCGTTCGTACTTTCAACTCTTCCGTCTCACCCGGCAAACTTCGAGCTACTTTCAACATTGTCCGAGTGTAACTCGGCTTTGGTATTTCCGCCGTCGACGCCAAAAGACTCAGGCCAACCAGCATCACTCCGAGAACAACCTGAAACAACGCGCGTCATCGAAACATCATCATTTTTTCCATCAATTTTTTGCGCGAATCATTTCCACGGGCGCGACAATTAGCACACGTACGTGTACGGTTTTACAAATCTGCATACTTTCATTCGCACGAGGCAACTCTACCGCGTATAAATATTAATGAGTGCGAAGCGGTTAGGATCTCGATTGCACGGAGGAATAGCTAATTTTGAATTAACATCCTTGTCCATGCGTCCATCATGGTCGAGGTACGAGCAGAGCAGTGGCTCGTACGCGCACGATTCGCCTCGGTCTGACCACTACGGGCGATTTCTACTTGCGCGTGTCCGAGTTGTAAAAACATACGACGCCGATATTTCTCGAAATTTGTCTGTGCGAATATCTCTGCCTGCGATGTGCGTACGCGCGATTCAAACCGATATATATAGTAGAAAGCGAACCGAACCAGCTGTAGTGCATCATGCTCTCTCTATTGAGGCGAAGAGTCTCTGTACCGCAAAAACAATTTTCTCTAATCGAAGAATTCCTCGCGAGCTCGAGAACGCTATTTTGCAGCAGAGCAGGGAACGATTAAATTTCTCTGGACACAAATACGAGCGGCGAATAAACGAGGGGAAAATATGAAAAAATATGAAATGCACGATGCGCAGCAAGTCCTGCTGTCCGACTGTCGCGCACGGATACGCGAGTCAACCTTATTCTCATAAAGTAAACTATATATCTTTATCGATATACGCTTCGCGACTATAATTTTCGTTACTAACGTGACCAAGATTCGTAACACGAGGCTTCGTTCACAAATCATATACGCAAATGAGAAAAGTGCATAATCAACGAAACAACGGTACTGCTGCGAATTATGTCGAGAAATCAGCATGTCCGAACTTTCCCACGCACCCGATGCTCCGCTATAAATAAAATCATGATTGTTCCGAACAATCCTGCTATCATTTTAATAATCCAAAGTGTCATATGACTCTATAGTGTCTCTATATGGAACATCGATCCTCCGGCAAATTCACTTTCTACCTCGTTCTTCATTCCTCTCCGTCCCTCTCTCTTTCTCTCTTTGGATTTCTGGTAAATTCCCGTCGCTTCGAGAATGGTATTTCTATGGCATGCGTTGTAAATCTTCTCTGCATGCCCGTAGCAACTTTCACCGTTCGCGGTAAAGCGAGTCTCGCGACACGGAGATGATCATTTTTTATTTTTTTTCCTCCTCCCGATCCGATCGATAATACGAAGAAATAAATGTCGTGCACAAACAACAAATAAGATTTTAATTCACCATCGTGTGTCTTTTACCTTTTATTTGAGGAAATATCAAACGCGTTACGCCTTCCATGTACAAAATACTATATCATGTGCCCCTGAACCGTATCAAACGCACGCACACACAAACACCATATACAGACTCACAAAAACACTCGGAATTTCCGCTCTACATAGTTCAGACATTAATTACGCCGCAATTAAGACCATCCAGTTTTTTTTTTCATTTCCCCTTCCGTTCGGAACCGAATAAATGAATAAAATACATTTATTGGAAAAGTCGCAATAAAGGAGGAAAAAAAAAATGTTGAACAATTATCAAAAAGTAAATTCTTACCTGCAACTTGTTCATGGTAACGGCAGAAAAAACTCGTTGATTTTTCGCAGCGTTATGACGGAACAATCGTTCCGTGGATGGAAAATAAATAAATTTGTAAAAAAAAAACGAGCCAGAGGATAATTCGATAATTATGGACCGGTGGGAATGCCGGTCTTTGACTTTTTGTTTCTCTCGGCGTTCAGCTCGCGATGTTATCTCTCAAGGAATCATGGCACGTTCTTTGGCTCTTCCGTATCAATTGGTAACAATTTTATTTTTTCTTTCAAATTTTCGTTTTATACGCGATCGGGACTAGAACGCGTGAACCGCCGAATATCGCAACGTCCGCGAGAGCAAATAGACGCGCGTTTACGATCCTTTTGTTCGTTTCGTTTCCTCACGTGTCAAATGTTGATTTTGCTTTTGCCACCAAACACCTGTTGACTCCCGGAATATCTTCACGAGACTGACGGCGGTTCACCAACGGCTCCTCATGTCGCGCTGCAGACTTCTCGCTGACCCACTTTACCGCCATTCTTACCGGGCTCTTTTGCCCATGTGTTCGGGCAATCCCTATCAACATTTAAACACACGCGCACACACCGATCGAGCACATTTGTACGTTTGTACGAATCTATGGCCGTTTACTATTGCCAGCATCCCCCCTCGCTCGTATTTTCTACTTTGAAAAATAATTATTTCCTCAAATTTCATCGAAATGACGTGGATTTTGTTCCAAATTAATTGAATTTACATCGAGAGTTTATATAAATTTGGAATGACCGTATTAGAAGTGAAATCTGGTTGATGGAGATTTCGCGAGAGCCCTAATTGATCAATCAACATCTCTCTGTATCTCGATGAGTCAGTCGACGCGCAGTCATTTTTCATTCGGGGTATGTTATTATTCTCGTTGCCATCATGAAGGATTTATAAGAAAAGCTCGCATCGAGTTGGCAATTGGTGCAAAGAAAGAAATTTGTTATAACGAGCTGCCAAGTATCGCCCAGCAATTATTATAATCACTGACACCTCTACGTCTAATAATAATCGAACGTTTTTTACTTTTTTTTTCGTAGCGGCGTCGTTAGTTTCGTACGTCGCGAGGATACGATGATGATTATTTGATTCGAGTATCGCGTCTCTGCTTTTTCAGCGAGTCATCGCGCAAAGATGAGAATCTGGTCCCGCGCGCGCGAGCGCGGTGCCAGTCTGTCTCTCGAAAATTCGGACCAGCGGCGAATCGGAGCGAGATGACGCGCGCGAGTAGCACGAACGGAGAAAGCGCGCCACGTACGCGCCAGGCTCGAGATATAATTTGTTAGAATAAGCATGAGAATGCGAGAGGCTCGATAATCCGCGCGACGCCTACAGCGAATAATTGTGCGCGTGGGAAAAAAAAACCTACGCGTGAATTCTTTAAATTGCAGCAATTTGTTGTCGAGCCGCGGGTGCAGTGTTTTTATGGAAATTCCACGAGACTAATGAATATATTAATCAATTGTTGAAAAATTTCAATGTTTTATGCGCGACAAGCGAGAAATAAAAATTAAACACACGAGACTTTAATCTCTTTCTCTTTTCTCTCGCGTCGAGTCTCTCGCGCGCGCGATCAACGAGACGCGAGGATCTGGTTCACAAATGGAAAGTGGCCGCGCGCGCGCGCATATCGCCGTATTCCGTGCCGATCCTAATTCATCTCTCGCGCGCGCCTTCGCGAGCAGATCTCGCTCTTTCCAAATCGAGATCGAGATTGAAAATAAATGCTCGGGTGAAGCGCACCGAGAGAGAAAAATCATTGCATTTTAATTGTTCCTTCTTTCATCATTCTTAATCGCGTTATAGCCTCGCCCGCGTAATTTTCCACGTAACTATACAATAATCTCCCGGTGAAATTCGCACGCATTCAATATTCTGGTATACGAACCAACTCTACGATAACAAAAGATTTTTTTTACCAAGCCTCCGTTTCATTCCGGCGCTCATATCGATCGATCCAAAGCAGCTCGATCATTTCCGGGCTTTTTGCGACGTGGCCCAACGCGTACGTGTACCAAATATAAGCAGCAAGCACCAGGCGACACACACTAATAGGCAAGAGAGTTCAGAGACCTTCGCAGTGAAAGTCTACCGGAGTTACACCCGCGATATGCACATCCGTAACCTCCGCGCGCATCCACTTCCTTTCAATTGTATGTGTAATTATGTAGTTATAAATTAAACATTTTAGAGAAAAAATAGCAACGCACATTTGTTCAGTCATCAACGTGCAAGATTCGCGTTACTTTTGTCAGCAGTACGAAATTTCTCACTAATTATTTATTCCTTTTCATCGGTAAAAACGCTGAATCGGGAAATAATTAGAAAGTCTTTTTCAATTGCACGCGCATGTTTTCGTTTGGCCGAAATTCGAAACAGAAAATTGTTGAGATAACGGCCCGAAGCTCGTTCTTGGCGCGGATAGAAAAAGAAAGTTGGAAGAGCGCGCGGAGACGTTTGCGCCGATGAGTGGAAAAAGACCGTTGCGGTTGTTGTAACGGCGTTTTCGATTATTCGTTATAACCCCCGCCCGAGAGTGCGAATGTTACGCGCGACGATGACAAATAGCCAACAAAATCAAACATAAATGGAAAAAGCTCGTGATCAGAAGCAATTATTTTCATGATTATCGTAACGAGGAATCACGAAAGTAGAGAAATGTGATTGGCGTTTCGCCTGGCAATATAAACGCGAGCGTTTTCTATTTTGGGCTAAAAGAAAAGGCTTATTGCGCGGGGAATGAGATCAGTGGGTGAATTATGAGAAAGAGTCAAGCATGCACACGACCACTGCTGCTCTTGTTTATTCTTTCAATTTTTCATCCGCGTTTCTTCCGTTTCTCTCCTTTGTCGCGCGCGGTTTTACGCTCGGGAGAGATCGAAGCACGATGCTCGCCGCGCAGCGCGCGTGCATGCTCTTCTTCATCAGCCGCCAATAATCATTAGTCACGCATCGCTCGCCATCAATTATAACAATCTTTGTACGCGTTAATGGATGCTCGTTAATTCCGACAGCAAATAAACTATTCGTTTCAAATTTAATGAATTTCAATATTTCTCCATCGTTCCACCATAAAATTATCAATATTTATTATTCGCTAAACGGACGAAATAAACGTCGCACTAATGGCGCCAGTAACAAAATTACTCACTTTTGTAAGCAACGAATGGAGAAATGAGAAACATGCAGAGACGGCCACACGTACGTGCCCATTGTTGTTTCGATACTTTCAAGGATTCTCTCGCACACACGTACGTTTCTTTTGTCACATTCGTTTGACGCGCGTCTCGCTCGCTACTTGCGCGACGATTACCTGATGTATATACCAAATACCCGTTTTCCTTGACACATCGGATAGAAAATAAATATAAGAAGAGTCTCGCGAGACTGTTGAAATATTTTCGATTATATTGCATCGAAAATTTTCATTCGATTTCGAGTCGAATAAACGCGCGTATATGGAGCATTGTGAAGCGTTTCGATTCGAATGATTGCTGAACCTTGAAACGAGAGCAAACATTGCTCTATTCCGTGTAATTATTTACGAATTGTAAAATATTCCGTAAAGAATCGTCGGTCTAGAAACTTTGAAGCAGGAAAAAATGGTGTCAATGGTGTATCATAAAATATCGGGGGCTTCGTCGAGTAGTTTCGTTTGTACCGAGAGCAAACACCTCGTTCGCAACGCTTATTTGCCTCAAAATTTCGTATCATCAACGATAACAAGACTAAACTTTACCGCAACGCGACTCACCTCGGAAAACTTATCGCCCGGTTTTTTTTTCATCCCAAAATTCATGCTCTTTCATTTTTTAATGATTTTTCTTCGTTTGCAAAAAAAAAATGATCGTTTATCACTTTTCCTCAATCTTATTCGCCCCGCACGAGAGTAAAACCTTTCAGAGAAACCGCGCGAGCCGGAAAAAAAGATTTTCCTTAGAGATCGGTCATACCGGTTTTCGATTCACAGAAGAAAAAAAAAATTTGTACACTGACGTACAAAAGCAATGGCGCATAAAATCAACATTTACTTATTCCGTAAAAATAGGAGAAATTGTTTTATTGAATTATTTGTTGTTTTCCGCGTTTCTCGCAACTCTCGCAATGTTTTAATATATTTATTTTATCGACAACCGTTTATATACTATTTGTTTCTACTCAAAGTGGGACTCGGCGACTTTTCAGTCTTACAAACTTTCCAACTTGTACCTCGCGCATATATGCAACGATCGGTTGGATCTCTCGAAGCAAAAGTGACACACGCGGCGCGGCTCGTGCAGCAGCAGCAGCGTGTTTTCTCTGTCGCGCCTCGCGTTGCCGGGCATGGAATTGGCGACCGAAAATGTTTTCGAAAAATGGGCAAACAAGCTTGTCGCGAAGAATGCGCCAAACGTATGAATGAATTTGAAAAAGTTGCGCTACATGCGTGCCGTGTGAGACGGTGCGTGCTGTCGCAGGTGACGCGCGCGCGATAGCCCTCAAAGTGCTGCTGCTGCTGCTGCCGCTGGCCGAGCTGCGAGAAAAAGGCAGGCAAGCGGAGAAGAGGAAAAAATTTGGATGAATGAGAGAGTAAATGGAAGAGGAGGAGGAGGAGGATGAGCGACGCTCGAAACGCGAGAGAGTGACCAGGGAGTACGGAGGAATTCTCTCCCGCGAGGCTCGTTCGCAGCAGACGGAGAAAGACCGCTTCTGACCCACTTTTCCGCGAGCAACTCGTTCTTACTTTCACTTGCTTCGTATATATATGTGTCAACGAAAACGTCGCCTTTTTTTCGTCTTATTTTTACTTTTTTATATTTATTCGTGCGCCGACACAAGAATGAGGAAAAAAAACGTCTCCGAGAGGTCATTCGATCCTCTTTTCCCTCGCTCGTCGCCGCCGCGCGCGATCGTCTAGCTTTTTCTCACGTACTAATTTATCATCGTTTCGCTTTTTTTTTCTCTCCGTCCACGTGGAATTTGACGAATAAAACAAAGCTTGTTTTAAAAATGAAAAAAAAAACAACATTTTTGTTTATTGTTGCAGATTTATGTCCAACACTCTATTAAAGAACAGTCTTTTTTCTTGGCTGCGGAAAATATTTCTTCGAGGCCATGCTTTTGCGCTTCCTCCTCCGTCGATCTGTCAATTACACACAAGACTATTATTCAATTTTTTCTTTTATAAAGTTTCCAATATGAAAAAACAAATTTACCTGTTGGTGAAATTCCATAAAATGTTTTGAAGCAAATTTGAACTCGGCTGACTTCCGCTGACGATCAATTCGCATATGGATCGATCGTCGCACTCGTCCTGCCCAACTTTTTCCACGAGTCTGCCACGTTTGTGCTCGGCCGGCAGGTCAATGACCCTCAGTTTCGAAAGAACGATATTCGGTTGTCTGTGAGGCACGCCAAAAACAATTTATACCGTCTATTCGTCCTCTCGCCAATAAAAAATCCATTTTTTTGTTCGTTTCACTTACGTCGTGTTTTCAATCTTGACAACGTTCGGTTTCAAAGTGGCCAAGAGGAGTCCCAGTGGCAGAAAAGCTCCAATCAGGTGTATGATTTTTTTCCACGGTGAGACTCTGGATGATTGCGAAATGATGAGAAAATCTTGGAAATGTTGAATTTGGCATTATATCCGCGGAGAAAAAGTGAAAAGAAAAAATAATCAATACCTGCGTTCCTTGGATGGATAATTTGGTTGCAGTTGCTGAATGGAATAATGGAACTCGTCGTCGTGTTGCTGTCCGACGAGAGAGGGATCATAAAATTTGTACGGAAACTTGCGCATTCTCGTCACGGCCGATTCGTGATGAGAAGTGACATAATAAAGAGTGTCAGGTTTTCCAATGTGATGCGATTCATCGCCATGAGTAAAAATCGCTTCGTTGTTATTATTATTATCATCCACCGGATGATAACTTGCTGACGGTGCTGCCGGATGCTGGAAACTTGAAACCTGATGCTGCTCCGGTTTCTCGATAGCTTCGCCGCTTGCGATTGGTGCGTATTGATAATGCTGATAGCGTATGTTATTCGATGCAGGGGTGACAACGCTGTCGTACAACTTGGTAGGCTTGAGAAGAACCGCCGACGGGGGATTATCAAAATGAGGAATCGTGTATTGTTGCGGCGGATGCTGATAATGAACGGTTGATGATTCTTTGATTGTCGAAGGATTCAGAGGTCTCAGCAAGGTCACACGAGGCGGAGGAGCCCCGTATACCGTTGCCGCCGCGGGTAATCTGCTCGGATATTCAAACGTCACCAAGGAATGCTGATGAGCTTGGTGCGGATGATGATGGCTCGGTTCGTGACTCTCGTTGTCGTCGTTCTCATTGTCGGCCTGATCGGTATGATCGTCTTGCTGCTGCTGCTGCTGGGTAGATATCTGTAGGTATTGCGGCTCGTAGTGTTCTTGCTGCTGCTGCTGCTGTTGATGATGCACCAAGTCAACCGGTAGGACGAAGCTGTATCGACCGTCGGTCTCGAAGAATTTAACCGGTATTTTGTTGGCTCCACCGATGGAAACGCCGTCGCGAAAGGAAGAGGTTGGTACTCGGACTCCATCGTTATCGACCGATTCGTCGATTCTCACTGTGTTGTCGAATTTTATTTGATTGATCGGAACCGATGCTCCGTTGAAAGGATGCTTGACGAAATAATCCGATTTCCTCGACTCGTACTCGTTTATTTCACCGATATGAACGCTCGGCTTAAAATCCGCGTTTTCCGAGGACGACGGACATCGAAGGGTCGTCGAAGCAGCAGCAGACTCGTCCTCCTCTTCGACCTGGTAATTGCTATCGATTGTCACAAACGAAGTCAAATTCAAAGGCTTGCTGCTGCTGCCATCGAGGATCCTCGATTCCGTTGGCATCCTCGAGGAAGCCGCCATTTCCGGTTCTCCGGCCTCGGTCGCATTCTCGATCCAAGTTGTTTCGTTGGCCCCGGAAAAAGCGCACAAACACAGACAAAAGAAAAATATCGATAATAGCGTTGACGAGTGAGCGATTGGCATTGTCGAAATGCCCAAAAGTTATTGCAATGTATATGTCGTCGCGCGGCGGCAGTTGAAAACAAAGTGATAGAGTCGTCGAGAGGAGACGATTTTTTAGGTGCTGTCAGCGTTGCATGAACTCGACAACTAAACCATGAGCTTTGGACGACACCGATCTTTATTGTTCTCCAAATAGCGACGAGGCTGAGACGCGACGATATCGTCAACGAATGTGAAGGAAAAAATGATGAATTTTAAAAAGCGTGAACCATCTCGCAGCAACAATCTTTTCTTCGCGAGTCTCGCGTTTCGCGTTCGCCGCTCGTTGGGTCTCGTTAGCCTGTGCAAGCAGCGGTCCTGCTCTCCTTCGTAATCGTTCCACCTCGGACCCAATTTCTTTCAG
Source organism: Hyposoter didymator (assembly GCA_037952995.1). Classification (NCBI taxonomy): domain Eukaryota; kingdom Metazoa; phylum Arthropoda; class Insecta; order Hymenoptera; family Ichneumonidae; genus Hyposoter; species Hyposoter didymator. Next base: position 12,305,899 of record JBAJMU010000008.1, read on the forward strand.
CAGCCATTAGAGAAACAAAAATAAACAACACCGCCCGCCTTTTTATCTCCTTCACAGAGCCATTTAGTTCGAGCAGATCCTCCAACAATGGCGAATACGAAGAAAAATTTTATTGCACCATATCTTTAGTTTAAAACGTGACAAAAAAAAAATGCAGCACGTATTTGCAGTCTTTTCAAATATTGGAAAATGTAAGAATGTCTATAATTGATATAAAAAATGTGCGCGACAATAATAAAGAATGGGAGGTTCGCGAGCGACCGGAAACGGGGTCATTTATGTTTGTTTCTCTTTCGCGAGCTATACGTATCGGTAACATCTGCATTTAAACTTGAATATACATAAATAGATGTATAGGTTGCGATGAATAGAAATGTAGAAAGGAAGGAGCTAAAAATTTCGCTAGAAAGTTTTTCCCTCCCGCGCGCGCGAGAGAGTCAGGATAGCAGGGCTCTTTAAATATATATTACAGCAGCAGCGGCAACAGCGGATAGAGATTGGGTTCTTTGTTTTCCTGGAGACCCCCGACGGCGAATTTGTGAGTACGCGCGATAACGCGCTTTCGGTCCTTTGCCAATAATATCAGCAGCCGCAGTGGGTCAGTGGGTAAAGTATCAGCGCGGCGGATCCGATGTAGCGATTAAATCGAGCGAAATGAAACTTTCATCAATGGCGCTCGCGTAGGAAGAAATTTTGAGTATAATTTTGATGACAATTGAAAATGCTGGGGCGCGGGATGAAGCGTCGAGACTCGAGAAAAGAAAAAAGTATATTTCTATCGAGAGGCAGAAATTGCTTATGGTCGCGATGCTGCTGGCTGTTTGGCCACAATGGAATCTTGGCGAGATTCGCCATTGGATCGTCGACGGACAATGAAAGTAGCGTTTGCCTAGTACCTAGCGAACAACTTTTTGCGGTAATCACACCGCCGCAGCACTGACCCGATTCTCTTGCGGTTCGAGTAGGCCAACTATATAAGAATCATCAACGCGTTCGCGCGCGGCCATCGCGGCATTAATGGGTTTCACTTGCATCTACCTTGGTGTGTAAATCCATGCATGCGTCAATATCGATTAATCGCGCGCGATAGCCGCAATAATGTACGAATGCGGCAATAACGCGCGGAAAGAAAATTCGAGGAAAAAGTTTAGCTCGCGCCGCAGAGCGCAGGCCGGTCCTCTTTCTTCCGCTGCTATTTGTTCTTTCTCTTTTATCGCCCGACGCTGCCGTGCCGCGATGATTCGTTGTGTTTCTTTGTCGTAGAAAAATAAGCGCGTTAGGCTCGCGGAAATTGCGCGCATCGCTCGATTCTCCTCGGCGCGGGGGCACACGGAGTGAAAAAAAAAACGATAAAAAAGGCGCCGGTGGTAATGTTTTTTTCACCAGTCGAACGGGAAGCGGCAGCGGATTGAAAGAATGGACAGAGAGTTTCTGGGCCAACGGTCGCGAGGCAAACGCGGCGCTAAAATTTATGAGAAATAACCAGCAGCGGCACGGGAATTATTTGTAGACAAAAATATTTTCTTTATCGCGCCGATGCTCCCAATCGCGCGCGCGGCGCTCGTTAAACTCCAAGTGCAAACTTTGCTTTACTTTACCAAATCCAACTGACGCGTATGCGCGTTAATCTTTTCCATTAGAAAATACTAGTATAATTTCTCGGCGTTTCCTCGAAATTCCACTTTCCTCTTCGTTCGCGGAGCAAGCTCCGTGTCGGCCCTCGCGACACGAATTATCATCTGGAAATTCAAAAGTGTCGAGTTGATTCAACAAAACGCGCACGGAAATGAAAGAAAGTACATTCGGTGAAAGAAAAAAAAGCTATTCGACTGAAGAAAAACTGGAGCTCTGAACTTTTACTCGGGATCGCGGTGCGCATCGAAGGCGGTATATTAATTTTCATTATTTAGACATTTTTATTACGCGCGCAATGACCAGAGCGAAGCTCCATAAAGAAAGTTGTCGTGACTGGTTGTAGCGAGGCTCTCGCTCTCGCATGCTGCTGCACTATTACTTTTACGCACGTGTGCGAATATTTGCGTTAAAGATGGAACAAATGTAATAGCAACGCGCCGCAGGATGACCTACCTTCGTCGCAAGGGCTTTTGTATCAATTGCAGCGCGAACCTGCTTCACCGCGATCCGATGGTCGAAAACGGAACAAAAAAAAAGAAAAACGATCCAGAATCATCGACGCGAGGAGAGAAAAGCTCTTGGCTTATTCGTATATTTTTCTTTATCTTTGGCGGGTGTTTCTCTCGCTATTTTATCTCGAGCGAACCAGTTCCAGGTCGGGCAGCAGCAGCAGCAGCAGCGGCGGCAGCGCAGTCGTTAAACGGTGAAAGTAGGATTTTGATAAAAGGTTTAGTCCATACGTGCGGCTATTTCTCACTCGACGCTGCATCATTATATGCAACAAAATCATTCCGTTTCTTCTTCTTTCATTAATTTTTTCTTCATCCTCCGTGGACCGAAAGTAAATGAAAAAAGTTCGAGTTTAGAAAAGATCAAGCTGGAGCCTTTCTCCCGCCATTTCAGCAGTTTTACAGCCTGAAAATTGCGGTCCGAGCGGGGGGGAGAAAGATGAAAAAAAAATTGCTCGCTTCGTGTATTAGGTGCAAAATTGTACGAATGGCACGTCAGAAAAGTTTTGCACGATAATTAGTAGACCGTGACCAAGTCCGACTGCTGCCTGTCACCGTGTCACGAGAATGCCAAGATCAAACGGAAAAAGCCTTGGCAATGATCTTCACGCTCCTTTTTCTCGAATCGAGGATAAAAATAAAGATAAACATTCTTCATCTCGTTGCTGGAATTTACAGAGTTACGGTGTTTGCTCATTTTTCTGCTCCTTGGGGAATTTTCCATTGAGTCATCGCGTCACGGTGAAAAAATGAATAAAGTTTCGCGGGCCAGGCGCAAGGGCGATGCGAGTCTCGCCGTCGTGTACATAGAGACGAACCGCAAAGCTCCTCCGTCGCGCAATGATGTACTTTTTCATCTATATAGATAAATATGTATACGCGGATGTAAATGCGAGCGCGGCGTGTATATTGGTAAGCGAGTGAAGCGAGATTCGTGGCGGCGAGCGAGAGGGACGGAAAATGTGGACCACTTTGGCCAACAAAGTGGGGACCTGGATTAAAAGCAAACGAGGCCATAGACCGAGTCCCAGAGCTATCCCGTGTCTCGAGCAGTTAACGTCATTTTTGTACACACTTGCCGCGCGGAAGCATCGCTTTTCCGAGATACGCGCACGGCTTTCGTCCAACGAGTCGCAAACAACGCGCGGGCTCGAATAATCCGGCCGAAATTCACGATCGACGGTTGGTGCTAAATTTCTCTATACTCCGTGCGCCGAGTGATCCTTGTGCGGAATTAAATATTCAAAGTGTTAATTGGTCGTTGCTTTTTTTTTTCAGATGATGGAATCGAGAGGCAATCGCGTCGTGCTCCTAATAACGATTGCGTTAATGATAAAGCTATCGGAATGCGAGACTCGCTACTTTGTCAAGGTGCCAACCGACTCGAGCGATCCGTTGAGAAAATTCATGGGAATTGATAATTCGAGATCGATCAACGCTGAGAGAGGAAACGGGACGAACGTCAATAATCCTGAGAAATCTAGGTCGTCTTTTCGTATCAACGATGAAACGATGATTCGCGAAAGCCTCAAAGCCAATCTCGAACGTCGCAATTCGTTCATCGAAAGTTCAACCTTCGATCCGGATGTGCTCAACAAATTTCTCGATGATTATGCCAATAAAATCAAATCCACCACCGAGAAAAATTACAATTTTCCGTTCCGCATTGGCAAGCCCGATCTCGAAAAATTCAACGACCATAAAAACAGCGATGATCGGGACGTTGATTCGACGCTGGAGGAAAATAAAGATTTTCGAGTCAACAAGACTGCTGCGGAAAATGCTGTAAATTCGACTCTCGAAACTACCGACGTAAGTTTATTCGACACCGTTTTCCTGCTTCTGATTAATCCTCGCACAATAATTTATATTTATCGCTTTTTATAGTTGAACCAGCAAGATCTGAACGACACGATCAAGAGAAACAAATATTTTGGAGCAAACGCAAACGACGATCGTAACGGGTGGGTGACTCTCGAAGCGATTCCGTGGTCAAAAAGTAAAATCTCAAAGTGGCAAGCTAGTTCGAGTTCTCAACGACCGTGGCCGGAAGCCCAAGTCTGGGAGAAACCAATGAGCAGTGCCAAACCATGGAATTCCGAGTTTCCCTCGCGGCCCGCTTACATCAACAACGAACCATGGTGAGTCTCGATGGAAATCGATAATAATCGATTTATTAATCTTGATGAAGTAATAATAATTGCGATACCGGGTGATTGATTGAAATTCCAGGCCGGAACCTTCAAAAGTGCAGCAGAGACCGGATTATCAATCGAGCAGGCCGCCTCGTCCGGCTGCTGCTGCTGCTCCTCCAGCCTCGAGACCACACGCTTCGACGCGACCATCCTACTTTGACGATCGTTTCGATCACAATTTGAATCAGGCCGAAAAGTGGCCACCCGAGAGGCCGCAATCCTCCTGGGACAAATTCCCATCGGCCGATTCTTACAGACCACCGAGCATGGAGATCATAACCGACGACAGACCTTCCAATTTTCCGACCAGCTGGGACAAGTACACGCATTCCTCATCCAACAACAACAAGCACAAGAACAATAAATACTCGTACAACGACAGGGACAGATTTACCAGTAATTACGAGGACAACGTCAACGACAATCATCATTATCAGAATCATCACGAAGCGGAGGAGACGAATCACGATTGGCGAGAGAGTCTAAACAATTATCCATCAAAGTTGGATAATTACAAGGACAAACCATCAAATTTTGGTAGGCCATTGATGAGCGATCATCAAATGAATCGTCCACATTATCAATACACTCCGGAACATCCACCGAGTCATCCGTCCAACGGCGAAGGTCAATGGGTCTTGTTATCAACGAATCATGGCTATTCAAAGTCCCGGCAAAGATCGATGAAACTCGTCGACAACGAAAAACACGAGGATTCGAGCATCAAGACGAATGCACCGGCAAGAGTCACCAAGGACGATAACGACGATGGCACCGTCGCGGTCATGACCTCCAAACGTCAGGTTGGTCTAGGGATTTAATCAAGACACAAAAAACAACAGACAAATAAACAAACATCACTACTACGCCCCCGCTACTACGAGATCTTTCCCACCGAAAATGCGTTGGACACACACAACAACAACAACAACAGCAACAAAGATTGAAAGCTTTATCATCCTCCTCCTCCTTCTTCTCTCATCTCTCAAATTTTCATTATTTTCGTACATTTTTCCAATGACTTTTGCGCTTCTCCACTTTTCGCAACATCCATGCATCAATTCGTAATTCGTCTCAGGTACGTTTGACCGTTCTGCCCTCGATAAATGGAACAAACACAACGACATCGCACGGCGGACTCCTCGAAGTTGAGAAAACATTCCAGACCGTCGACCAGAGCAGGAAGGAATACGAAGACAGCAAATTGACCGCGTTGAAACCAATTATTGTCAACAATAGACCAATCAGAAATACCTTGTTCGGTAGACCCTCAAATTCCGCGGTTTTGGCCGCCGTCGGAGCCGGAATTTTACCCGCGACCATGGCCGTCATGATCCCCATGATGTTGGGACGAAAAAAACGCGAGTCGATTCATAATCATCCAAACACCCCCCCGAGTTTCCATTCCCGTCATGAGCAATTTTTCATTCCTCCGTATCACGCCGGACCACAGAAACAACCGTTTCCGCGCACTCTTCGAGTTTAACGACTCTTATTTATTTATTCGTTGTCTATTTTTTTTATTTATTTATTTCGTCATCGAACGCGCCAACTCTTCGGACCTGCTGCCCGCATAGTTTTAGACTTTATCCGCTCGGAAATTAAATTGGCACGAATTATTCATCACGAGGTGGATTTTTTTTTTCTTTGAAAAATGAAAATACTCGAGAAATTTTTACTTGTACAACAATTTGTATGTTTTATTTACATAACGTATTTATACTTATTTTCTATATATATTATTTATTCGTTGTCTCGTTGAACTATACAAATAAATTATAAAACGAAATTCGTCGTTGCGAATCCCACACCGAATTAGAACCAAAAAATAGCGTCAAACGCATTCGCGGCGCACTCATCCAAAAGTTGTCCATTTTCGCACTCTCGCAAGTGACTTTTGATCAATTGTCAATAAAATTAAGAGAGAAATACTGATAACTTGGTAATTTGAGGGAAAAGCCACGATGGGCTTTCAATATTTTAAAAATTATTTCAAAGACAAAACGTTTTTAATTCAATCTCCAATCTCTCAAGATTTTGAGCAAATTAGTGCAAAATCGAATGAATTTGCAATGCTGCTCACTGCTCTTCACCGTTGATGCGTTTTTGGACGTGACCGAGATACCTGGCGAATCCTTCGCTCGCGTGTTTCAAAATAGCGACACCCAGTCTCAGCTTGACTTCAGCTATTTTTTTCACAAACGAAAATATGTTGAATCTTTCTTCGTTCGGTTTCTTGGTTGCTTCTTGCGAATTGGTCTCTTGCTGCTCGCCGCCTCCACCGGTCGTGCCGAGTATTTCATCGATCGAGAGGCTCGGAATTGTACTGGAAATGATGCTGGGCGCGGTAGTCGTCGATGAATCAGAGTCGAAAACTTGGGAGCTCGTAATTTCACCTTTCGAAACACTTTCCTTGGTCGTTTCTTCGCTCGAAGCACCAATCTTTTCTTCATTTTTTTCGACAGCCAGATTCGTTCTTCTCGTTGCTTCGATTCGAATGGCAATTTTTTTATTGCCCACGGTGGTGGTTCTCTCTGTATTTCCAACGGAATAACCTTCCGAATCGAGTAGTCCATAAACTTTATTCTTATCGTCTGCTGCTTTGACGTTTGTTGTTTGCCGAGTGTCGTCGTTCGTATGGGGAGCATTGGGCGGAATAACCGAATCGATGATATCGAGAATCTCGTTGCTCAACGGTTCTTCGGTCTGAATTTCTTTTTCTTCCTTTTCGATTTCCGTCCTCGATGGTATAAGCTGAATAACGGAGTCTCTCTTTTTCCGCTCGTGTTTCGGGGCATTGAGATCGATGGATCTCGGACCGTGCTCAACTTGAACGGCACTTGGTGTTATTTCAATCTCCTCGTAGTCGTTGCTGTCGGCGGTGGATTTCAGAGCCTCCGCGTCGGGGAGAAATTTGTAATTGTCCCGATGCGATTCAACGGGAATTGCAGCAGTAGCAGCGTCGGTCGCAATAGGCAAATTAGCCCTGTTGTCGTAGCTGTACTCCTTGGGAATATTGCCAACTACAAACTGCTGACGATCGGTCGATTTTTTACCAACGAAATCGGGCTTTTTTTGTCTCTCGTAATAATTCGAGGTGGTTGACAATTGCGGATATTTGTTGAAATCGGTATTACGATATTTTTCGCTACTGGGACCGATTCGAGTGGTTGCGATTGGTCGATAAACTGCAGCTGCTGGATCCGTCGTGTATTTTAACGCTTCCGGTATTCTTCTGGTCGTTGGTTTATTTATATCGGGACGAGAATGATCGTACGGTTGTTGATAACGATAGAAATTGGTCTCGTAATCCTTGATACCACCGTATTTGCCATCGTTGTTTGTCATGCCTTGCAAAACCTTGGAAAATACTTCCTCCTCGCTCTGACCATAATTTCCCCCGTATTCCTCCATGTTGTACTTGTAATTTGGCTCGACGACGTAATTTCGACGCGCTATCGCCCCTCCAAAAGGATAGAGGAAGTACGAGGCAAGACCGAGACCCAAACCGACCAGAGACATTACTCCGAAACTCGGCATTACTTCGCGAGACAAGAAATTGTAAATTTGCGTACCGATCGGTTTTTGCACTTGTTTTTTCTTATTAGTTTTTATAGCAGTCCCACCATCGCCGGATACTTTTGATTCGAGAGCTATTTTCGATTCTTGAATCGCATTGTCCATTATCCCGAGCTCCGTCGTTGGAACGTCCGATCGTTCCGTTGTCGGTGCAACGCTCGGAGAATCTGTCGAAATTGTCGTCGCTGCTGAACTACCGGTTGGTCTTCGTCTTCGCAGCTTGTTCTTCTTCCTCTTGTGGGCTGGTCTCTTGGTCGTCGTAACGATCGATTCGGTCGTACTCGAAGTTTCTGATGTCTCTACTTTCTTGATTTCTGGGTTGAAATTAAACTCAACTTGGATACGCGAGTTTTCCGGTATCAAAGCAGGCGCCGCCGCCGCCGCCGCCGCTGCTGTTTTCGTGACGTTTCTTTTTAAAGAAACCTTGCCGGGTTCCTGCTTGGGCTCAATTTTTTCAATTCGCAAAACTGGAGCGTTTACTTTGATCGCTTCAATCTCGATATTCGTCGGCGATTCCGTGGGTTTTTTCAGCTGTACCTTGAGGACGTTGCTCGTCTTGTTTGGTTTCTTCATTTTCGTCGGGACAACGGGCGAATTTTCGGGATCGGGAAACTTTGGCTCGCTCTTTGTCGGAATTGTTGAATTGGTTGTTGTCGAAGCTGCGATGGGACTCGCATTGGTGATTGAAGTTTTGAGCTTTGTCAGGAAAATCGGTTTTTCGACAACGTGCTTTTGAATATCGTTTGATTTTGGAGTCGTGATCATGGTGACCGGTCGAAACGTGACTTTTTCGATTTTTGAAGTACTCGGATGTTTCGTTGTTTCCACGGGAGACTTTGTGGCTGGTTTTCTCGTTGGCGATGGTTTCGGTTTCATCGATTGAATGGACGACGGCTTCGGGCTCGTTAATTTTGGTCGCACGGTCGAACTTTTCCTCGTGCCAATCGCACTAGTAGTTTTTGGCGTTGTGGTCGCGACCGTGGAATCTTGTCCGGATTTTTCCGAGCTCAAGGGAATTTCCGTGGTAGTTGTGATTGGACGAGCGGTAGTTTTTTTCACACTCGGTGTCGTACTTTTCGTCAAGGTCGTAATTCTTTCCATAGGGGTCGTCGATCGCGTGCTGCTGCTGCTGCTCGATGCCTGCTGCTCTTGCAAAATCTCCAAGGTCGCCGTAGTTTGTTTATTTTGCAATTGAATTTTGACGGACGGCTTGGTGGTCGTGGTTGGTGATTGCATGAGTACCCACGTGGAAATTCCACCGGGCGTTGTCGGATGATTCTTGTGAGCGGTTATCAATCTCGTCGAGCTACCGCTCAATTCTCTCTCCAATTCTTCCTCCGTCAATGCCATCGCTACACCCGGATGACTCGACTCGAAATAGCCGAATTTGGAATTGACCGGCCTACCAAAACCAACGTCATTGACTAGTGCGACGAGGCTCTTGTCGGTGCTGCTGCCGCCGAATCTCCCAGGAACGTGGCTCGTTTTTTCATTACTTTTATGAATCAACAAAACGTTTGACATTTTTTCATTGCTCGTATTCGGTTTTTGGGTTGATTCTTTCGACTCGTTGGGATTGGTCACGTTGAGCAATTGTGTTGCCACAGTCCTCAGTGATTGATCCAATGATTTGAGCTCGGTTCTGCAAAACAGACACGAACTCGTCAGAATTTCTGCTCAACCTCGCCATTTATTTGTGCATTTCTTTTTTTTTTACAACATTTTTTTTTCGTGGCCCAGCAGCAGAAACAAACATACTCACCGATTCATCTTTTGCGATGCGTTACAATTAATCGTAAACGGTATAAACGCTTAGAGCATATACAGCAGCAGAGTAAATGAAAAGACTTGTCGTTTACTAATTATTTATTATCGTTACAAAAATTGTTATCAAGTGCGCGCTTCCGCAATTAATGCCCTGAAAATGTTGAAATTCTCGTCGATTAAGTCGTCGTTTCGTTCTATAAATACTAAAAATACTAAATCGCCGACTCTACACAAAATAAATATTAGTTACATACTTTTGATATTAACGCTAGAGATTCTGCCATATTTTTATTTCGACAATCGATAAATAAATAAATAAATATTTAATCCTCAGAGGAAATGAAATTTCTTCATCTCTTTCGGCGCTTCTTTCGTTTACTCTTTGATTCGTGCCAGTCTCTGTACCGCTTGTGAATTGATTGTCCGACGACCTGCGGATCGAGGCTCGAGCCAAATGCGACGCTGCCTCGATCCGTGGCGGCACGGCCAAGTTCGATAACACCCGGTAAAGCCCATGGGAAGAAAATTGCGGCAATCCCGATAAAGCCGGCCGCCATGGCGGCAAAAGGTGCAGCAGCGATGCTGAATAGTCCATAATTGAAGGGATTTATATAGGAGAAATATGTGAAAATTGAGCCTACGGATTCCATGAGGCCCGATGGGTTCATGTCAAAATAGTCGTCGTCGTCGTCGTCGTCGTCGCTGTCGTTCCCTACGGGGGCCAGAGCCGTCGAGCCAGGGGAATTTCCAAGTGTCCCGGCGGAACCGCCGCTCGCTAAACCGGAAAGTGGTCCGGCACCGGCCCCGAGACCCGGAAACGGACCACCGGCTGAAGAATCACCGATCGCCTGGCCAACCGCGATTCCAGGCTCCGTCAACGAGGACGGAAGTGCCGCTTCGGGTCTGATTTCACTTACCGGAGGCAGACTCAACGAGGGGGAAACGTCACCCGCCACCGGATCGCTTTCCCCGAGAGCATCGAAGCCTCCTTCCTCGGGATTTCCGGTAGAAACGAAAATTTCAGACTGTTGAGTGACGAGAGAAGTGGTACTAAAGACCGAACCCTCCTCCTCGGCCTCTGCAGCCTCTTGATCAAACTCGTCTCTGTCGGAATCCTCCTCCTCCCCATCCGTCTCCATAGAATTGTAATTGTCACCGGGTCGATGGAGAAAAGTTTCAGAGTCGACGTATTTGTCTTGGGGATCATCCTCGGCTTGCGAAAGACTCGATTCAGGATTAAAAACGTTTGTGCTCAAAACTTGAGAGTTGATGACGATATTGAGATCGGTACAGCCCTCTTTGCTCTGTATCGTGTTGTTTACTCGGGTTATGCTATTGATCATGATGGTCGGACAATTTTTATCTTGCAACGGGTGGTTCTGAGCCTGCTGCTGTTCTTCTCCGTTATTTTGCACGTCCTCGTTCATAAACATTATATGAACGTTGGGAGGTGTCGCTGGACCATTGGTATTGTTGTTGTCCATGGCGCTCAATGGCTTTTCGACTTGTGGGCTCGCCGGAATTTCGCTAACCGTGACATTTGGTTTTCTCGAGCCAGGATTGAGAATGTGAACTACGGTATTTTGGGTAATTTCCGAGGATGGCCTAAAGACCGGCCATTTGGCGTGAGTCTGTTTACTCGCCAGATCCGTCAAAAGGGTTACCACAGCCGTGGGAAGACTGACCGTCTCGACCGCCGGTGGATTCGAATGATGATTCTCATTGTTGGGGAAATTTTGATAATTGGATGGATAATTAATGGACTGTTGTGGACGATGGATGCCCGATTGGTGGTAATTATCGGGTTTCCTCAGGGGTTTGTACGAGTCGGGACTTTGAACTTGTTGATAATAAGTTATTCCCGTTGGAATTTCGTTGATGTAACTCTGAGTGGAGGTGGCAGGTATTTCGGAATAATTAGTGTCCGGTTCGAAATAGGTCGTGGCCGAGGTGATGGGTCTCGAAACACCAAACTCGTGATACGTGTGATCGAGGGGCTTCGTAACGGATTCTCCGGGCAAAACATTCACCAAGGAATAAGATTGATTCTTTTTCGTACCAAAGGCTGGGATTTGCAGCCATTGAATGATTTCTTGGACGTTGGGCCGTGCGGGAGGTTTATCATCGTAGATGGAACTCGAGGACAATGATTGCTGGGTACTGGATGGAAATTCATGATAGTTCGAAGCCGCGGGGCTCTGATACTGAGGCTTTTTCTTTCGTTTTTTTATGGCAGTTTTGACGGGAGCAAAGCTATTGATCGAGGTATGCTGCTGATTGGGAAGCGTCTCTATGTTTGAAGTGTACTTTTCATAATTAAAAAGATCCTCAACGTTGTCGAGAGCATCGTTGGGCCAATTTTTCAATTCGTAATTACTCGAGTTGTCGGGGGCAATTGGCGGGCTCGTGGGTTTCGAATGGTTCTCGTATCTCAAGGGTCTTTCGTGATAATCCGATTTCAAAACTACTCGATTCTTTGCCTTTACCGAGATCCGCGAATCATTGTTGAACGAACCGCCAATATTTTTAATCGATCCGTTTTGGCGACCATTTGGCGAATCAACGGATTTTGCAATGGAAAATCGTAGACTCTTGAAATCGTCGATCAATCTGTCGGAGACGATCGATCGAACGTTGGCATTTGACTCGAAGATTCTCGAAGTTGCTAACAATCGCCAGTCGCTCGGCAGACCGAAATTATCATCTTGAATCTCAAAACTATTTACCAGGCCCGGCGAGAAATCACCTCGATAATATTTATCGCTTAATTGTGTATTATTTTCCGTCCGGCCTCTGTACCTGCTATCACTTTTAACGACCGTTGAGCTTCTCGGCTCATTCGGTCGCTTCGAGGACGATTCATCCGCCGCAATCCCCTTGCTCGTCGCCGTCGTCGACGCAGCCGCCGCTGCATTCTCCACATTTTCTTTCCCCACTTCCGGACTCCCTGCAACAAACAAATTCACGCAACGTAACATTATCCGCTTCCTGCTCGAATTGTCGTCCGCGCGGTGCTTTTATTATTTACGCCATAAAAACTTTCCCGCATATCGCGCGGGGTTAGAAACTGTGGCCGTTTGATTACAGCGTTTATTCGCCAAACCCTCCTGCCAATCGATCACTTAATTACCGTTTTTCATACCACTTTCCATTTCAATTGCGATACTTACCGGGTTTCGAGGGTCTGGCATCGTTCGATCCTACAATCAGTAGGATCGTCAGGAGACTCGACAACTTGAACCGCATTATTCTTCTGAAAGCAGAATTTGAGAAAAAAACATTGAGTCGTAAAATTTATGGCGCGAAGCTTTGCGCGAATAAAATCTTGTTTGTACGAGCTGTACGACGCGCGTGACTGGAAATTATTGGATTACGATCTTTTGGGAGAATCGAAAAAATCTAAATTTTACGTGAGAAATAAAAAATAAAGACTATTGTCAGGCTGCGGGGCGGTAATGAGCTGTTAAATAAACGTCACGGTGCGTTGCTTGGCGCGGCGAGTGACGCAAGTCCTCGAAACGTCGCCAACAACAACACGATACGAATCCTTTATCGCCGATTTAACGGACCAAGGTCTGCTCTGCTCGCCGATCGTTCGTATTCGATCGATTCTCGAGGTGAATCTCTCGAATTAAATTTACCATTTTTTTCCTCTCTCTCAATTCAACGTTCTAATCGGCAAAATATTGGATTTATCAATTCTTTTGGCATCTGAATCGCGAGTGATTGGTATTTTTTTGTACCGTTGCATTTTGCTGCTCACTTTGGAGCGTTCTCGACATCGAGGCGACGATAACGGTATACCCATCGACGCGCGGTATGTATATCTTTTACGCTATACATTTATATACAGCATACAGCACATATCCGCATATTATATCTTTTCTCTTCCTCCCTCTCTCCCGCGCTTCGTTTTGGCATCGTGTTTCGCGTTCAATATCCAACGAGAGTGTGGGTGTTTCAGGAATGTGGAGACGCAACTGTTGGGATCTCGCGAATTCTCTGCACTACATTAAATTCTATGCTTGGGATGGCAAAAGTCCTATTTTATCCTGGATGCGAATAAAAAATATCGATTAATCATGCGCGAGCTGCACTATCGAAAATTCGTGCCTATTAAAAGCAACGAACCGCGAGCAGGGTATCGCAGCGCATATGGCGTTTCCGGAAGGACGAACACGCAGGCGGAACAGATTCGTTCTTCGCTCCATTTTGCTCGCATTTTTATCATCGTTTGGAGGAAATTCCGAAACCTTTCTCAACGTATAACGATGGATTGCATTTATTTTTATTGATTTGTTGACGCGTCGCGCGGCGGATCGAAAATTTTCTGAATACGAAAGCGCAAAAATGGGGAGTCTGCGGAAAGAATGCTTGTGCCGCTATGTGCGCAAAGGTTTTTGATATTAAAGTCAGGGAGCGAGCCGCGAACGTGTTCCGCATTGAAATCGCCGAGGTTTGCGCGATTGCCATATTTGGAATATTACTCGCGAGACCAACTTCCTAGTCTCATCAGAATTTATCCATTCGCGATCTAGTAGCATTTAATTATTAAACACGAGCAACATATGAAGAAACCGCATGAAAAGTCGAGAATTTAAATATTTTTGCATGTAGACTTTTCGTGCTTTGTATATGCGAAGAAAGGCAAACTCGGTTAATTCTTGGACCAGCAATTAATAAAATCGTTGTTGCGCATCGTACCCGCCGAGATAATTTAACACCTTGATCATCTCTCAACACGATGAAACGTTTAGAAAAAAATATTTGACAATCTTACCGCTTGGATCCACGATCCCCTTACCGGGGCATCGACGCACTCGAAAACCGCGACACTGAACAAACGCGAAAAGTAAAAACTATAAAATTTGCAAATCCGCGAGAGAAAACGAATGATACGGAGCGGCAGGTATTGGCGAAAGAAAGACTGGGTGCTCGGGTCGATAGCGCGGCGGGTGATTTGAACGCCCGCAAGAAAAGACGATCGACGAGTGAGGGAGTTTCGTACACGCGGAAAGTAGTGGAGGTTTTGAAAAGTTGAAAGAAAATGTTTGTACGCGGGCGCGCGGCTAATGCAGAAGAGGACGATCTTTCGACTGCTGCACGGCTGACTGAATGCGAGGCTCGTTGGTCGCGGCAACAGCAGCCCCAGGGGCGGAAGAGGGAGCGAATAACGACGAAGAATAAGCAGCGATGAGGAGGAGGGGAAAGAGGACCTTGAGCAACGTCTTTGTATAAAAGTCAGACCGCGCGCAGCGCGAGAGGGTTCCCCGAGCCTCGAAAAACCCCGTTACTTATGGCCGCGAGACACGAGATCAACGCGAGAGCTCGGACACACACGCACGCTTCATACGCACGTGTTTGTTTACAGGTAAAAATTAAATACAAGCATAAGGAGGGCGTTCTCTTGGTCACTACGTACACGCGCGCGCACATACCTATGTAACGACGTACGCGTCGTTGAAGAAGACGCGCGATGAGTAGCTATACACAACGGGCGCGCGATGACGATGCTCGGGGAATTGAACGGGTTGAATAACCTTCTTCTTGTAACGTTACGGCGTATGCTAAGCGATCGTTGTGTCTTACTGCTCTGCGTATAGCGATCGCGCGCCAGTCTCTCCCATAAAAGAGACGCGCGTCGCCTGCTGCTGCCGATACGTACGTATAGAATGAGAAAAACGAAGAAAAGAGTTTAGAAACGCGATGAAAAGAAAAAAACAAGGAAAAAAAGCAGAACGCGAGCGAGAGAGATGAAAAAAGGGTTAAGAGCGAGATGGGTCCTTGAACCACAGGCCGCGCCGCGTAAGACGTTGTCGTAGGATAATAACACAGACCTTGAACGAGAAAGCATTACGTCGATCTGCTCCAAGGAATTTTTAACCTGCTGCTGCCTGCATCTTTGTTCTATGTAACTCGGAATAAAATCATTTTAAAATTTAATTTAAATTTTAGACAGAAGGCAGATTATGCTCGTAAACGGATGAATATTTGCTAATCCGCTGCCGCGTAGTTTATTTTTTATTTTTTCCACCTGCTAAAAAACATTCCGCGCGAGGAATTTGTATAAATCAGCTGATCGCGGTCAGCCGCGCTCGACACTTGAAAACATGCATTACAAACATACTATAGCAAGATTTTATAGCCAAATAGCCATAAGCGGAGCGCGCCCTCGAAACGTGTCTCGCGAGCTATCCCAAGAATTTTCGAGGGATTCGCGATCCCGCCGCGATATCGAGCGGACTATTTTTCACGCCGCGATGGATCTCGTACGAGCGTAATTGTTGCCGGAATTCGGGAATGTATACGAGATTCGTTATGATATGTAAATTAAGGGGAGGGAGGATAGAGCAAAAAGGTTTTTGCCTCGTTGTTGCGCCGGCAAATACTTAATCTCGCGATGTGATTCTTTGTCTCAGAATTGTGAGTTCGCGCAATGTGGGACATAGCGGAACTTCCTGTGTCCTCTTGCTCCCTCCTCTCCCGACGTGCGTCTTGTACGTTGAAAATGACGAGTCACCAACTCGGAACCATTCCTTCTTTTTTCTTTTTTTGGCAATTGCCCATGCACAACGTTTCGCATCCTCCGCAGATTCGTCAAGATTTCAGATTTAATTTAATTGCCAAAATATTTACGAGTTTATTAGCCGTTTGCTATCGCGGTGCGATCGTCTCTTTCACGCGCGTATTCTCGTCATTATCGCGATCCGACACGCGCGATAATAATTAATAAATAAACGATACAACGACGGTTGCGCAATTGAGGGCGCTTCGTCAGTTATTGGATAACGCGACGACGAAGCAACCGCGTGCGTCGCTCACAGTTTTCATTTTCTCGACTACGAGAAAGAAAATTGAGAAAATGGTTGGGCGCGATGCAACGGTTTTGGTTGAGTTGTTTAAAAGCGATTTATAATGCGGTATCACGAGACAAACGACGAGATTTTACGGTCAAGTATAATGATACAGAGACAAACAGCAGGTGGTGGTTGGATAAAACATTGCGGTATCGTTCATTATATACGAGGTGAAAATATTTTTTTTTATTTTTTAATACACGAATGGCGCCGGGAGCGTCGCGAAAGACAAAAAAAAAAGATTCGCCCCGCCGTCGTTACGACTCGCGTGCGTGCAAGATTTTATCCAACCCCATTGTTTTGCTCTCGACTAATGAAATTTACGGGCTTAATTCTCCAATTTTTTTATTTTTTCATTTCGTATTCCTTCGAGCTGATGTTTGCAAAATAAAAAGAAACAGACTCGCAAAGACCCGTTGCTCGAGATTCGTGCGGAGCGAATGAGAGACACGCGCATCTCGATTCATTCGTATGATCAAATGTCCCGGATACACGGCGAAAAAAGCTCATAAAATACTCATTACCGCGAGTGGAAACGAGCAAAGTAACAAAAAAAAAAAACTGAAAGCATCGATTTTTCCTGCGAATCGGAAATTACAAAGTTGCAATTTGAAAAAATTAACAGCGCGCGCGGACACTCGCATATATAATTGCCAAAGTCTAATCGCGTTTTCGTACGCCGTTGTCGAAAGTTAACGGTGTTTCCCTGTCGAGAGCTGCAGGAAATACATATAACCGTTGATGGGACACCGCGCGAGGAAGATCGTCGACGACGACGACGACGACGCACCGAGCAATGCCAACCAATTTCCTTCACCTGCGCGTGCATTCGCGTTGCTCGATATAACTATGCGAGAGAGCAATTGCCACGTTCGTATTCGGTCATGCGTGAATTAACGGTCGTTGTACACTCGTAATTGCCGATTACTAATGATTGAGTAATTGAATGTAAAAAGAGTATGTTTTTATTGGAAAAGGTATCGCGAAATCTTGTACTTTACGGCAATTTCATTTTCCTCGTGGAAAGTAAAAAACTTTTCGACACTTGCAAGATTTTTATGACGTCGTACGCGGGCAACTATAATTTGCCAGATTGACGCGTTGGCCGCGAATCGCGTATGGTAATGCGCGGCTCTCGATCGAGCGCGCGATGCATCATGAATAAATCAGAACGGGGCGAAAATCCCTCCGCGAGCTTGGACTATGATTTTCAGAGTTGCTGTTTGCGCGTCACGCTTTGCGCCGTCATACGCTATCTTGCAAAGTTTCATCGACTCGACCATCAATTCTCCGCGAGAAAACATAAACACACTGGCTCCAAAAGCTCACCTGCTGCTGCTGCTGCTGCTGCTGCTGCTGCTGTTATCGTCATTGAAGACGAGACGACTTTTCCACCGATACGATTATTCTTCCAGCTGCACCCTTGCGCGTTTCATCCAGCACGATGATGAAAATTTCCATCGGAAACTTTGTTTATGCGCGCCTAAATTGAAATAAATCCAAGAAAACGGTAAAGCATCGAACGAATCATGAAAATTGAATGTTTAACAATAAATAAATAGAAAACTCTACCTCGTTTTTATTTATTCATTGAATCTTGTTATTTTCACTCTCCGCGGCTCTTGGGTATAATGCGACACCGCAAGATGTTTTCTTCTCGTCCGTATCCCTCGAATATATCCCACAGTCACGATCCAATTTTCGAATCGTTCCGACACGCGCCAGCGAGGATCGAAACTTGCCATGCACCGCACAGGAGGATCGATAAAAATCGTTGAGGGTCGATTTTCCAATGACTGGTGACTCGTTTGGGAAAAAAATAAACGAACGGTCCAACTTTTCCGACTCGGGGGCCGCGAACGATATCGAGCCGAGAGTAGCGTCTCGTTTGAGACGTTTTGGCAAAAGTTGAAGTAGTTGTGACAAGTGCGCCGTGGTTGATGTCGAATTTGTACCGAGGCTGGGTTGGGAATAAACGCCCCCTCGTTGTAGCCTTTCCCATGCGCCTTCTTCTTCTTCTTCTTCCTCCTCGTCTCGTTGGTCTTGTTTTCGTCTCATCTCGTTGCGGCCAGCTCTTGAAATTTAATAGGTGCAATGCGGAGAAGCTGGCTCGGGGAAGGGGGATTTCGTAGTTGGGTAGGTTTGATCCCTTCTTTCGCACTCTGCCGTCGGCCGTGCGCGGTATGTGGCGGCGGCAAGGAGGATATACTATTTCTCGTGTACTCGGTATTTACAGCATCGAGGCGACGGGGGGCGATACACATTCGTACATTTGCCCCCCTACCCAATAGAACAGAAGCGGCTGCCCGAGAATCCGTGTTCCCACGCGCGGCTTTCCGCAGCTTCGCGCGCTCTGTACTTTAAGGCAAAAGCAGATGCAAAACATCTCGGTTGACGCACGCACCCGCACCGGTAATCACCAGAGTGTCGTGAACCAGGGCGCAAAGTGGAAACTCGTGTCACCTCAAAATTTTTCAATTATACTCGAAATGAACACGAAACCAGCGGCAGCAGCGACGATCGCGCGTAATGAAAGCTTTTTCGAGTACGCATGGGCGGGAGAGCGGGTCAGTGAAAAAAGAACGAGGAATAAATTATAATATCGTACGCGGAGCAGCAGCAACATGATTGCGGGCTCGAACGTTTTCAACCCCGTTATTATTAAATAAGCAGAAAGAATCTCGTTGCGAGTTATTCGAGACTGCAAACGCGATGCTCTCGCAGCTTGCTGGGAAACTCGTCGGTGTGCTCGAGATTTTTCAAGGTCACCCGGTAGTAGCTGCATGGGAATTGTGTGCGACGCTTTTGATGAACGCCTTCCGCATCTATCGAACGCGATTAAAAAATCATTCGTCAAGAATTATCTCCATTTTGCTCGTCGCTGAGATGCGCAAGTTTGAAAAAGCTATAGGTATGAGAGTGCGTTCATCACGCGACGCAACGTCATAACGTACGTTTCCATATGAAAAGGCGCGGAGGAAACATTGGAGGTAAATTTTTAGCACATTATCGCGCGTTGACGATTTATAATCGTGGATCCATTTCGCATTATGGAAATTGAATAATATATATAGAGGTCTCGCGGGAAGCGATGCGATGTATAGTAGCGGTGTGTGTATAAGGGGAAAATCGTAGTACGCGCGTATACGAGAGTAAAGGAAAAGGTGGTCGGGTCCCGTGGCATAATAATTAGACATAACAATTAGTGTTACGGTAAATTTGCACGTGCATAAGCGTGCTCGATCTCGGGCGCTCGGGAAGCAGGGGGGCTCGACGCGCGTTCTCGACACACCATAAGCACCATCCACGTGAAAAACGCGTAAAAAAGAAAGAAAAGAAGAAAAAAACAAAGCGACGAGACACGAGGATATTTCTGCTTTTAAATTCGCGCTCACAGTTATTTCTATTGTAACCGCGCGCTCGTTTGTCACACGAGTAAAAAACGCGCGCGAGAGTAGAGCCGAAAAATTACCGGTTTGGAAAAGGATCATATGCCAAACGAGAAAATTCACGGTTCGCTGAGCTCGAAATACGAAAAAAAAAGCGGATTTCCTGCAAAAACGAGATTCCTCATTTTTCGTATACACATTAGTTTCGAGTCGATTGATCATTTTGTCTGTCGTTTTTTTGTTTCGTTTTGCGCGCGCCTCCTTTTGCCCGCATGGCTTTTCGTATCCGGCACCGCTCGAGCGTTAATTGTTTTGCTCCGTCGATGGCCTTTCCTCCTCAACCGCACGAGTTTAGCATAACACGAAACACGTATATACATAAATGTATATCGGAAACGGACAAACAAAGTGCTCTCGTTTCGTACCAACAAATTTCCGCCAACAGTGCCAACGGCAGGCCAGCGGGAAGGGAAAAAGGAAAAAAAAGGAAGAGAAAAACTTTAAACGGAGCGTTCGCGCGAGGATAAAGCCAGTCTGAGAAAAAATAAATAATATTTAGAGACAATTTGCTCTTAAATTGATTTATTTACACGCGAATATATTATATCACTGTCATCATCGTTTTGTTCTTTATACTCCCCTCAAGATTTACACGCAACGACTAATCTTTTTTGCATCTCGCGTTCTCAAAGGTTGCATTCGCAAAAAAAAAAAAAAATTGCGCGAGCGCAAACTCGACGTTTTTTGGCACAGGTCAATTAATCTTATCCTTCATTTATTTTTCTTCCATCATTCGCTCCTTTTATTATATCTCATTGTGTTAGCTCGTGCCGTTCGAGCTCTTTTACTCCTCCTACGCTTCATTTTCTTTCTCCTCTCGTTCCTCCATTTTTCGTAGATAAGATTATCATATAAACCTTAACGATAATTACATTATTATCATTATTATTATCGTTACAACAACTATTATGACAATTATTATGTTCAATCTTGTTTCCTTCGTTCCTTCGTTCGTAATAATAATAATAATCATTACTTCTAGTCCGAAGCTCGAGGATTTGTTTCGCAATTCCGTTTGCGCGACGAGGACGAAGCGCTCTTTCGTTTTGGCAAGAAAATCCTGGCTTTATACTCATCCATTTTGTGTTTTTTTTTTTTTTTTTCCCCTACTCGAGCTAATACTGCGCGCGATTCCTAAGAATATCGATCGATCAAGAGAAATGGAGAAACAAGAAAAATATGCGCGATAATCCTCGAACTTTGAAAAAGCGTCCAATTATTATTGGCGTCCTCGTTTCTTCCGCGCGGTGCGTAGCACGTTTTTCCGTTGAAACTCGCACCCTCAGCTCCGTAATATGCCAAAAGAGCAGCTCTTTCCCCCGTGCTCTCGCTCTCTAGTGCCTCAAAGATGGACTTTTGATTTTTCTTTTAAAACGCGTTTTTTCCGCATTCCGCGCGGGTATAAAAAAAAGGCAAAAAAGACTCGCTCGGTTCGGTCTTTTATTATTGAGAAGCTCGATTCTCCAACGAAAGAAAACAAATCCAATAATCGAGTTTTATTCTTTATTCGTTGGGATAAAAATATCAAAAGAGTCGGAATTTGTCGGAATTGCAAAGAGACAACAACGAAAAATGTACGGGATGCCAAAATCCGGGGCTGGGGTCCGGGGTGAGCCGGTCAATTAGAAAAATTCACATTCTCGATAATTTCCCGAGTAGCACGGCGGCCTGTCGTTGTCCCACAACTGAAACGGCACCGAGGGGTCGGACCAACGGAATCAAATTGGGAATAAAAGATGGAACATTCGGAAAGAAATAAAATTGCACCATTTGTAAGACCGATACGGCGACCGTCTCAAACTTGGCCACATTTTAATAAGCGAAACGTCATGGTCCTAATACGAATCGAATCGAAATAACAATAAAAACGTTAATAATACGAGAAATAAAAAATTTGGCAAACCGATATTACAATAATTTTGAGGAGAGTTCTCCGACTCGGCTTTTCGCGTCAAAAGATTTAAAAAAAAGCAGTCTTATCGCGTCAATACTTGTTCGAGACGGCCCGACTTTTTCCGTGTGAAATTAAATAAAAATGAGCAGAAAACAAAAAAAGGTTTCGAACGCTGCGAGGAACGCGAAATATTTACAGATCGGTAAACGCGTTAGCTCGACCGGCAACGAAACGCGATCGGGGGGTCGAGTTTTAGAGAGAGAGACGAAAAAAAAACAATTTGGTGTTTCGACGAAAAGAAAAAACAAGAGAGAGAGAGACGAAATATGGCATGGCCCAATAAAGACGCGAGTTCCGGCAAAATTAAGCGCGGAACAAAAGCCGTCGTCTACCGATTGCACGATAAAGTTTCTACCTATATAATGAAAATTATCAATAATAGTAGTGTCTTTGCGGTTATTAATTATAGTGCTTATATTTATACGTGTTGTTGTTGTTGTTGTTGTTGCTGCGGATATTTTTCACCGTCTCTCTTCATATATATATATATATCTATATTTACCCACATGTACGTGTCTCGGTCTGGGCGTGTGTCTGTGTGGGTGTGTGTCGTTTGTATTTGGATAAGATGATTACGCTATTACCAGTGGCTCGTCGTCCGAGAAGCCTCGAATCACAGGGCTGTCCTCCTCGTCTGCTGAAAAATAGGTTAAACATGAAATTCGGATTTCACGGGGTTATAAAGATAAAAATGTTGCGGTGTCGTAGTATAGGAAGCGGAATAATTACCGAGACCATCGGTCGCGCCGGGGAACGTCGCCTGACCCCGTCTCGTGTCGTAATGGCTATTTGCAAATTGGGTGAAACTGCTGGACAATCTTCTGTGTCGTACAACGAAATAAGCGAGACCAGCGCCGAGAGCGATAATCAGGAGACATATCGGTATCGCCAGGGAAACGATGTTTGACGGATTTATCGTCACCGGCCAGTCTAAAGTGGGAAAAAGAAGAAAAAAAAAATGTTGGAATCGGCATCATGGAGTATTCGCGAAGGCTGAGGAGAATGGATCGACGACTCACCGGAAGGACTGCGCACGCTGACCGTCTCGCTGAGAATACTTCGATAACCCTCGGCGGTAACGACGCGAACGGCAAAAGTGTAAATAACGTCGGTCTTGGCATCCTTGAAAATAAAGGGCGGTTGACGGAGATTTATGACTCTCGCGCTCGATTCGTTGATGGAGCGTTCACCCTCGTTTACGACAATCTCGTAATGATACTGTCCGTTTTTGGCGACACTCTCGGGCAACGCGTGCTCTTGCCAATAGAGAAGATAGGTGTCGGCCTCTCGAACGACCGACAATTGATGAGGCGGTAGAATCGGTAGCGCCACGTAAATAACCGGTTGGCTCGGTATCGCGTCCTCGACGTCGGTAGATATCGTCACGCGATATTTACCACCGTACTTGATTCCCTTGAACGTGTGTTTGATTATCGTGTCGTTGGTCGGCAACAGAGTCACCGCCGACGTCTTATTCAGCGTCAATTCCGTCACCGTTATCTGCGCGACCATCGTGCAAACAAATTAACGAGATTAATGTTAAGTATATGGTGAAAAAAAAATGTGGGGGGAGCGGAGAAATACCGACCATGTATTTGATGGGTTCGACAATCATCGGACAGCTGGCGCTCCAGGAGACGATTATGGTGTCGGGTTTGTCGGAAGGCGTCACCCTGAGTCTCTTGGGTGGTGCATGAATATCGTAATACGTGGGTACGGTGACGGGTTGACTGAGAGGTCCGGCGCCATAAGTATTGCCACGTACGCCAACAGCGAAAACGTAAGATTCGCAGGCTTCGAGATTTTTCAGAGTGGCGGTCAAGTTGGAAGTGAGTAGTTTGGGTGATCCAAAGAGATCTTGCATGTTGAGAGCATAATGAACGGCGTATTGCCACTTGATTTTCCGTGGGCTCTTTGGTGGATCCCAGCTCAACTTGACAGCGTTTCCGGGGAATTTGACGGATGCGGCAATGAGATTGGAAACTGTGGGCAACGGTTGTCCCTTGGTAGTCGCCGAGACGAATACGACTTTGCCGACGTATGTATTTTTCACGGCATTCACCTCGAAGGTGTAAAGAGTGCCGGGAGCGAGTCCGGTTACCTCGAAGGTGTGATCGCGCGTAACGAGAGTCGTAAAGAGCGGATAGGGCGATGGGGACGTGGGTCCTCTGGGTGTGACGTGATACGCATCGACGTCCTTGAGTTGATTCCAGGTTAAACGGACGGAAGAGTTGGTAGTTTGGAGGACCTTCAAGTCTCGTATATCGTCGACGTTGGCCGAACCGTCGAAAGTCAGCGTAGCGACCTTGGAAGAGTTTGACCAAAATTCACGATTTTTCGCAATTACCCAGAAGGAATAATTTTTGCCAGGCTCAAAGGGAATATCGATGACGGTGGAGGTTTTTTGAAGGGAATATTGGAGAGGAGGTATGGGCGGTGTGACGTGAACCTCGTAGCCGGTGATGGAACCGTTGGGTTTCAAGGGCGGCCTCCACGCAACCTCGACCCTCGTTCCGTTTCTCTGAGCAACCGTCACGTTCCACGGTGGACCGGGTATGCCCTCGCCGGTTCTCACCACGAGATACTTGAACGGCGGAAAGACGGTCGTTTGTCCCTTGAGACGCACGTAAACGGTCAGATTGTAAGAAGTGTATGGCTCGAGTCCGTTGAATTGATACTCGGTGTCTTCGATCCATTCGGTCGCGTTGGTCCATTTGGCGTTTGGCTGGACGAGCGCGTAAGATGGTAAAAATTCGAACGTTACGTTGGTAGGAATGGGCATCCACCAGAAGAGGAACAGGCTCGTTGCGTTGGTCGATCTCTCGTCCATTCCCATAATCATAACTTGATACACCCGGGAATTGTTTTTCTCGCAATTATTTTCGTCGAAACCGTCGAAACAGTCTTGTCTACCGTCGCAATAGGAGGAGAGAGCGAAGCATCGAGTCTCGTCGCAGGAGAAAAATCCAACGAAGCAGGACGGAGCGATACCCGCGGGACTCGGATTCTGATCGTTGTCGCAGCCGAGTTCGTCGCTTCGATCCGGACAATCGTCGTATCCGTTGCATATGTTGGCAAGAGGAACGCACGAACCGTCGATTCTACACGGGAATTGATCCTCGCGACATCCCCGATGTTTCGTGTCGCAATAGAGCTCGTCCTCGCCGTGTTCGCAATCGTTGGTACCGTCGCACACCCAAGAATCAACGATACATTTGCCGCTGTAACATTGGAACATGTTTTCGTTGCACACGCGCGGCAATTCGGTAACGTTGGACGACGATGAGTTGGCACTCTCGGTAGTCGCGTCCGGTTTCTTACAGCCAAGCTCGTCCGAAGCGTCGCCGCAGTCGTCGACGTCGTCGCACTTCCACCAATAGGGCACGCATTTCTTGTTGTTGCACGGAAACATCCATTCGGTGCAAGAATTGGTGGGCAAGGCGGGCGGCAGAGTCGACGGCAGTGTCGGAATAGTGCAATTGGCTTCGTCGGACGAGTCTTTGCAATCGGCGACGCCGTCGCACACCCAAGACTGATAGATGCAACGATCTCGCGAGGCTTGATCCTTGGGTCCGCACTGGAAGAGCCAGGATGCGCATTTGGTATCGTGACAGCCAATCTCGTCGGAATTGTCCTCGCAGTCCTGTTCACCGTCGCAACGCCACGTACGCGGTATGCAACTTTTGTCGCTGTTGCACGAGATTTCGTCGTTTCGACACGTCGACGACAATCCAGGATCGCTCGTGCAATTTTCCTCGTCGGAATTGTCCCGACAATCGTCCTCGCCGTCGCAGTACCAACGATGAGTTATGCAACGTCCATTGGCGCATTTGAATTGCGACTCGGTGCAATTGGAATAAGTACAAGAGAGCTCGTCCTGGCCGTCCCGACAATCCCGATCGAGATCGCACAGCCAATATTTCGGGATACACTTGTCCTCGTCGCATTTGAAATCGTTAGGACTGCAGGTGGGACCGCCGTTGCAACCGACCTCGTCGGTATTGTCGCCGCAATCGTTGTCGCCGTCGCATTTCCAAAATTCGGGAATACAAACGCCGTTGCCGCACGGGAATTGATCGCCGGCGCACGTACTCGCGACCCGCGGACACGTGGAATTCTCGAACGGTACGACGTTACCGGGACACATGCATTTGCCCTGGAACATTTCCATTCCATCGGGACAGAGACAGACGTATTTGTCGTCGGGAGCACCGAGGCAAATGTGCGAACAAACGGTATTGTTGGAGCAACGATTGGTACCGGTTTGTATGCTATGAGCAAAAACCTTGAGATCCATCAAGCCTGCCAATTGTCCGAGGGTCGAAGTTTTTCCAACACCGTGATCCTTGTCGGCGATAAATATCATCAACTGTTTCCAATCGTCCCAGTACATGTCGCCTTTGTAAACCGCCACTGCGAACGGATGCGAGACTCGCTCGTCGCTGTGAATGATTTTCTTGAAACGCTTGCCATCGAAATCCGACGAGCCGATGTAATCTTCGCGCGCGTCCACCCAATATATTCTCTCGGCAATGTGATCGATGGTAATGCCGTTCGGCCACTCGACCGTGCCTTTCGTAAACAGCCGCTTGATGTTTGTACCTGCGAGCGGAAATTTGGAACAAATTTATTAAATGTTTACAAGTTAAAATTTTTAAATTATCGGGGTAAGCAACGAACCATCGAGGTTGGCCCGAGAAACGGAGGCGTTCCCGACGGCCCAATCGGTCCAGAACATGTAGCCAAACATCGGATGCACCGCGATACCGCGAGGTTTTTGCAAATCATTGGGTCCCAGTATGGTTCTTCTCATACGTCCGGCGGTATGTAAATCGGTGCGTATTATTTGTATTCGCATTTTGAGACCGTCGACAAAGTACAAGACGTTGGAGATCCAATCGAGGGCCATACCTTCGATCGAGCTCAAATCCGTTTCCACGAGAATTTCCGGGAATCCACCGTCGTCGTTGAAACATTGTCTGCCGATCGTGTCGTTTACAATGTCCGCCCAAAAGAGACACTTGTTTTTCATATCAAATTCAATGGCAATTACATTTTTGAGACCGCGAACCGGTAATCTAGCGAGCGATTGATCGTGAAGATCTATGCGAGATATGTGTTCGCGCTGAGCGACGAGCAAAAATTCGGAGAATCCCTCCATCGGGCATGGTATTTGATCGGGCTCGAAGCGACGTACCGAACCACCGACGCACTCGTCGTCCGGTATCTTTACGTAGCCTTTCGTTCGATTATAAAACTCGCCGGGCTTGCAAGTCTTTGGTCTGGCATAAGGATCGATTCCGGTGAAATTTTTTTCCTGCACGCAATGATAGGGCGTGCCGGTTTTAACGAAACCAACGTCGCAACGATAATCGTCAATGTCGCACTGACACGTCTCGTGTTTTATCGGTCTGTCGTAATTAATGCCGGTATAACAATTTGCGGTTGCGGCGCGTCTTTCGAAAACTTCGCGACGTCCGAGAACGCAAGCCTTTACCGGTTCCCCCGTACTCGCGGGTGACCAAAATTTATAATCCTCGGGCGTACAATCGCGCTCGAAAACTTTGCGCAAATCAACTTTTATTATGAGCCAACGATGCTGTCCGGGCATCGAGCCAAACATGGTAAAGACGGTTGTATTTTCACCGGGCTCGGTCATCAGTCCGTAAACGCGCAACATTTCGTCGTGAAATTTATAAGTTTTCCACGATTTACCCTCGTCCGTGGAATACAACAATTCTTGGGTCTCGCCGCGAGATTTAAAGTATTTAACGGCGACCAAGACGCCACCGTGATCTCCCATGTTGAAGAAATAAAAATCCTTGAGAACCATTTTCCACGTGAGACCGGCGTTTCTCGAGACAAACAGAGCCGGATGCGACTTGAAATTCTGACCCATTACTCCCGTAGCCATTATTATACCGGGCGCCGAGTCCGAACTCATTATCGACACCGATCTCGTCACCGGATACAATTGACTAAACTTTTGACAAAGATGGAGAGAACAATCGTTGCTGCAATGGACCCAAAAACCATCGTGCTCGACCGACGGACCTTTTATCTTGTTCCACGTTATACCGTGATCGTACGTTATCAACGAACCCAAATGTTCCGGTCCTATCGAGCCTGCTTTCGGCGTATTTTTCACTTCCGAAGCTATGTAAATCCCTCGCATCGCCTCCACTTTGTACAGATCCGTGAACGCCTCGTCGGCTACGTCGCTGTAAATTCAACCCTTATTTTATAACCGCGAGCATATATAACGAGCATTATTATTCCTCCTCATTTTGCTGTACTACTCACTTGAGCCAACTGTCTTTCCACGTGGTGTTGGGGAAAAATGTGAGTATCGATTCGAGAGAGAGCGTAAATGTAACTCTGTCGGAGCTGATGCCTTCGAGAACGTAGAGATTCACTCGAGTCTCGTTGTGCGCGACCGCGACGAAAACACGATTGTTGGAAACATCGGCAATGTGATAATCGTAACGCTCCAAATCGGTGTTGAATTCGGCATTTATAAAACGACTGTTGTTGTACGATACCCAGAGATCCAAATTCGGTCTCGTTCCGTTCGCCGCCTGCGACAACGAAAAAAAAAACAACCGATTAATGGACAAAAACGGTATAAAATACAAAAAAATCCTCTCGTGACTCACTTTTTTTCCAGATACTGGCTTTTCGACGGTCGCAAACATCCAATCGCCTCGAACTTGAAAATCTTGAACGTTCTCGATCAAAACTTGAACGTCGCTCATTCGTTGTCCCGGCATCGCTCGTTTCGACACCATCACCGTGTTTTTTCCCGACGGTTCGATTCTCTCGACCAACAAAGTTTTCGGCTGACTGGTCGACCAAAAGTACGACTTGACAAACATGTGAACGACTTTCCAAGTCTTTCCCAAATCGGTCGTAAGCCACAACTGGTATTGGCGAAATACTCTCGTTAGTTTTATACAAGTGGAAATGAGAAAAAGAAAGCCGGCGCGAGCTTACCTGTCTCATGGGATCAACTTTGTCGAAAGCCAAAAAGTGCGTGGGATTGTCCTCGTTGAAGGATATTTCGCTCGGTGTAAAATCGAGTTTCTTCCTGACGATATTTTTCCCATTGTCGACCGTTATGAAAATTACTTTGTGCTCGCTGTCGGCAAAGACGCACTGCCAATGGCAAAGACGGATTGGATGAGATAATGATACGACGATAAAAGGGCGAAAAAAACGAGAAAGAAAAAAAAAACGATACTCACGTAGGTATTGAATTTGGGATGATTGTAAAACTTGTCGACCTGGGCGTATTCGGGTTCGGGACCATCGGTAATTTTGAAATGTTCGTTTTTGTTTTCAAAGGTATCACCGTAGTCGTAACTTATGTAAACGGTGCTCGGATTGATTTTCCTCGCAAATCTCATATCCTGGACTCGGACGACCGGTGTACTGTCCCTCGCGAGGCATATTATAACGTTTGATTTCTCACCGACCCAGTGTACCATCAACTGTTGATGCGTGTCGTTCAGAACGTTGACCTGCGAATGTTGGAGAGAGTGTTGCGGTCAAATAAACCAACGAGCAGCAGCAGCAGCAGCATCAACGGCGCGAGAGATTTACTACATATATTGACGCGCCCGCCGTTACTACGTCGTACGGTCGACCACGCGGCGTACGGAGAGCAGCAGCAGCGGCAAACGATCAATCTGCATTGACACACGGGCTTCAACAGCCTCGCTAATCCGCAATCAAATGTACATATTTCATTGAGCTCGACAAAGAGACTCGTCGGTCCGTTCCTTTACTCGCGCCATTCAAATAATAATTTTCATCAACTATAATCATTCGCGTCTACCCATTGTGTTGGGGGGCCTTTTATGCGTGTGCCAACTTTGAGACTTTGTTGAAATTAAAATTGCGCCTTGGTTGATAACGAGCAGCGCGCCATGACTCATCTTTGTGCGCGGTGAAATCATTGCCGCGCGTTTATTATTCTTATGACACTTTGAAAAAATAATTGTCGAGCTTCTTTGTGTGTTTATCGGAAAACAAAAATATATATATAATCAAACGCGCGAGGATACGCGACGAGTGTGCGCTCGTGTATCATTTACACCAAATACCAATTCGACTCCAAAGAATTATTTTCTGCATATCTTGTTCATCCAGTCTGGTAACTGATATCTTCTCTAGTTTATGCATAGCTGCGACCGACGACAATCTCCGCGAGTTTTAAAACAAGAGGAAATAAAAACAACAAAGACTCATCGACGGCTTGAAACTTTATCTACGCTCGTCTCAACTATCAGAGTTCGTGTAGTATAGGTCATTATTTTCCTTTATGGGTAGAAAACGGACAGTCGTTGAATTTCAACGAGAGATAAAACGATTACTCCCCTTTTTTATCAAGGAAAAAAAAAATGCTCTCAAATTTCAGCCTAGAGAGGAAACAAAAAAAAGGGGGGTAAGGGAAAAGGTAATTGCAATGCGCGGTCCGCGCATTGACAAAGAAATTTTTTTAGAGCTCAGGTACGCGAGCAAAGTCCGAGTCGAGAGGAGATAAAGAAAAGCGCGTAGAGGAGCGGTTGGCAAGCTCGAGGCGCGGGAGGGTAAAATATAGAGAGAGATAAGGGGAGAATACAAAAAACACATGACGCGCCGAGCAGCCTGTTTATGCCAGATGTTGTTCGCATTGGATTTGTCGAGAGCAAATAATGGAGATTGTAAAAGCGCTTTAAACGGTGCATCGAGGTCGATTCTTTTCACCTTTATTATTTGCAAAGATGGGAAAAAGCATGCTTTCGAGTACAAAGAGAAATGGGGAAAAAAAAAAAAAGAAACGGAAAAAGAATAGTTTTGACATTTCCACCCTGACAATGCATCATCGTGTTGGGGAGCGGTTGTCTCTCTTTTTGGCAACCGACCAAGACGATAAGACGCATCATCATTTTACCGACGCAGTTCGCAATGACAATCGCAATTTTATACGTTTCGCTTTTTTTGATCCATCTACCGCTGCTGGCCTTTCGCAACGCAATTACGAAAAGAAAAATCAAGACGCTCTACTAAAAATAGTTGTTGTAAATGCGCGTTTCGCGTATCGAAAGAAAAAAACTCGACTCACCTTGGTTGTTATGTTTGGATTATTGTCCGGGAATTCAGGAACGTCTCGGCGGTTTCTCGAGGATGACGTTTCGTCGGTTGGTTCAACGTCGTCGTTGTTGTCGTTGTCGTCGTCGTCGGAAAAATTTGGAACTTGGACGACATAACTTTTGCCAGGAGCAGAACGGTGCAATCTTCTAGCGGTGTTACCATATTCGGCACCGTAATTGCAATTAACGAGTTGCAAAATAATCAAAATAAGGGCCAAGTGATAGAAGCCCGATGTCGACCGGGCGGCCATCTTGTCCAAACTCGAAGACAGCGCGCTGTCTACAAAACATACACACGCGCGGGGATGGGGCACCAACCCATGCACGTCCGCGAAACTACAGGACACGCAAACACACGCGGGACAAACGGCACCTTAATTTTTCGCCAGTCACTCGCACCGCGAATCGCACAATCTACCAATATTTATTTATTTATTTATTTATTTACGCCAAGTAGGACGAAAAACGAAATATTCGCGATAAAACGAGACCGCACCGAAATCGGCGTTTTGTTCTTTAAGGTAAAAACACATGCATTGCGCATGATCGATGCCTCGCGACTGAGGCAACAGAGGCCTGCGGCCACCAGCGGCGGCGTTCGCCGACTCGTCCCTTGCCCCGCCGTGCGCGCGCGGGCGCGTCCGCCACCGAGTGACGCTCGCTCGTTGATTGGTCAATAACACCACCGAGGCAAGTTTTGATCCTCGACGCGAATATCTAGGCGGTCTACGCCAATAAACGTACAACCGGAAATCTGCTGCTGCTGCTGCCCGCCGCGCCGCGCATCCAAGAATAATAAAATATGAAAAAAATACTCGGAGCCTGCTCTTCCGCGTTTCGAGATTTATTCGTAAAACGAGCGCAAGTCTGAAATTCGACAGTGCCAGTGCGTTTGTTTTTTCGCCCGGTTGAAATATCAATCAGGAATAAATACAGAGAGTCGAGGAGCGAAATTAAATGGCACAAGAGCTCTTGCAAGATAAAAGCGACAGGATAGTATGACTAAGCGCGTTTGCGATGATGAACCCTAGGGATACATGCGCGTACGCTCTACATGTATGTATAGGATTAACACGTATAGATATATAGTTATAATAAAAAGTATATTAGATAATGGGCTCCATTTCCTGATGGCTTCAGCAGCAGCGGCAACAGGGGACCCCGATCCTCGCCCCCATCCTCACAACCGTTCTTCGAGTTGAGCCCAGTGGCTGCTTTTAACCTCTCAATGTACACACACGTATGAAATAAAGAGTCGTGTACAGTAGAGACTCGATGATTGTACGAAATTTGTGTGAAAGGCAATGAGCGTTGAGAATGCGGGTTGGAAAATTCGACGCACTTGAAGCGCGTGTGTGTGTGTGTGTTGTTGTTGTTTGGGCCAGAAGAAGCAGAGTATGAGCATGGATAAAATTCATCTGCGCTGTTTGAGCCACGACGAAATATTTTTAATGACTTTAAATATAGGACGTTGTTACAATATATGACGCAGAGTTTTCTTTTCATTTTTAAGCGGAATTTATAATCCACTACGATCGTTCTAAACAGATTGAAAGAAAACAAAAATTGCAATTTATTTTTAATATAGATTCTGTCAACTATTTCAACACGCATACGCACACAAGCGCACACACACTCTCTCTCTCTCTCTCTCTCTCGAGTTACGTCGCGTCTAGATACGAGACGCGGTCCATTATTTTTTTTCCATTAATTATAGCTTTCGTGAAAAAACGTTTGATTTCGTGGAGTTTAAGGATTTTCCAGAGCATCCAAGATCGAGGACGAAAAAGCAAGTAAATTCGTACCAAATGCAGTTTGATTGGTTTATTTTATTTAAAATATGGTCCAAGCTGTGGATTCCGGGTACGAGCTTTACGACGGCCAATTCGTTTTTGGGATTTTCTTTTTTTTTCCCTTTTTCTTGTTGTTTTTCGAAGCGTTGCCAGCGAAAAAATTCAAGGTCAAATATATTGATAAACGCGTTCAAAAAAGTTACAAATTCATCGTCTGCTGCTACGGGAGATGAAAAAAAAAAAAAAACCCAAAAACAAATGATCGTGGCAAGTGGGGGCGCGGCGCGCGTGTATAGTATACGCGTTTGCAAATCTATAGAATAACAACGATCCGTCAAAATTTCGATAAACTTTTCATCGAGTTCTTTTCCTGTTAAATCGGCCCTTGCGCTGGACACAGCGAATAACAAAAATTTGATGAAGCGACATTGAAAAAGCGCGTCCACAAGAGGAAAACTAATGTATGTCACTCTAGTAAAAAAAAAAACAACTTGGAAATTGGGGAAAGGGGAATTTTGATGAGGAAGGCCGTTTTAAAACGAAAAGAGCTACAAGTTTTACAATTATATACTATCTATTATAATAATAATAATTTTTCCTCAATTTCTCTCTCTCTCTCTCTCGCCCGCTGTCCTATAACTTGTTAAATTTTTCATTCATCTTTATATTTATATATATTCATGTATGCATATATATAAATAGATTTAAAAAAAGAAAAGCAGAGCGACGCGAATGTTAATAATTTTGGATCGATTCGGTGTGAAATATCGCCAGAGAGGGTAAATTGAGTTTCTCCTCGTTTTCTCGATTCTCGTTGAATAAATCATGATAAATGAGAGGGTCGCAGTTTGTTCGGGCATCTCGTGCATTCGTTTATGTACAAGTCCCTCTCGTGCGCGTTGAAGGGAGGGAGAGCTGGGGGAAAAACGATGAAATTGTTAAAAATTAGACCCTCTCTCGGCTTTCGATAAACTCTCCGGAAAGTAAAATCTGCGCGTTCGCTCGAAATGATTTTTATATGTATTTGTAGATATTAATTGAGAGAATGGGCGAAAAGCGGCGGCGTTGGCAGCGTTCGTAAATGAAAATAAACGCGCGTACAGAAATTTGGTAAAATTTACTCCTTTCTCTCGCGGTTCGACTCGCGCGAGTATTGTATTTTCATTTGGAAATTTTCTTTTATTGTTTCTTTATTTTCTTACATCCTAGGGAAACAAGATTGCGATTGATAAATATCGATAAAAAATAACAATTGAGAATAATTGCTCGCGATTACTGCGAAGCCGTGTGTGTAAGAGTTGAAGAGAGAAACAAATAATAAAAGTTGTTTTCACTTTGAGTTTGAAAGAATTGGAGTATTTTTTTTCTTTTTTCGTTTCGTATTCGCTCTGTCGTATTTTTCGTTTGTTATTACAATGTTGGAATATCGTTTAATCGTTTTTCCATCGTTCCTCGTTCTCTAATCGTGTGTTTGTCCGATCGCGACAAAAGTTGCATCTATATAACATTCGTTAAAAGCTATATGTATTTCTTCCTTTTCTTTTTACCATTTTTCCTTTTCTTTCCTTTTAATACAATAAGTCATCCCAGGTGAGCGCGCCCTCCTTAAAATATATGGCAGTTATTCAAACGCAAACGGGTCTTGTTTGCTACAGCAGCAAAAGAGGGATCGATCGCATGAAAAAATTTTAAAAAATGGGATAGAAAAAAAGGAACGAATCAAGCCGAATCGAGTGATGAAATAAAATACAGATAACGGCAGCGTTTCCCCGTAACTGGTGCGCGGTTTCTTTGAGAATTGTGCGCGTTGCCTCGCGTCTCGTAAAAAGAAAAAAAAAAAAAAAGAAACAATCCAATTGTTTTGCAAATTAAAAAGCGCCAATATTCCATTTTTGTTCGAAACGTCTTCAAAATTTGTTCTGTTTTAGCCCATTATTTCCTTGTCAAATTTCCTCGACTCCAATCCGTCCAAATAAATATTCTCGCGAGGCTGACAAAAGTTTTGCGAAAAGCGGGTGTCGCGGGTTGGAAAAAAACTTGACGACGTCCGAGTCCTCGAGGCAGAGAGGGAGAGATTTGTATTTTAGCTGGCGGGTTAACCCGGGACGAACGAATTGTTCGTCGTGCGCCTTTCCTCCGTTTTCCCTCTCTCTCTCGCCGCGTTTTCTCCTCGTTTTTCGCTTATCGCGTTGGGCGCGTTGATAACACAAAAATAACACACAATTACCAGACACTCGCGCATTCGCACAAAGAACACACCCACACATAGGCACAATTACACAAACGCAAGTTCACCGTGTGTCAGCAACGTAGCCAATTATTCTCGTGCGCGCGCGCGGGATATAATAAATATCGTCTCGAGATTGAAAATTCCAAAGTCTCGAACAATCTCTCTGGCTCACTCTCTCCCTCGCTCCCTCGTACGGACGCCTGGATCGTCTAAATATGCTTTATCTCTCTTCTTCTTCTTATTCTTCTCCTCGTCCTCCTCCTGCTTCCCGTTGGTGGTTTTTCCATCATTCTCGTATTATTAGCGTTGCTTTAACCGTGTAGAGCGACGAAATAAATTTTTCCTCGTTTCTCATTATTCTTCATACTCGTCTCGTTCGCCGAGCTTCGTTTCCGGCCAACTTCACGACTCTGGTTTAACTGCAAAATTGACAAACATTCATTTCAAAATGGGTCTCAAAAAAATACATCCTTTTTCCTCAAAGACTTTTTGGGTTTGTCTGAATTTCAGAAGACACCATGCGATGTATAGCAGTACGTGGTATACGAAATCTGAGATAATTTTTGGTTTTTCCCAGACGCGTGAAACGATAAGCATGACGAATGCATTATTTTTTGCTATAGGTTGACGGGGCTCGGGGGCTGGGACGGGGGCAACCAGAGAAGCCACTGACAAAATACATGTGTAAATAGCTAAGCACAACGATACAACAATACTTGATGTCGACAACTACACGACGATAATACAAACAAATGTACAGTGTCGAAAGTAAACGGATGGAAAAAAGAAGAAAAAAAATGATGCAAAAAAGCGAGAAGGAGCACTCGACCGCCGTCTCGCCATGAATATGTGTATGGAGATGAGCGACGAACAAAGCTGACCAACAAAATGCGCCTCCGTATAATAAAAATCGGGGAGAGGAAAAAATATATACATATTTTCTCCATTGTTGTTTGATCGTGTGATAAATCATTCCGCATTCACAATTGGAAAAACATTGCTCTCGTATTTTCACAGGATTATCATATAAATAAATGAAATTTCAACAACTAAATTGTAAATGAAAGAAAAGAATCAATCAACGAAATAATGACGTAACGAGGATTTTGTAATCGAGTGGGACGAATTATCGTTGTATATCGTGCATATTTATTACGACGTTAACGAGCTTAGATTGAAAGTCTTATTCACCGACTCACCGCATCTAAATGTTGTTCCAATTGTGTACTCTTTTTGTTTTTTTCATACGTTCATTGGGTATTGCGCGCTTTCTACTTTTTGGCTTTTCTAAAAATATATATATATGACAAATGCAGTATGATCGAATGCGAGGCTCGCTGCGTTATTATGTATATCATTTTTTTTTTTCCTTTTCTCTTTCGTTCAGCATTCAACTCGAAATGGCAAAGTCGTGACGACGGTGAAAAAAATGATTGGTCGCGGTGCAAAGGATAACGACACTCGTGGAGAAAGCTCTGAATTTGCAGATAATTGGGAACATTTGATCGAGTTTCAAAAATAATGATGGAGAGTGAGAAAAAAAAATATACACGCGGTGACTCGCGCGGAAATTTATCATCGCTCGTGGGTTAAATGCTGGGTACTAAACGTGTTAAGCCCTCCTCAATAAGGAAAAGAAAAGCTCACTTTTTCTTGAGTGTGAAGAAACTGCGTCGTTTCGTTTCGGCTTGCGTCGGTGCGGGCAAAGTGTGCGCCCTCGATGAACCAGCTCCGGAAGTTCCTGCGGCTGCTTGATTAAGAGCCCTCACCCATTCGTGCATCTCCGCGTCGTCCTTTGCCTGGAACAAAAAGTCTGCACCGCCTTGCGACCTGCGCCGACGGAAACAACAATTTTTAGTATATTAATTCCACGATCGGCGGACGTTGCGCGACGTACTTTACTCGGAAGACGTGTTTCTTCTTGGTGTAATCGCTCGCAACGATGATGGTTCCGCCTCTAAGATCGAGGGAAGCTTCGCCCTTGAAGGGTTGATCGGGCGTCGACTTGTAAGACTTTTGATCCTTGTAAGCAATCAAATTTTGTCCTCGTACGACCATGTAAAGTTTTTCCCACGATCTGCTCGAGGCTTTTTTCGTCATTGTTTCCCACACGTGTTTGCGCACGAGGCTTCCCTCGAATTCGTCGTCGCTCGGACTTGTTTGTTCTGTGGAATTGGTTCAAATTTCATTCAAAAAATGGCTCGAGAACGATAATACACCGTCTACTATGCGTTTACATGCGTTAATAATTAATTGAGAAAAATCATGTTTCGTCTCGTCCCTCGATTTGCTCGCTGAAAATATCAGAAAATTCGATAAAAGTCACAAATTTCTGGCTGCAGAACCTTTTCGTAATAAAATTATGAGACAATGACAAATGCGGTTCGCCCGGGCAGTCGTCCATGTGTGTTATTTTGTTTGTATGTTTTTACAACTTACCACGGAAGCTATGCTCGTCATCGCTCACACCACTGCGATCTAAGCTCGGTGATTTGGCAGATTTTTTCCAATGAAAACTACGGAAGGGTGATTTGCTGCGACTGCGTTCCTTACGCCTTAAAGTACCGGATTCCGAGCCACTTCCGCCTTTCGGAGCTTATCATTCGCAACAAACATATCGGTTTTTTTTGTTTCAAAAATTAAGCAAAAAACAACTAGACTGGGAAATTACCTCTAGATTATTTGCTTTTTCCATCCATGGAAATCCGGGGGATTTTTTTTTTTTTCACTAATTACGTAGCATTTTCTACCGTGCACCAAGAGGAAATGTAT
Source organism: Hyposoter didymator (assembly GCA_037952995.1). Taxonomy (NCBI): domain Eukaryota; kingdom Metazoa; phylum Arthropoda; class Insecta; order Hymenoptera; family Ichneumonidae; genus Hyposoter; species Hyposoter didymator. The sequence continues at coordinate 12,343,773 of JBAJMU010000008.1, forward strand.
CGTTTGTTTTTTACCAAACGTGCTCGCATGCTTCTACTTTCGAGTACTACGTACAAGGAGAGAATCTCTCTTGGGGCAGGGGGGAGGGGGGCAATTGAGAGAAAAAAAATGAAAATATTTCGCAACCTGTCAAATATTCTTTTGGTTATGACGAATAGATAAATTAACGAGTTGAAATATTGTGAAAAAAGATTTGATTACAAAAATGTCGAAAAAAACGGAAATTTGTTGCAAATACGACAGTCAACGTTCTTCGATAAAATTAAACGGCACGAGTTCGCGCGTGCATGAGACAAACGTCGAAAATGTACAACCGATGAAACCGGCTCCGTTCTGGTCCGGTGTGGCCATCAAAGATTCCAAAATTATTAATATTTCGATGGACGACTATCGCGATAATTATCTCGTCATGATATTTTATCCATACGACTTTACCATCGTTTGTCCGACGGAACTTTTGCAGTTTAGTGATCGACTCGACGAATTCGAGGCACTGAGTAAGTTTATGAAATAATAATAATAAATTGCAGCAGCGGGGAAAAATGATTAATTGTTATTTTTGTGGTTGAAAAATGAAAGGCTGTCGAGTTTTGGCCGTGTCGACGGATTCAGAGTTTACCCACTTGGCATGGTCAACGACGCCGCGAAAACAAGGTGGCCTCGGTGAAATGCGAGTGCCCATGTTGTCGGACAAAAATCACAAAATATCGAAATCGTACGGAGTGTACGATTCGTCACTGGGAATATCGTACAGGGGCTTGTTCGTAATTGACGACAAGTCGATCGTCCGTCACGTGACGATAAACGACATAGCAATTCCAAGATGCGTCGACGAGGTTTTGCGAGTCATCGAAGCTTCGAAATTTGTCGATAAACACGGAAATATTTGTCCCATGGGTCCGATCGATCCGCAGCCGCGGGAGGAAGCCAACATTTCCAACGAAAATTCCAAACAATACTTTAGCACCGATCTCATCAAGAAAAATTGAAACGGGGCTCGAAATATTTTCATTTTTCTCCTTTGTTGGTAGTATTTGTAGGAAAATAATTGTATCGCAGACTTACTTGTCGGTGTCGAAGGAACGGAGGCTCGTGATTTCGGAGTCGACGGTGTAACGGGTCGAGTCGCTTCTTCGGGTTGGGAGAGACGTGCGGGCTTCGGTGCATGCACTACGTCATGCCAATCGCAAAGAAACAAAATATAAACAATATTCTCATGCGCGTCTTTCAATACTTTACGAGAGGAAACGACAAAAAGGTGAAAAATAAAAGTGCGAAAAGCTCGAAATTGAGAAAGCGGACGAAAACGAGAAATGTAGCATGCCCGCTTACCTTGAACCATAGAGAAAGAGTGGACTAGAAAAAGGAAACAAAAAAAACGAAATGGTTCCCTATGCGTTTGCCCTAAATAACGAAAAACCTGCGGAATGTTACGAGACAAAATACTTCCATAACCTGGTGAATAAAGACAAAAATATGAATAAACAATTTTATTTTCCGCTATACCGCACTCCTCTAATGCACGGTTATTCGCTGAAAAGTTTGGGTTAATTCACGCGTGAAGGAAAATAGATTGAGTGGGCGTGTGCGTGTCTATTCCATAACGGATATTTCAAAATTACACAACTAATAAATGATAAAATAAACAATCAACAAAATAGCACCAGGACGAGATTGACACCTGCGTGAATAAAGTTGTGAGAATGCGTGTGAGCAACCATCATTTTCCATTTCTCTCCTATTTTATTCCAAATTGAAAACGTAATTTCTACCCAACACTCACCTTCCTTGGGTTTTTCTTGGGATTGCGGTGTTCGTGTAGAAGAAACCTTGCGCAGTGCCACTGCGGTTAGTGCATTCCGTGCCGCGTTATGTTTTTCGGTAATACGGGATTTTTTTTTTTTTTTTTCGGGATCATCGAGGGGTAAGGAAGTGGCAAAAACAAACGTGCTGTTAGCAATTTTCATGCTTCACCATGAAACCGCGTCTCGTAATTTATATAGATTTTACTATTTAATTTCGTAATTTCTCTCATTTAAGTTTGAAAATTGATGAAATATTTCAAAGTTCCGAGACAAAAGTTATTGATTTCTGTTTTCTTGTTGGATTTTGTTATGGCACAAGATAATCGTAAAGATAATTACCGTGAGAATCGTCTTCTCCGCGATCTCCGCTCGTAACGCCATCGGCTTCGGCTCTGTACACAAAAAATTATCGATATCAGAGTGAATTTTCCGCTTTTTTTAAATTAGAGAACGGTGAGAGATTGATTTATTTTTTTACCGTTCGCTCGGTGGCTCGTCCGGACTGGTGACGGGCGTCGCTCTCGCCTGTCTCGCTGCCTCGGCAGCCGCAGCCTCTTCCTTTTTGCGTCTTTCTTCTTCCTCTTGCTCTTGTTCTCGTCTCTTTAATTCCTTCAGCTCAAACTGTATACAAGGATGACGAGAAAATTTTCGACTTGATTAAAAATTCACTCATTCGCCCGAGATTAGTAAAACCCACGACAAAACTACAGCAAGCTTTTGTTTTTCGTTTTTTCCAGGGGAAGAGAAAAGAAAAGAAAAAGGACATTTCGTGCATTTCTACTCACCGCGCTACGTGCTCGTTCGTCAAAATTTTCTAAGGGAACATAAGTTTTGGAAGTAGCGGATCGGGAGTTTGTCCGGGGATGGAAAGAGTCCGGATGAGGATGATTATTGTCAAGATGCTCGGTCAATTCTTGAATCTCATTGTTGAGCCTTCTCACGTTAATAATTGATTTTTCAAGATTCAAACAACCACCAAACAAATCATCATCCTCGCCCGCGGATCTCGGCTTGGCGGCTTCGTTTCTCAAAAAATCCTCAACATACTTTGAGCCATCATTTCTGCGAATCATTGAATTTTCGTAGCAATTTTCGTAAACCGTTATTCCGGTGGGATCGTGAGTGTAGCATTTTTGAAATATTTCATTGTCAAATTTAGTTTGTTGAATCGTTGGGGATCGAGCCCCGATCGTATTGATTCGACGCAAATTTTTCACTCTGTCGGGACCACCCCCCGGCAAACTTTCGAAAAAATTGTGAAAATTTTCGAGGCTCGAATTGGAAGAAGAAAATTGCCAATTTGAATTCCATAGAAAAGAACGAGAACTTGAGACTTTTTCATTACGAGGCAATATTCTTTTACCCGTACAAGTTTTTTCGCGCCTCTTACGAGGCTTGTAAAAACGATCGCAGTCGAGAATAATTTGACGCACCGCTCGAGCCTGCGAAAGGAGAGGCTTTGGGCTTTCGATGCTGGATTTGGACATTTCTACGGGAATACTTTGGTAGGGTATTATTTCTGTGTAATCCACCATCACCGGTGCATCCGGCATCATGCTCAACGTGACGTCGGGAATAGAAAGCGGTGCAGCACCGTTCTCGTACTAACAACCGAGGATCGTTGCGTTAACAAAAGTGACAAACAAGAGACGACATGCAACACAACACCATCATTAATGCCACACGTGCTAGAATTATTAGTCTCAATACCCAATACAACAATAATGCTCAACGAGACGTTTCATACCGTTGTGAGTCGTTCCAAGGCACTGAATCTCTCCTCCTGTGCAGCTGCCGATTTTTCGAACGCTTCGTGTTTTTTTATAAGGTTCTCGACCTCGTCTATGGTGAGCTGTGGGAAAAGTCATTTTAGTTTTTTTTTTTTTCAATCGCGTCGGTTCAATCGTCATCGAATAATGAATAAACTTACACCGAGTTCTTGGCTCATCAGATATGGTTCCTGGGCAATCAACCAGGCCTCCGCGACCGCCGCGTCTCTGGCAAACTGATAAACTTCCAAAACTGGAGAAAGAAGGAAAAAAAAATGAGGATGAGATGGATGAAAAAAAACAAGTGCGAGTGTGCGAAACTTACTGAGCTGCAAGTTTTCCCAGCGCTCTTCCCATCGATGCAAAAGGGCGTTTCTATGATCGGTCAGAGCGGACAATTTTTCCTTTATCTGCGTGCTGGCATAATGGTTACGGGCGAGTAGATCTTTGCCGAGATTGATACAAGCGTGAAGATTATCTTCTCGCGTATCAATTTCGGCCTTGAGGCTCTGATGATTGTTCATGAGTAATTCGACGCCGGAAACGTCACGCGGTTTCTCCGAGGTGTTCATCTGTCGTACGACATCGTCCATCCAAATCATAAGAGTGCGAACCATGTTGAAGAATCTGTACAAATCTCCGGTATCCTCGAGTTTGGCTTTTCTGCCTTCGCAGAGCGCCTGAAGATTGTTCCACGCGGCGACAACCTCCGCCTCGCGATTCGTTATTTCGCTGGCTTTGTCGCCGGCATAACTCGCCTGCAGTTTCATAGATTCGTCCTGAATCTGAGTCACTTGATTTTGCAGTGTCGACAAATCTTGTATAAAGTTGGCGTGTTTACGTTGAAGAGCGGAAACGGAACCGGCGTCGCGTCCAAGCTCGTCCGACATGGCGTTTTGTTTTTCCAAAATACGCCCGAGTACGTCTTTGCAATCGTGAAAGAATTTGTGCAATTCCCGACTCGCCGCGAGCATTTGCGTTCGCGTCTCAATCAGCTCGAGAAGATCTTGCCATACCTCGTTCAGGCCGTCTTTCCATTCGGCAATCGTAGCGGCATCCGAGTGACCGGTCGCTATCAAAGAATCGGCGATTCCATTGACAGCGGCGACTCTCTCGTTTCCAATAGTTTCCGTGTCTCTCGCAAATTCCTTGAATCTCTCCCAGAGCAAAGTAACGTGATCGTAATCCTGTCCGAGTTCTTGACTTCCGGCGACTACTTCTCTCTCGGCGATCCACGTCTCGAGATCGTCGACCTCGCGATTAAGCATAAAGAGTTGTAGGGCCTCGTCGAGCTTGGCCCGTCTCTCACCGGCCAAATCTTTCAGGCCGGCGTACAGCTTGTCGACTTGGGATTGTTTTACGGCTATTTGATCGGCGAGAGGATGTTGGTCGTTGATCAATTGACGCGAAGTTTCTCCCAGCTGACGTATCGTTTCGGCATAATCCTCGACCGCGTTCTCCAGCGATTCGTGCTTCTTCATAAGATTCTGCGCGGATATTTCGTCCTTGCCGCGATCCTCGACCATCATGTACAATTCTTGTTCGCTCATCCACGACTCGGCCTCGGTAGAATCGAAGAAATACTGTTGGGCCTTTTCGTTTTGCAACAACATGTTGTTTCTCTCTTCGATCGCGTCGTTGAGCTCGCGCCATTTTTCCGTAAGTTCGGAAATGAGACGAGTAAATTCCTCCGTCGCCTCGTGTCCCTCGTCAATCAATTTTCGTCCATTGTCACAAACGAGATTTATTCGCGGCTCGTGATTCTCAATCTCGGTGCGCAACGATTGATTCTTCTTCTTCAGAGTATGAACGTTAAACAACGAATTGCCATATTCGCTGCTGGTCGCTTGTGGCATTTTTTCGGCTATCCACAGCTTCTCGTCCTCGACGTCGCGACGAAATTGGAAAGCTTCCTTCTTCTTCTCGAGTTGACGCTGACGATCGACCAACGGTTCCTTCAATTGTGCGAAACGTTGAGCAACCTTTTCCTTCTTTACCTTGATCTCTTCCATTTTGCCGTCGGGAGCGGTGCGTTGAAGATGTTCCGCTTGTTTGTCCAATTCCGTCACCTGGCGCGCCTTGACCGCCATTTGCGTCTCAATCATTTGTTGCTTTTGCATGAGAATATTTACCGAAGCGAGATCGGAGCCGGTGTCGGTACTTTCGATTTGTTTCTCAAGCTCGTTCATCCACGAGTCAATGTCGTCGCAGGTCTGATGAATGAGAACTTCGCGATTCGCGTCAAACAGGCGTTCGCCCTTGTCGTGGGTGGTCGTCTCGAGTTCCTCAAATTGATCGGCCAACTCGAGCACTTTCGGACTTATTATCTCGCTCAATTCGGGCTTTTGAGCGATGAGCTCGTCGGCGGCTTGTTGCAATTGTTGAAGACGATCCTTGTTGCTGGCGATTTCAGCCTCGAAAGCCTGATGACGGGTCCATTTGCTGTGAACGGTCTTGGCGCTGCGATAAGTTTCGTCCTGCGCGGTAATGTGTTTCTCCTGCACCCATTCGCCCAACTCTTCGCAATCTTGCAAAAACATTTGCAACTGCAATTGATCCTTGAGTCTGTCCATCAGCTGATTAGCTTTTTCTCGATTCGCGTTTCTACGCTCGCTTATGTTTTCGGCCTTCTTCTTAACCTTGTCGGCGGCAAAGTGTCCCTCGTCGACCAGAGTACCGGCAAATTGTACCACCGAATTGATCTTTTCGTCGTTGGCGTCCATCGTCGTCATGAACGCCTCGTGGCGTTTTATAAGATTCTCCGCCTGTTCAAAGTTGGCGGGTGTCTCGTCCTTGGCGAGTATGTGCTCCTGTTGCGAGAGCAATACCTCGGCCTGTCGGGCGTCGCGATCGAGCAATTGAAGATTCAACGAGTTGGACAACAAATTCTGTCGATTGGCCCACATCTGGTGGAGCTCTTCCCAGCCCATTTTCAGTGCGTTCAAACGTTCCCGCAGGAACATGTACTGAGTGTCACCGTCGCCGGCTTCGGCGGTCAAACGTTCCCCGTATTCCATCATCTTTTGATAATCGTCGGTATAATTGTCAATCTCTTCCTTGATATTTTGATGCTGGGTCAAAAGTTTTTCAGCGTCGGCGAGACTGGTGGGGGTGTCTTCGGAGGCAACGTCCGTCTGAGTCTTGGTCAACCAAGCCTGGAAATGATCGAGATCGCGAAGGAAACGATGCAAATCACCGGCTTCCTCGAGCTTGGCGTCGCGCTCTTTGAGCATTTGCGTCAATTGTTCCCAAATTGTGTGAATCTGGGTGATTCTCTCGCGTATAAGAGCAGCCTCCTCGGGATGTTCGTCCTCGATGAGCCGAGCCTCTTTCTCCAGGGCATCGAGCTTGGCCTGAATAGCGGCGAGATCTCTCTCCATACCGCTCAATCTGCGTTGCAGAGTCATCACACCGGTCAAATCCATTTCCAGGCTATCGGTCTGTTGGAGAATACGTTTTTTGTCCTCGATCCAGGATACGGTCTCGCGACACTCGATATGGAAAGTTTGTACACCGTGGGCCGAATTGAGAGCCTCTCGTTTGCCCTCGGCCTTTTCGCGCAGCTCCGCCCATTTCTGGTTGAGATCGTTCTGTCGCGAAACAATTTCCTCCGAATTTGGATGTTCGACGTGCAACAGCTGTCGCGCCAATTGATTGACGACAGCGACGCGCGAAGCGTTTGCATTCATTTCTTTCTCAAATCCGTCGTAACGATGTTTCATTATTTCAACGTCTTCAATGTCCTTGGCCGGTACCATCGTATCGAGCATACGATTTTTCTCACCGATCCATTGCTCAACGCCGTCCGACTCGCTGAACAATTTGTACAGCGATAGAGCATCGAGCAAACGTTGTTTTCGTAATTTAGCCAGCTCGAGCAATTCCTTGTAGCGGGAATCGATCGAACGTAGACGTTCGACGACCTCGGCCGATTTGGCGTCTTGTTCACCGAGAAGAGAAGCCTGTTGATGCAATTGTTCGATCGTAGCGGCATAATTTTTCAACTCGTCCGTCACGTCTTTGTGTTTTTTCAGCAACGACTGAACGTTGGCCTCGTCGCGACCAACGTCCTCCGAGGATACGAGACGAACGGTATCGAGCATCCAAATGTCAATGTCATCGGCGTCGGCAAACAATTGATGATAATCGACCGCTTCCTCGAGACGTTTCCGACGGAATGCGGCAAGATCGAGAAGATGATTCCACATGCCGAGAATCTCTTGCAGACGCTCTTGTATGCGATCGGAGCCAAAGTGTTGTTGACGGACGAGCTCGTCGCCGACGGCAGCGACCGACATGAGTTGCGGCTCGTGCGATTGAATCTCATTCTCCAGCGCCTTGTGCTTCGAGAGTAACAAGTTTATGGTGGTGAGATCGTGACCGATGTCACCGGTCGAAACAATTTGTTCCTTCTCCTTGATCCAATTCTCCTCGTCGGCCATGTCCCAATAGAATTGCCAGAGTTGGCGAGATTCCTCGAGGCGGGCGCGTCTCTCGACGGCGAGGCGCACGAGCTCGGCGTACGCGTCTTCGAGCTGTTGCACGCGCTCGACGATTATGCTCGGATCGCACGGACGATACGTGTCTCCTTGTTCCATAAACTTTTGACTCTGCTGTACGACCGCCTTGACTCGTTCGCCGAGCACATTTATGTCCGCCTCGACGAGCGAATGTTTCTGCAAAAGATCCTCCACTCCCATCAAATGTTTGCCATAATCGTCCGTCAACAGGCGCATCTTTATTTCTTCCATACTGTCGAGTATGTAGAGCATCTCTTGGAAGTTTTGTTGCAACTGCAGCGAGAGTTCGAGCCTCAAACGACGAGCGCGCAACAGTTCGAGCAAATAATTCCACAAGCGGAGAACATTGTCTTTGCGATCGTTGATTCTTTCGATATCGTGATAACTCTCGGCCTCGAGTTCCTGCGACACCGCCATTACCGCTTGTACGCGTTCCTCGTAAGCAAATATATCCGTCTCGATAGCCTCGTGTTTTTTCGCCGCTGCCTCCACCGCCGCTAGATCGAAACCAAAATTGTCTTGCGACACGAGACGTTGATTCTCCGACAACCAAGTTTCTCGCATACTCGCTTTACGATTGAATCTCGCTGCCAATTGTTCCAATTTTTCTTGACGTATCAATTCTTCTCTGAGCGCCAATTCGCGCTCGTGCTCGGCCTTTTCCAATCTCTCCCATGCTTTGTTTATGTCGGCAATCATTTTACCCTCTTTCGGTGTATAAGGCTTTTGATTGTTTGCCCGCATTTTCGATTGCAGGGTAAACAGCAGCACCTCGAGATTTCCTTTTTCCACGAATTTCGGTGGTTTTTCGATCGTACGATAATTCGAGAATTGAGACAATTGCGATTGTACGCCGACGAGGGAATTGGCGAAACGACGATCGCCCAACGCGTCGATCGTACTCTCGATCCAACGCAAAAGATCGCTCGTCAGACTCTCGTATTCGTGAATCATACGATCATTCTCCATCGCGATACCAACGACTTTACCGATTCTCTTGCCGTGCACCGTCTCCTGCTTCATCTTGGAGAAGTAATGATAATACGTCACGACATACGTTATTATGGATTTTTCATCGGGATGATCGACAAATATATCCTCGGCATCGAGAAGCTTGGTAAGACCGAGTTTGTCCTCGGCAACGTTGAAAGAATTGTTGAGATTGTAAATTGCATTGGATTTTGACAATTTGTCAAATTGTATCAAATCGGGACGGTGCTTGTGAATTATTGCGTTAAAGGCCAAACCGTCGCGCCACGATGTCGTGAAATTTCTCACGTTTACGTTGTGATAACCGGCCGTTTTCATTTGACACCAGAGCAGGAGAGCGTCTTTGGCCGACTTTGTTTCTTGATTGTCCGTCTCCTCGATCGTTATGTCTTGAATTTGGAAACGCAATATTATCGTCCAAATGAGACCGAGACTGAGACGCGGATTTCCATCCACGATATCGTGCGATCCCATATTCTCCAGATGCACTCGTTGTTCTCGCAAAAATTGCAACGCTTTGTCAACGTTCTCCAAACAATGGATACGCATTTTCCCTTTGGTCGGACGGGGCAAACGCTCACCCGACAATATCTCCAACAATTTAATCAACATTTTTCCGTCTCGCAGATCCACGTACAAATCTCCGATCCGGCAAGAGCAACGCACCAAATGTGAGTTTACCCATTTTTGGAACGTCTTTTTCTGCACCGCCTCTCGCTCGCCTTTGAATCACGAAAAACAACATTTCGCCCATTAGTTATTTCAACCATACATCGCGGGGCTATAATTTCTAGTGCGCGAGCCCACAAAAGTATTCGCGACTAATTTCTACGTAATCATTTTTCTACTCACCCGCCAAAGCCTTTATTCTCGATCGCTCAAAGAGCCTGGAACTCGAATTTCCTCCATCGTATTCGTACTCGTCGACAATCTCTTGTTGCAACGTAGGGTCCCAACCCGTACGAACCACCGAGATGTCGGTCGTCATTTTGCCAATCGGACCAACAGCTCAATTGCTTCTGTAACCCAATTAAGGGCCTCCCTGAAAATCCAATCATTCATTTTCCTCCATTATTATTATTTTTCCTGCGACGCCGCCGCGAATGACGTTTCGAGCTGCGGCGCGTGTGTAAATAACATTACGCAATAGCGCATTTTTTTTCTTTTACTTTCGAGCATGAATGAGCGCGGGTAAAAATAGTTATTTATAGATGCACCGTCAGCAGGTGTGTGGAAAAAAATATATTGTTAAGTAATGGCTCAAAAATAATGAAAAAAAGAAGGCGTGCTGGAAAATTTGAAACGATGGGAATAAATTTATCGGAGCACACCGAGTTGCAAGATTCGGCGTGTGGGTATTATTCCGGCACACCGATACGCGTCGCGAGGCATAATCGTCTCTCTTTGATTACGTCACGTGCGCATGATATCACGGACGAAAAAAATATATACACCGCATGGGACGTTCCACGACTTATCGACCACTTTTTCTTTTTTTTTTTTCACATTTGCTGAGAATCTTGACCTTTTGCACATATTTCAAGAGTGAAGAACAAAAGGTTACTTTTTTTTTCTCGCACTCTGGGGATATAAAGCGAGTACTCGAATCGATATACTTGTGCGCGCCGAGGACTCGAAGGAACAATGTGGATTTTAGACTTTGAATTCGTGGCAAGTGCACCGGACGATGAGCGAACGTCGTCGAGTCGAGGAGGAAGGAAAAAAAAAGTAGCAAATTTCAAGGAAAACCACAGCGGCTGAGAAACGCGGCGTTTCACTCGTACGACGAAAAAGGAGAGAAACTTTGGACGAAGGTGCGGATGCTTTTCAAAAGTACACGTGTGTTACGCGCGCGGAGGATATCCACACCCAGAGATTAAACTCGTTGATCGGCTCTATCAACAATCGTCGCGTATTATACGACTCGGATGTTTATTTTTTCTTTCGCAAACGCGATCAAACATGGCCCCATTAGAGCCCGGCAATTTCGTAGAGATAATCTAGTTGCTGATACGATGAAATTGAAAAATAATATTTTTGTAGAAATTGTAGAAAATATAAAGAGACGAGTGCATGCGCGGATCGTGTGTGACAAAGTTACATTCTTGCGAGTCTGGTGACCACTTGACGTTGAATTTAGAGCAATTAGTGACAAGAGTGACGTCATGCGGAGGGGAACAGAGGCAATAGTTTTCATTCTGTCATTGAAAAACGTTGACCATTCTAGAGCCTTCTTATAAATTACACCTTGTTATTTTTTCACGCACGACGATGCAAGCCCTTAATCGCGAATCATGTCAAAATCATGGGGCGACGGAGGAGTACTCTGGAATATATTACGTATTCCATGACATCACTCCGATTCCACTTGAGAGCAGTTGCTGCTTTTAAAAAGACGACCGCAAAAAAATGCGCTGCGGTACAGAGAAAACCGCGTTTGCTCACAGTTTTTGCTCCTTAACGTGAGAAAACAATGACCCTGCTTTGTCAATACGACAGAGACCCAATAAAAAAAAAAAATCAACGTTTGACGATTTCGGATTAGAAACAACAACGAAATACCTCGATGAGTTGCTCAATGAGGTCGTTAAACTCGGGGTTACGAAAGACTGATCGATGGAGAAAAAAAATAATAAAAACGAAGATTCGTCGAAAGAGGCTGAAACGGAAAAGTATAAAAATGAGGAAAATCGAGACGAGACGAATACAAAGAGAGCGATTCGAGTAGCGGCGAAAGAGTAAAGAGAGAGAGAGACTCTCACGCACACAGGACAACTATTGATTTTCCGATGCAGTCAAGCCGGCGCCGGTTCCATATCCACGCGAGTGAGGAGGCGCGAGTCCAACCAGCTACATCCAACGCCTACACAACCTCACCACCACCAGCATTTCCCTATACTTTATTCTCGCACTCGGTCACGTCGCGTGTCCTACACTCTTTGTACCTAAAGAAGAAGAAGAAGAAAAATGAAACGAAACAACGACATTGAAATATAATTAACCGAAAACCATGAAGCAATCGAGTTTCCTGATAATTTAGACCGAAACGAGCTCTCGCTAATGAGCTTGATTTAGTTTTTTTCGTCAAAGGCCACGAGTCTATAATTGGAGAGAATTCGGTTATTAAATTGAGCCTCGTTGTACTCGCTCGCGGTCAGAGGCCATGAACCGGGTCAATACGAATGGCCTTGAAATTGGCAAAAAAGGAACGAGCTTGGCAGCAGCCAACTCGGTCGACGGAAAAGTGAATTTTTTTCAAACGCGCAACATCGTGCGTGTTTCTCGTATACGAGCAGCGGCGACCAGCTGCTGCTACGTCACATCCGCATTTGTGTTAATTCACCGGGGCGATATACGCACAACGGGCTGGCAAATTGAGCGGTGGCTCAATTTGTGCGAAAACAAAAACGCTCTAAAAAATGAAATACGTCCGCGTTTTGTTTCGTTCGTTTAACGCGTGTGCGAGCAGGGAGTGGCGTTCTTTCATTTTGTCAAGAAAGCACGCGGCGCGGGGGGGATTAACGATCTTTAACGAGAGCCAAGAGCGGCTAGGCAGGCAGGAAGGAAGAAAAAGTGTGCGTGTGCGATATCGCCTT
>JBAJMU010000008.1:12358483-12374490 GCA_037952995.1 Hyposoter didymator
GGTTCGAGATACCCCGCGTGATGAGAAAAAAAATCCCGTCCACGGCATCGAAACGACGCCCTGGACGGGAAAAAAAAATGACAAAAGTGCCGCAAGCTCGATATCAGCGGCGTCGTCGTCGTCGTCGTCGTCTATCTCTCGACGTTGTTATAAATGTCAAGTACAATTTTTTCGTGTTTCACGCACTCTCGAATACGTTTGGAACACTCGGCAAAGCTCGACGAGTCGTGAAACCTCGTAAATTTTGTGGAATAATTGTTTAATCGAGCTCGTACGAGAGGTGAAAAGAAGGAAAAAAAAAAATGATAATCTACGCGAGCTCGGCGTACGCCATTTTTACATCACGTCGCCGACGCTCTGCACGGTCAATGTTGGTACGATAAGAGAGCGAGAGAGACGAAGCGTTTTTAAAAAACTCACCGTCTCGTTGATGACACACAGCTTTTCCAGCACGCACTTGATATTTTTCACCTATCCCAAAACTCTGGCCAACTCGGCGCCTCGATTCACCAATAAACACACTACTTATTTACCGTCTCGTATATTTCCTTCTTTTTTTCCTTGCCCACCTATAGATCGAGACTATACCAAACAACACGATCCAAGTCCTCGCTCACACTCGACCGGCGCGCAACTGACCCGGAGACACTCCGCGGCGCGTTTGGCTACGCCCGATCAAAGTAGTTCCTGCCCGCCGGGCGGCGCTGCTTGTGCGGTGTGCGCGGCGGTGCTTGCACCACCCTAAACAAAATTCCACTAAATCCTCCCACCACTACTACTTGTTCCTCCGTAAAATCATTTCATTCTTCGAAAACTGTTATTTACTCGCGGAAAACAAAAAAAACTCTACCATCGCTATCGCGAAATCTACACAATCGCGGCAATACACGCGCTCTTACTTGGTACAGTGCTCGTAACATGTATATTAAGAAAATTCAAATGCAAAAAAACGCGGGACTTGATCGTGCAAGGGGTGCTCGAGCAAATGTATACGTCAGTGAATATTTGTGTATATATACGATCAACACCGGGCGCAGTAATACAAGCTACTCACCGCCGCGCCGCCGCTCTATGACATCATCAGCCCCGTTTATTTCCCTAGGACCGGGCACGCCCCATCCTACTACGCTCGAAATGTTGTTGTTGTTTTTCTTGCACGACTCCCGATACTCCCGATTGTTTTCATTTTGGGCGAGGGTAGCGAAGCACGTTCAACGTGAATAATAAAATGAACTTTCCCTTCAAATTTTTGTATATTTCGATATAATACAGAAATTAATAATAATAAACGCAATAGTCGCTCGGACAGCGCGATTGGGCGAGCGGCCTACAATTTACGATCCTGGCAGGAATAATGAACAATGTCGCCGCTGGGATACCTCGCGAATGCACTGTGGGAAAAAATAAACATATTTTTTGATGCGGCAACAGGGAAGATGAAATTATTTAAAAATGTAAAAATAACCTTTGATTTCCAAAACGCTTTTTACAGACTGGACAAATATTGTACTCGGTCATGAGAACACTCTGGGACTCGTAGTGCATTCTCTGCTCCTGTATTTGAAGATGTTCCGCGTGCAACAAACCCTTCAACACTTGGGTTCGTCTTCTCTCGTTCAATTGATTCTGCAGGCTGGCCTCGAGGAAATGCCTTATTCGACCGATCGGTACGCTGTCGGGCAAAACTTGCAGTACCTTTGTCGCGTTTATTCTCAGGGCGTACTCTTCCAGAAGCTCCAGGGCAGTTTCCAAATCCGATTGTATCGTGTTGGTGAGCTCTGGACGCGAGACTGAAAACCAATTCGATCAATTGTAACAACTGCGCCGCGATCGTTGTGACTCGGCTTCTTTTTTTTCCATATTACCTCCTATGGCTCCGATGTCGGGCTTGAGCAACTGTTGGATGAGGGTGACGTAAACTTGGTCAGAACCGTCCGGAGTCTTGGAAACGTCTGTATTCTTTTCGTACTTTGCGTAAATGTTGTTGCAATATTGAATGGCGCGTGGCACGTCGTTCAACAGATTGACGTATATCGATATCGCCTGTTGATGACGACCCAGACGGCCCAGTATTATCGCGCGTTCCTCAAACAGACAATCGGTCGGAAATTGCGAGAGCACCGTTTCCGGCGTATAGTGAATGGATTTTTCCAAAAATTGTTGCAGCTTTTGACGCACGTGCTCGCCGTTTTGCTTCTCGGCCGGCGTCGCGTTCGGACTCATCGATGCCAAACATTTTTCCTTGTACTGATGGACCAGCACGTCCTGAAACAACGGATTCGTGTCTTCCCACACCCGAACGACGTACTCCAAGTACGTTATTACCAAGTTTTTGTGACATCGCAGCAAATAATCGAGGACCTTTGGTCGCGGCAATTGTTCCACTTCCTGTCGACGCGGTGAAAAAAAAAAATTGTCAAAATTCATAGTCAAAAAGTTAATTTGCCGCTTTCCTTCCTTTCAACGCTTGCCTGAAGATCTTCCATGAAAATTCGAAGCCCCTGTTCCGGATCCTGCTCGAGAACCCAGCCCGAAAACTTGAGTATCAAATCCATATGATCGCTTCCCAAGTGTTGAAGATACTGGATCGTACGTTCGGTCCCTCGCAGACTCGAGTCGCTCTTTTTCGACTGTTTTTCCAACAATTCCAGAGCTTTTTTGTGCTGGCCCTTGGTCTGATAGAGAATTATCAGCTCCGGATATTTTTGATACATTAGCAAAGTTTTTTCCGCTTCGGCGAGATGGCAATGATTCAAACGTAAAAGAGGAGCAACGAGGGCGTCGTTGGTCTGCAAAAACCATTCGTTAGCGGCTGCAAAAACCATTCATTGGGAAAAAACGAGAGCAATCACCTGGAGATAGCATTTCAGGAGAGTCGTGTCGATTATTTTCAATAGTTGTTCAGTCGCGACGGCCGTTATGTTTTTCGTCTTGTCTTTGCCCTTTTCGTTTTTTCCTTCCTTGGAATCTCCACCGCCCATCAAATTGTGGCGCACCTCCGTCAAATAGGCAATCAGCGCGAGAAGACCATTTTCCAAGTCTCGGTCCTGAAGCCGCGGCGTCGTCGCTGCTTCGGGCTCGTTTATCTCGTTGGCGTTTGCCGGCTGCGATACCAAATCGGGAAACAATCTTATGACCTCGTAGGGATCCGTTCCGAGAGTCTGGAATTGCTTCATCGCTTCTTGAAATTTTTTATTCGCAAAGAGATAATGCGCGTACAGCGTCTGGATTTTGCACGTTTTTTTTGCCTTTTCCTCGTCGCTGACATCCGACAAACTCTGCAACCAACACCATCATCTCGTTACTCCCTCCGCGAATCATCCACACTTTTTTTTTTCCTCTCCCAAAAAGTGATGAAAAAAAAAGCATGCAACCGTCAATTTGAGGGCCAACTGGAATTGATTCTGTTCCAAAAGCGTTCGTATTTGTTGACCAACGTCGATCGCGCTGATGCACCAAACTTGACTCATGGAAGCGACGTAAACTTTGCCCTGTTTGCCTCTGCAAATCAAACGCGCCTTGTTCAATTTCTCGAGGGTTTGAATGTGCAAACAGCCCTCCAGGGTATATACCTCGAGAGAATCGTGCACGATTCCCAAAAGATAAGGATCGTCCCAGGCTAAATTCAAACAATCGCATTTCTCGTATATCGCCTTTTATCCTAAAATTATTATAATAAACTCTGCTTTTTTTTTTTTTACTCGTGGCGCTGGGCGAATCCGTCCACTTGACGGGATTGTGCTGTATCAATTCTCCGGACGTGTCCATTATAATGGATTGCGAGTCTTTGCCAAGAGCGAACGAATTTTCAGACAATTTTGTGATGCTCGGCTTCGGTGGCTTTCCCGTGGGAAACAATTCCTTTGTTTTTCCATCCAGACCGATGAGAGTGTAGGACAAACCGTGAAAACCCACGATCAACGTTTCGCCGCACCTGCGCATCCAAATACCAAGAATTCTCAAAGGTTTTTGCCGCCGTAAAACCGACGTAAAACATTATTTGCTCATTTACCAGGACAATTCTCTGGGTACTTCGGCCACGGAGAGCTCGTTTCTCGAATCGTCGCCCAAATCCTCAAAATTATTGTTCTTCCAGTAATACAATTGCAACTTTCTTTTAACCGCGACGCACAGGCGTACCACCGTATTTTTCTTTCCCGTCAAGCTCTCAGCCTGTTGAATATTCAGAGCAAATAGAGAAGCGCCTCGAGTTTTTGGCAATTGGCAAATTTGTTGAATGTTGAGAGAATTTTTTGTATCGTGAACGCATATTATGTCATCTAAAATAGACAATTGGTGAAATTTTTACAATTGCATGGAAATTATTGAAAAAACTGGCATTTTGTGAAAACGATCGAATTTACCTGTCAAAAGAACGAGCAAATTGTAAACGGGTACAAAATCAATTTGAACGATTCTTTTTTTGCTGAAACTTTTGCTGTATCTCAACAATTCGAGTCCGTGATGATCATTCGCTTTGGTATCGACGTTATACATCAACAATCTACCTTCTCGTGTTCCGATGAATAAATTGTCGTCTGCAAAAACAAAGGAGAAATTGATAATGCGCGACCGCAAACGACAATGAGAGAAACGACGATTGTGTCGAACCATGAGCCGCCATCGACTCAATTTGAACGGTCAAATTGAGAATCGGCGATGCGTCGTAAGCGTCGTGCATCTTGATAATTGTCTTGTGACAGACAGCACCGTGAGTGCTCTTGACACTTGGGGCGTTTGACGTTGAGGCCGTCGACGAGGGTGGGCGGAGCAGAGTTATTTTTTTTTCTCCAATTTATTTATCCAAACTTTTTTTTCAGGCTACAATGTTGTTTCGCCGTTTCGCGACCAACCGAAGCTGTCGCCCATCGTGTCGCTCAAAACATACTTTTTCCCCCACCCACCGCCAGCTGCTGCTGCCCCACAGCGACGCGCTGACGTAAAAGAAAATATCATCGCGAACAAACGGGATAATAAAGCGACGAGAAATTTGTCGCAGAAAATAATATATAAAGTCATTGGAGGAAAAAAATATGAAAGACGCAGCGCCGACCAAGGAGAACGAGTGTGTTAGAAATGGCGAGGTAAGGAGAAAAATCAACAATCGAATGGCATCGAGAGGTTATGTTTACAATTGCATTTCCAATAATGTTTGACAGCAAGCAACGCCGAGCGAGGAATCCCTGTCGAAGCAAAAATTGCGGGGTTGGTTGAATCGTCATTTGCGAATTAAAATGACAGACGGGAGGATATTGACGGGAGCTTTTTTGTGCACGGATCGGGACGCGAACGTGATACTCGGTTCGTGCGCCGAATATTTGTCGAAAGATCATACAGAGGCGAGACCTCTGGGTCTGGTTATGGTGCCCGGCCGTCATATAGTCTCTATCCACCTCGACGCCTGGTTCGACGAAGAACCATCCGCCCGAAAGAAGCAATCTTCTTCCCAAAACGAGTAAAACAGCATTAAAACGAAATTACAAATCATCACCGACGAAAAATTCTTTATTCAAATTAAAAAAAACTAACAAAAATGAGATATCTTTCTAGTCCACTAGGAATCATCGTCATCCTGCTCTTGTTTATTTGATTTTTCTTCCGCAATAGCTGAAAAATAAAAAATAAATTTACATTTTTGTTATTGATTCGGAAGCGGAAGGCGAGCGACGTTTACATTTTCTAATGCATTCCTCCTGGAGCACGGTGTACTCGAGCTCCAGTACCGCATTGTGTTTTATTTCCCTGTTCATATTGTTGAGAGCGTCGTCCATTCTTTGGGCCAGAGTCATCGACAGATTGTCCAAACCGGCCATGTAACTAGCTTCCGTCGCCGCGACACCCATTTTTTGCACATAATCCATAAAAGCAACCAGTTGCTGCAAACAAGATTTGCCGTTTCATCAAATGACCAAATTCAACCCGAGCATGCGTCTCAACCGTCGAAAACGTACAACGACGCTTTGTTTTTTCTTCTCAACTTCGGATCGTGCGGCGACAATGAAATCCCAGTGAGAGTCGGCGACGGCGTGGGCCAGAGTGTCTCTGAGAAGACTCATCAGCAGGGACAAGGCCTGTCTAAAAAGCAAATTACCAGAGTTGCAAAAAATTCAGCAATTGCATTTGTTTTTTCCTTCCGATTCAACAATTTGCACCTATATTCGTCGCTGGAATTTTCTATAGCCGTATAAGTAATGGTGAGAGCTTCCGACACGCTGTTTACCGTGTTGAGCGTAGATTTTTTCATCATCGCTTCGTAAGTAAATTTCGAGAGATCCGCTCTTTCCCATTCTATTTTCGCATCCTTTTTTCCCTCTTTTGCCGCCGTGTCGTCCAAACAATGAACGAAAATTGACGACGTCGTATACTAGAAATTATCATTTCGAAAAGTCATATATTTTCCAACGAATAACGGAAACGATTTATTTACCATTAATATCGGTCTAGTTTTTTTCAAAACAACATTCACGAGTCGCCTGAAAGCCATTTTAATCCTAAACGTGCCGATTAATCATAATTTTGTTGTGTACAATTTCGATACCGAAACACTTTTTGTCCGGAGGTTATGTCGACGAATGCACATGTTGGACCCCCGCCCTTCCGCGTAGCGCGCCGAAGCGACCCGCAGCGGCTACTCCAAGCAAACACTGCAAACAGCCTCCTACCACCGGCGGCGGCGGCGGGCAACACGCGCCATCTCTATGCGTATATTATTCCATCTTAAAAAACCAACAACATTTCCCGCGCATCTTTGATACCGCGATGAACCTCCGTGAAGTTGGCCCCCCGAAGTAATTATTTTTAAATTTAATTAATGCAAATCGTTTGAGAATCGTTTGAGAGGGTTTGAGAGTAAAGAAAAATCGTTTGAGAGTTAATAGTTTTTCCGGAAAATTGATTTTAATTTTGGGTGTGAAGTTGGCCCCCACATTTTCTATCTCCTCGAAAAATGGACTTAGACGTTTAATTTTTTTTTTAATCGTTTGAGAATCGTTTGAGAGGATTTGAGAGTTTNAAAAAAAAAAAGAAAAAAGGCCCGCCGCGTTCGGCCGTTCGCGATTGTGAGTCTCCTCGATGTATTCGCGCAAAGAGCGTTATTACGAGCAACCTCCGCTGCTACGAGAGAGGATTCGTCACAGACTATTCAGCAGTCATTGAAATAATAATATTTCGTGAGCTTGGTGGTCGCTCGGTAACTCGCTCGCGGTGTGATATACGTGAGTAGTAACGCACTATTTTGTCATCCTCCTCCGATAGTTATACGTCGCGCTAAATACTCGCTCGGTTCGCCTCCTCCTCGACTCTTTCCTCTCACTCTCGCGCTCGCGGCCCAAACAAGATGGCCTCCGCTCTACCGCGATTCTGTTTATTTTCCCTCGCTATTCCCTCCTTTCCTACTACCAAATTTTAAACGCGCTTTTTTATTCCCTCCGTCCTCCACCATCCACAACCTTTATATCCCCTTTCTCATTATTCTCTTCTAGTCGCGCGTATCGCTTTTTCGCTCTTTGTTTATCATTGCGCGAGCACCGATTACCGGTTTATCCGCACACATCCCAATATACTCTCCAACCTCGTTTTTTTCTCCGTCTCTCGAATCGATCCCCAATCCTTTTCTCAATAATATCACAATTACAGCGACCGACGCACAATGTCCAGTTCGTTTGTCGTGGAATCTCACCAAAGCGGCTCTAAAAAGGATGACACTCTTATTATAGTTGTCAACGACGATGGAACCATTTCCGTCGACCAAGAAACTTTACAAAATTTGATAAGTGAGTAGGAGAAGCAAAATGTCTCGAGGCTGCGTGAGACTCTTGAGAAAGAACGAGTCGCATAATTTGTGCTTTTCGTTGCAGTGAATCAATCCGATGCAAAAGTGAGCGTTGTTAGAGTAGGACAGAGCGAAGGAGATGCCGAAAACGGAGATTTGACACTGACCGTCGATCCTCCCCCGACGAGCGAAAATACTGCCGGCACGGGGCCGGCGAGCGACGTCGCCGGATTGGTCGATCCCTTTATGGAAATGGATCCGGAACAATTGGAGAAACTGGAAGAGGCTCTGCAGAGCGAACAGGCCAAACAAATTCTTGGCGAAAATGTCACCGCCATGCTCGGTCCGTTCATTTTTATCCTTAATTTCATCATTTTTGGCCAAAAGTTTTGTTACATTCGACGTATTACTACAGACATGCTGACCGTGGAGGAACAACAGAAATCTATTAAATATTGCATCGAACTGGATCATTGCTACACAACGAGAACATCACCCGCCGATCCGGAACCCTCCGATCCTCTGCCCATAGCAAATTCGCCAGACATTGTTGACAATTTAGAGCCCAACAAGCATTCCTCCGTGCAATTGGCTTCCCCCGCCGTGCAGCCCATCGCCGAAACGAGTCTCGTCGACAATTTATCAACGCCAAACGCACGCTCGAAAATATTGCCCAGAAATACCACCGTGAGTTTTCCATTTTCACTTTTTTTTCACTCGGCATTGCAACAGTTTTTGATATACACGATGTTGAATCTTAGACTCGGTCGATCGTCGGTCGCGGCAGGAAAATTGCGACTCCGCTGATCCAGCAGGCGGGCGTGACGAAAACTTGCGGCACGCCGGGTACGAGGCATCCCGGTAGTGGCCTCGCGCAACAATCTCCGATCAGAGGTACGTATCGTGTTTGCACAAGGGAAGATAAAAAAGGGCGATTTGAAAAGACGCAGGTGTATATTATGACGCAGGTGTGAGCACGAGCGTTCGCGTTGAAGCGGAACGGAAGGAGAACGAGTCGTCGGCCTCTACGTCCGAGTCTTCCGAGTCCGAGCCACCGTCGGACGATGATTTGGATTTTGGTCCACGAGGACCGAGACGAGGGGGTTTGCGAGCCCGGGGAGGTCGAAAGGGTTTGACGACCCGAGGAGGAAGTACGAGCGCGACTCGTCGCCGAAGCGCCAACAAGCAAATGGACATGGATCAAGTTCGACGCCTGGACATGGAAATGGCTGCTGCGGTGGTGGCGATGAAGAGTCCCGAAAAAATTGACCGGCCCGAACGTTTTAGTCCCGCCAGGGGCAAGAAGCAACGAACGAGAAGCGTCGGCGGACGAAAAAAAGAGGACGCTTCGCCCGGTCGAGGAATCGCAACGACGACGGAGATGCTGACGACGTCGACGACCACGACGACGGCCACGACGACGACGACGACGTCAGCTCCGTCGGGAGTTTCCGAAAGCGGGAAACCACCGAGCCCGATGGAAAAACCTCTTCAAACGACCAATCAAGTAAAAGCCGATTTGATTAGCGCAAACATGATAAAGGGCGACATGATACTGACCAAACCCGGACAAGGAAGATACAATAATCAAAAGGTGGTGGTGGTTCAAAAGAAACTCTTGATCAGACCAAACGAATTGAAAGGGCTCGGTGGCAACAAGAGACAATCTTTGGTTTGTTTGGGAAAAGCCGGTAAAACATCTCCGTTGCAAATTCAAACGAAACTCATGACATCGGAGGAAGGAAAATTAGTGAGCTCGAGTAAAACCAATCTCGAGAGTCAACAAATAAAAGCTTCTTGTACCACCGCCGCCGCCGTCTCCGCCGATACTAGCGCGCCNTGTTCCGCTTCCGCTTCCATTCTCGGCCTCGAGCAACAACAAATACCTCCGAGAATCGATACCCCACCCTTGCAATTGCCGCAACAATTGTTGCAGCACGAACAACGATCCTCCGAGTCTCCTCGAGAAAGTATTCCTCCCACACCTTCTCCTCCCCTCAGGAACAAAAGTATCGAAATCAAGAGGGAAAAGAGGAAATCCGAGTCGGAGAACAAGGTCGAGGATATTTCGATGAAAAATCCCGAGACTAAAACAACTCCCGACGGTTCGTATTTTATATTTACTGCTTTTTTCATTTTATTCTCCAATTTTAATTAATCCGACAACCGCGTGTGCTGTGCAGCATCCAAGAAACACGTGAAAAAGGATCCGCGCAAAGCGCCCGCGGTCCTGGCCGGTCTGGGTCCGGCACTTTTCTCAACTCCCGATATAATTCGTCGAGTCGGCTCGGACGCCAAGAGTCTCGATCATACCGGAACGCTCCAAGAATCTTTGAGCAACGCTGCTGCTGCTGCTGCGATCCTCGAAAATCCTGAAGCGATGCCGACAACGACGGCAAACGACCAGCAAGAAATATCCTCCCGAGCCGAAAACATTGAGCCAAAAGTTATCACTGCCGAGGAGCTCGAATCGTCTCTGGATCCTGGTACGTAATTCACGACGCATCCAACAATTTTATCATTCCTCATTATTATTATTATTATTTTCTTGATTTTTCAATTTGGTTTTTTGCTACCGTCCAATTTTGCACGAATAGCCACAAACGTAACTCCGAGCGTCGATAATCCCGAGCCCATACAACCCACGGAAGCACCAGTCGTTCCCAATGCAAATATTCCTGAGCAAAGTGAGTTTTTTTTTTCTTTGGTCAAAGGTTTTCAATTTTTTTTTTTTTTATATCAAAAGCACGCGGATTATATTTGGATCGATGGAAAAAAAAATGTGATGGTGGTTTTCATTAAAAGGTGGAATCGAAGGTGAGGAGCATCTGTTGGCTACCTTGGAAATGGAAGCTGGAAAACACGACGAGGAATTACTCGCCGAAGCTCTGCTTCTTCAGGAAGAATTGGGAGACGACCTGGTGGCCGATCACGTAAGTTTTTTTTTCACTTTCTCGAATAAAGAGAGAAAAAGGGTGGATTTTGCAGCACGACCCACTTTTTCAGCCTGTTTTGGCCGAGTCGTCCAATTCAATGGCAGAGCCTTTGCTAACGAGGACGTCGACGTTCGAGGAGCCGATGGAAATCGCCGATGCGAAACCACCGCCGCAAGTACCCGTTAAACTCGTAGAATCGGTAAAGTCTGATTCGACGATAACGCTTCATGCCGCGGCGAGCTCGCACGCATCTCCGAAAACGTTGCTCGACACTGCCAAAAAGAGAGACGAGAAAGAACCGATTCAGATTATTCGGGGCGGACGAGTCATCACTCTGCCGCCGATCGAAGCGCCGGCTACGCGAAGCAAGCGACTCCACGCGAAACCGGACTCGCCGCTAAAGGCGGTTGTCGAAATCGCCAAGAAGGAAGAAAAGATTTTGTAAGTTTTTTGTAAGAACCGCGGTGATGAGAATGTGATATAATTTTATCTGTCAATTTGCTTTGCGACAGAAAACCGGCGGTGGTAGTGGCACAGCAAAAAATTTCCAAAGAGTTTGAAGAAACAGATCGTCCGTTTGTTCGTGAAGAAATTGAGGACCCGGCGGCAATGGCGAATGAGGACGAGGACGAGGATGACGAGGACGACGACGAGGACGACGATGACGACGAGGAGGAAGGAAATTCCGATTCCGAGGACGATCCCGATCGATTATGGTGCATTTGCAAACGACCCCATAACAACAGATTTATGATTTGTTGCGACGTCTGCGAGGATTGGTT
Source organism: Hyposoter didymator (assembly GCA_037952995.1). NCBI lineage: Eukaryota > Metazoa > Arthropoda > Insecta > Hymenoptera > Ichneumonidae > Hyposoter > Hyposoter didymator. The sequence continues at coordinate 12,369,973 of JBAJMU010000008.1, forward strand.
CCATGGAAAATGTGTCCACGTTAGCAAAGCCATGGGTGAGTATCGAGAGTGCTTTGACATTCGTCTCGATAAACTTTTCATTGATTCTTGAATCTCTGTTTGTTGGTACATCAGGACAACAAATGGAAGAAAAAGGAATCGAATGGGTGTGTCCAAATTGTTTGAAAAAAAAGGACCAAGGCAACAACTCGATGATGGAGCAGAAAAAGCTGCCGTCCGCCATTGGAAAAGCCGCCTCCTTGAAAGAAGACGCGGCGGCGGAGCGTTCATCGCCCACGGTCTCGACTCCTCGAGGCGGTGTTTCATCCAACGAAAAGGTCGCAAAGACTCCTAGTGAAACCGCCGCCGCCCCCGTTGCCCCCGTCGTTGTCGGAGCTGTGCCAGCAGTTACGCAGTGCGTCGTTTGCAAGAAGGAAGCTAGAAATTCGAGCATTTATTGCTCGGACGCTTGCATTTTGGCTCATGCTCAAGAGACACTCACGAGAGACAGCAAACCGAGTCCGACACCTCCGCCAGCTAATAAAGTCATTCAAACCGCGAGCGAAACTCCAAAACCAACTGCCGATCCGCGAGTTATCGTTTTCGAAAAGCGAACCGGCAAAGTTCTCACTGGTGAGTTTTTTTTTTTCTTTCCCTCTTAATTTTCCCACAACAAACTTTACAATCTCCTCTTCAAATGTCTCGCTTTGATTATTTATCGCAAGGCCCCGACGCTCCGACAAGATCGAATTTGAAAAATTGGCTCAAGGACAATCCAACGTTCGAGGTCGTTCGCCCAAACAATTTAAACACGTTACAGATTGGTGGAAAAACTGTAACCGCGATACAAACTCAGGGACTCGGTAAAATGGTGAGTCGCCTCGTTTAATCCAAATTCCTTTGCTAAACGTTCGATCTCTCAATTTCCATCGTTTTTTGTTTATAGATAAAAACGAGTCCGGGAACGAGTACGTCGAGTCAGGGTAAAATGGTATACGCAAAGGTGATGGGTTCGAAGCAAACGGTTCTTTCGCCGAGTAACAAAAAGCTCGTAGTTCTTTCGTCGGGGGGACAACAACAGCGTTTGTCGCCGAAAACGATTCAGCAAAAAGCACAAGGTTCGCCATTGGTAAGGAAAAGTCCGGTTTTGCGACAAACGACCATCAAAATAGTGCAGCAGCAGCAGCAGCAGCAGCAGCAAGGGAAGGCGGCGGCGGCGGGAGCTGTCGGTTCGCCGAAGCACACGGTGACAAAGAAGCAAGATGCAGCTACGAAAGCAGCTACCGGGCCGCAACAGCAGCAGCAGCAGCAAGCGCAAAAAACGCCACCGGTGATGAAAAAATCCGAACCAGAGCCAATAAGGCTAAACGTTCGTAAAACACTGACAGAGTTATTGACAACGAGAATCCGCGAGAGCAAAGATTTGAGTCTGAGCGACGAGGAGATTGGCGAATTGGCATTAAACATTGAGCTCGAGCTTTACAAATGCTTTCGTGACACGGGAGCAAAGTACAAATCGAAATATCGCAGCCTCGTTTTTAATATCAAAGATACGAAAAATTTAACCCTCTATAGAAAAATAGCAGATCGTTCGTTGACTCCGGACGCGGTTGTCAGACTCAGTCCGGACGAGATGGCCAGTCAAGAACTTGCCGAATGGAGGGAAAAAGAGACAAAGCACCAATTGGAAATGATAAAAAAAAACGAGTTGGATTTAATGTCGCAGGCCAAGTCGATCGTCGTCAAGACTCACAAAGGCGAGTTGATAATCGAAAACGACACGTCGATCGATCACGTTGATCCAAAGACGCCCGTTCAAGATATCGTCACGGCGCTCAATAGCCAGGAAGCCGGAGGAGGAGAGGAGCCCGGAGACGACGACAACAGCAGCAAGGAACCCAAGGACGACAAGAGCCATTCGTTGTCGAGCGAGGATTCAAAATGGTCCAAGAGCAGCGCGACGAGCACACTCGGTGGTGGTACGTCGAGTACTCCGAGCGAGGATCGTAAGAAAAAGGATCGTGAAAAGACGAGAGACCGAGAGAGCAAGAGCTCTTCAAAGTCGGGGGAAAAAGTAACGAGAAGCAAGAGACTCGAAGAGGAGGATCGTCGAAAAAGTCACAGCACGGGGGGGCAGAGTCGTCGTAGCAGAGATCGAGAAAGGAGCAGGGACAGAAAATCAACGAGAAGCAAAGATGGCAAGAGGTCCGGCGGCGGCGGAGGGGCAACCGGTGGACTCGATACGGGCAAAGATCGCGAGCAGCGTCACAAAAGTGGTAAAGAACAGAGCGGCAGACGGAGGGATAAGGAGCGAGAGAGACAGAGTCGCGGAAAGAAAGATCGTGCGAGTAAAAGTCGTGGCGGTGGTCGAGGAGGGGACGAGGATGGCGGTGGTCGCGGTAGCAGCAAGAGCGAAAGGGGCAAAGAAGGTTCGCAATCGGGTATCGGTGAGGATGCCAAGCCGATCGAGGATCGGCTGTGGCGACACATTGAGGAAGACACCGGGACAACGACGATCGCGTCGACGGCGACAACGACGACGGCGTCGGGCGGTGCAACTTTCGACGGTAACGATTCGGACGTTTCCGATCGTGAACCGAGCTCAACGGTGAATATAAAAACTCCCGACATAAATGAGGACGTTGAGAGGGAGAGAGACGCGGCAGCGGCGGCGGCGGCGGCGGCGGCAACAACGGGTAACGCGGAAATTTCGCAGCTCGAGAAAGGACAGCAGCAGATTGCGTCGAAAAGCGGGCCGTCGCAGACCGTCTGGCGAGGCTTCGTCAATATGGTCGACGTTGCTAAATTCTTCATTACCGCGACCGAAGTGAGCGGCCACGCCAAAGACCTCATGGCGGATCTGCCCGACACGGTGGACGTCGTTGGACGCATAAGCCACGACACCGTGTGGGAGTACATCCTAAAAATGAAGGGAAGCGGCACAAAGGAAATTCTCGTTATAAGACTGACGGCCGCAAACGACGAAGAAAAAATTCCCTACATCACGCTCTACAGTTACTTGAACAGTCGCAGTCGTCTCGGTGTCGTTGGTAATGTCTCGAAGAATATCAAAGATTTTTACATCATGCCGTTCTCTCGACAGAGTCACATACCTCCGGTTTTATTGCCTCTCGACGGAGCCGGATTCGAGGACGAACGACCTCATCTTCTTCTGGGTATCATTGTTTGTCACAAACGCAACAAACGAGCTTCCACCGTCTCGAGTCCCGTCATCGCCCCTCCGACCAAAATATTGAAAAAAGAAGAGGAAGATGCCGCCGCCGCGCTCGATAAAAACATGATTCGCCATCATCACCATCACCACCATCATCATCTGCATCATTCGCATCTGCAACAGCAACAATCTCCGCCCGATTCTCCGAGGCCGACTCACAAGGGACTTTTGCTCGAATCCCTCAGAGAAAAACAGAGCAACGCAGTGACGCAATTGACCCTCGACAGTCTCAACAAAGCTCACGTTGGTATGTCGAGAGGTTCGATGATCGACAACGCCACCATTTCTAAACTCGTTCCTGAATTATCCTCTAAAATTGATCTCACCGAATCCCCCAAAGGAGAAACACCACCACCGCCGCTACTCGCAACGACGATCCACACCCAGGCCAGTCTCCCCGATGGCGGCGGCGGAATTTCCGAGGAGATGGATCCCGACGACGGTGACGAACCCTACAGTCCCGGCGGAGCTTCCGATCTCGATGAACAACCCCGCAATTCTGATAATATTTCCATCTCCGAGTCGTGCAACGTTCTCGGCATTGCCGGATCATCTACTCCGGGTCTCTCGTCGCCCAACAAAAACTCGACGGAATTGCAGAGAAAAATGGACGAATTGAATCGACAAATTGAGGAACAAAAACAACAGATTCAGAGCATCAGTTCTTCCTTCCTCGGCGATGCCGCAGTGTCCACGTTGCCGGTAAGAACCTCTGCCTCCCTGCCGTTTTATTATACTTTGTTGTTGTTGTTGATTCGAATCTCATGACTTTTTCATCGTTACACAGGGCCTCGGTCTGGATCCGCCGGATGCCAGAGTCGGCGACGACTCGGACGAGGCCTACAGCCCGACCGATGCACGATCCTTCACACCGCCACCACCCTCCGGCATTGCCAAATTCGCGCAGCCGATATTGGACAAAGTTTCCGACATAACGATCCCGCCGAATCTACAAGAAATATTGGCCAACGTCAAGCGTCAAGAGAGCTCAAAGGTCGATCCGTATTTGCCATCCAAGCCGAGCGCGACCTTTCTCACTTCGGCAAACGCGTCCGGCCTTTATCCGGTCAAATCGACGGAAAAATATACACCGACGTTTATCAACAAGAGCCTGCAAGGATCGACCGACACCGCCACCACCACCGTGTCCGGCAACAGCGTCAAAGAGACTAAAAGTACTTTGAGATCTTTGAGCGATTTGGATTTGATAAAAAAGGCGGAAGAAGAATTGGCCGCTGTTGCGGCGGCTCAATCGGTTCCTCCTGCCCCACCGCCACCGCCGCCGCCTCCTCCTCCGCCGCCGC
>JBAJMU010000008.1:12374501-12413229 GCA_037952995.1 Hyposoter didymator
CTGCCGCCGCTGCCACTTTCGCCAACCCCGGCAAATCGACTTTCGCCCCAGCTTGCCGAAAGCCTCGACGAAAATAACGACGACGAATACGTTCCTCCGCCGGGCTGCTTCGTGCTCCAAGATCGCGACAACAAAAAGACCGGTTCTTCGATGGAACAACCGAAACCTCCGGGTCTCGAGGACGAGGATTTACCTCCGATATTTCCGAGTTTGCCACCGACCGGTCTCGAAGGCATTGTCAACAAGAGCCCGCAAAAATTCGTACCCAAAAGTGGTGTCGTGTTGAGCGTCAAACGAAAAGGTTCCGAGGATCTTTCTCCCTCGCCGACCAAAACCCCAAGGACAAAATCGCGATGGGGTCAAGGACCCACCGAGTGAATTCTTTTACTCGTCTCTCTCTCTCTTTCCCTCTCTCTCTCTCCCCCCGCGCACACGCCTATACAGTCTCGTATTATTTATCAACTACGAGTCCCTCCGTCGTTGGTCGATGATACTCGGCGAGCGAAAATGTAAATACCAAAGTGAGCGACGATACGAGTATGAAAATCCCCCCCGCGGGCAAGTACTTGCGATTCGAGCGTGGCTCGAGGCATTTCCTTTTTCNCATTTTTTCCGAGTTTTTTTTTTTTTTTTTTTTTTTTTTTCCAAGAATATTACCGAGAGGACTTTTCGTTCTTGTACATAGCGTTTGGTGGAGAGACGGCTCGAAATCGAGATAAACTTCTGTACAGTATTGGAAAAAAAAACAAAAAAAAATGCATTTTTTTTTTATCCCGACGCCAAGTGTAAAAAATGTCCTGTGTACTATATATATATATATATTATTATGAATATAAAATCGCAGCAACAATATTTTAAGCTGGCGTTATTGTGCGCGAAAATATTGTTTTTATAACGGATGACGCGATCGCAAGTACGGCTGCGCGGAACATGATGGCATATTTGACAACGGAAGGAGGGAAACATTTCTTTAATGCAATTTTTTTTTTTTTTTTTTTTTTTCACTAGTTGTTAAGGTTGGCATTCCGATATGTTTAAATATTGGAAATCGTGTACGCGCGCCGTACACGTTTACATAGTTATAGATTGTATGTGTGTGTGTGTGTGTGTGTGTGTGGAAACGAAAAAATTCATACACTTTTGGGCCAGTGACTAAACATTATCATAAAATTACGACGATTCAACAAACGATTTCAAGCCTCAATACCATTTATTTCCAATTCTCGTATTACATTTAGCAAAACTTTGTCACATGTACGAATATATATAAAGAAAATCTGTACGTTGGTTTACAGATATACAGAGTAAAACCATGTAGGATGGACACCGCGCCGCGTCAGATTTTGTACCAAAACTAACCGCAACCTGAAAAAAAAAAACAAAAAACTACTCCATACGCGTAAAAATAGCTTCCATTTCACGTTCNTTCTCATATTACATTTAGCAAAACTTTGTCACGTGTACGAATATATATTTAAAAAATCTGTACGTTGGTTTACAGATATACAGAGTAAAACCATGTAGAATGGACACCGCGCCGCGTCAGATTTTGTACCAAAACTAACCGCAACCTGAAAAAAAAAAACAAAAAACTACTCCATACGCGTAAAAATAGCTTCCATTTCACGTTCTCGCTTCCAACCAACTCTCTCGATCGTTTCAATAAATGCAATTTTTTATTTTCAATAAATAAATACAACTGCGGCAACGCGACAAAGTAGATTACATGTATCGTAAATTACGCTGGCGTCGACGCCCCACACTTGAAATTCGTGCACAATTTTATTAGACGCGCGCCAATTGATTGGATTCTGCAATTACAAAATCTAAACGCGACTCTTTACACACACTCGATGCTCGACGGCGCTCGCATATTCCTTAAAAGATAAACAAATGTGGTGTGCGTGCGGTATTAAACTTGTGAGCGAGTTTCTTTTTCTTTTGTATATGTAAAATATATAAAAAATATATATATTCATAAATCTCCAGAGCTACAGTGATTGTCATTGCGGTGTAATTATCGCGGTTGTCCGGAAGACGCGCATCGCGCATGGCTGCATGCCCGGAAATGGAAAGAAATTCCAGTACGTCCGCCAATGCGATTGGCTGCTCCGCCATATTCGGCGAAAGTCGTTTCCATCGCGCAACTACAACGAAAAGATGAATCACCGATGGAAAGGATCTAAAAAAAAAAAATGTTGACCCTTTTGATTACGGTTGTTGTAGGTTGTAGGCGACGACTCGCTCTTGGTTCGACACACCGGAAGTCGTATCTTTGCTGGCGCGCATGCGTCGAGATTTAACCGGCCGCTGCCAGCGATTTCCTGTAAACCGTACAGCGAATCGTCCATTTTTCTTGACACGCGCAATGGGTAAAGACCGAGAGCCATCTTGCTTGAAAAGCCGACGCGATAACCGGCTCCGGATCAACTTTTCTTTCAAACGAGAAAAACTCTGTTTATCAACGATATTACAGAGAAGAAAATATGGAGCGTCTGAGTAAGTATTGACTTTATTAACAAATTCCTTGCCACGCGAAACTTGCAACTTTTGCGAAAAAAACGTTGAAACTGGCCTCGATCCAAAATTGCTCGAGCGAGCGTCCCCGCTATCAATCGCCCTTATCGCCTACAATTTCCAGACAAATTCTGTATTTAAAGTAAAAATAGCATCCGCCGTTGTACACGCGGCGCGTTCATCCGGGCCACGTATGCTTCGTCGAGGAGGTTAGAGGCCGCCCTCGTTTTCATCGATATCAACGCGTTTCTTTTACCCTTTTTCCCGTCATCGCACTCTCGATATCCCCCGATCAACGAGTCTAAAAAATATGAATTTTGCGGTAGTATTGGGAATGGCGGTTGTAGCGGTACTGCTCGTGCCGACTATGAGCGTGGGAGCGGAAGGGCCGACTTCCACAAGCTCCTACCTGACCCAGTCTGACAAGCTGCATTTGAAAAAAGTCATTGAACCCGGCTTCAAACTCACCGACGTAGAATCCACCTTCTACGCCGTTGTCGGCCACCGATTACTCGGAGAATCAATTCCAAAGACAAAGGTGAGCGCCGCTACTCTTTATCGACATTTTTCTCCCTGCGCCGAATGATGACAATTGCAAATATTGATAAGCCGTGATGTTATTGATTAGTCTTACTGACGGTGCGCCGTTTTAAAAAATTCCATCAATCGTATTCGTAGAGACGACGCTATATTTGGGAAAATTAATCTTTACAGGAAAGCTGCGAATATCTCGTCGCCGAAGCCAATAAGGAACAAAGCCCGGAGAATACCTATTATACCGTCACGGCATGGCGAGCCCTGGGATCTTGTCAAGCGGTGCCTACCGCCAAGCTCGCTCAGGTACGTACGAGTACGTCCATCCGGCCGTGTCTAACGCCAGGAATATCCGCTTTATCGTTTTCTTTGGTCGCAGACATTGACAAAGGTCATCGAGAAGGAAACTTCAACGATTCCGGAGCTGTATTACGCCGTATCGACTCTCGCGTCTCTCTCGCAAAAAATGTCGGCGGCAACCGTGTCCAAATTGGTGAAACTGGTTCAGGCCGCCCTCAAAAAAGACGACAGCATTTTAAAGTGAGTTTTTTTCCTACTTGCTCAAAAGTCGATTGCCCGGGACAGAGTGTAATTTTCTTTTGATTCGTTATAGCTTGGGATACACTTTCCACATTGCTTCGTTTTTGGGACAAGAGGGAAAATTTGCGCGTGAAAAAATCGCCGATGCGATCGTTCAGGCCGACGAAACCGATGGCCGACTCTTGCACTTTGAGGGCGGACTTCCGGTCACGAGTGAGTAATGATGCATATTTTTTTGTAAAAAAAAAATCGTTATCGGTCTCGAAAATCGAATGATGTTCAACAAACTTTCGTTCTTCTGGATGACCAGTGGAGAAAATCAAATAAACTGACTACGCGTTCCATCGTGATATACGCGTTCCGGAATGCGGGGGAGAGAATATTTACAAAAAACAATTTGTTCCGTAGGTTTGGTGATTGACGGAATAGCGAGACTGTCGACGGCGCTCAAGGAGCATCCACCGGTAAAGAATCATCAAATCGTTAAATTGGCCAATTATCTCTTGTCTCGTCATTCGGTACGAACGCCTAAAGGCGTGGTGAAACTTTTATCGGCATTGACCACGCTGGCTAACAACGAGCTCAACAAACCCATTTCCATCAGTCTCGCCGAGGGAGGATTAATCGTTTCGCCCAAACAGCCGCTCGTAAAAGTCAAAGTTTGCGATATTCTTGGACGACCGCTGCCCGCAAGCCCCGCCGTTGTTGCCAATTCGGCCACGAGAGTCGACGACGATGTCGTCGTTATCAGCAAACGAAATTTCGAAGCTTCTCCAACCGACAAGTAAGATACGACGATTCCTCAACATTTAACGAATCCCCAATTATTTGCTGATTTTGCGAAATTTTCTCCAATCTCAGTTATACGCTTGGGGTATATAAATCGTCAAACTCGATCTCGCAATCTTTTTTCTCCTCTTTGTAAACTTGATTTCCACGAGTCGGACGTACATGAAATTGTGAAAACTCGCTAATGACGGTAAATTAATTGAGCGAAAAAATAATTCCAGGACCCTGTTTACGACGAATCTCATGGAAATCAAACCCCATCGCGGCTTCTACAAAATAGCCATTTCCGCTGGACAGGTTTCCAACGTCGTGACGGTGAAAGTACTTTCCGAAGTGCGAGTCGATTATCTCGAGATCGGAACCGGCGATGCCGACCAAACCACCCAGCCGAAACTCGTCAAGTCAGTTTTTTCAGCCTCGCTTAATTTTTGAAAACACGCTTTTCGGGGACTGATTGGGTGAAATTGTTACGTTTCGCAGAGTCGCTTACCCGAAAAAATTGGCCGAAAAGATCGAAGCCGATTCGCAACAAAAACTCGTGATAAGATTCTTGTTGCGGGATTCTGCCAACGAAAAGCCAATGCGAGTTCATCAAGCCTTTGTGCGCTTGTATTCCGTTTCGGAACCGAAACAAGGTCGAGAAATTGAATTTGTCGCCGAGCCCGATGCGTCTCACGTCTACAAATTCGACATGGTGAGATTTTTGTTTTCTCCTACTTTCTATTTGACATTGCATTGCGAATGAAGAAAATTATATTTTTACTTTCGTTGCGTTAAATTTCAGCCCGTGAGCACTGCGGCTCAGACTTTTGGCCATCAGAGCGGCGATTATAACGTTGAATTGATCGTGGGCGACGCAACCCTCAGCAATTCTTTCGCCTGGCCATTGGCCACCGTGAGTCTCAAGTTTCCGGAACCTTCGGGCTCGGACGTTGCAGCGGCGGCGAAAAAATCGTCGTCGGCGTACAAGCAGAAACCAAATGTGTACACGCCGAAACCGGAAATCCAGGTAAAGCATCGGGGAATGGTTGTTTCGCGAAAGAGCCAGTGCTCGTTAGTGGCGGAAGTCGATTCAATGATTCCATCACCTCCAAAACACTGGCAAATTAATTTCAACACAATCCCGTTTCGTTGTTATCGCTTCGCGTACGATAAAAAATTGAGTGGATCGTGTCGGACAGTGTTTCTCTTACAAACGAGAATGAGAAACTCACGTTTGCATTTATTTTTCAGCACATGTTCCGCGAACCCGAGAAAAGGCCACCGGTCTTTGTGTCCAATCTCTTTACCGGACTCTGTCTCGCGCCCATTCTCATTCTGCTCGGTCTCTGGGCCAAGCTCAGAGTCAACATTTCCAAATTTCCATTCTCACTCAGCGCCATCGTTTTTCATCTCGGACTAGCGAGTGAGTATATATACGAAATATCTGCAATTTGTAAATGATGGGCGCGCTCGATGCTTGACGGACGATCCAAATAAATTCTCGATCGATTCGTTTTCAATCGAGCGAATATTAAAACGGTGAATTTTTCACAAACGCAATGGATTTCAATGGTCGCGTTTGTAGCCCGATTTTCACAACACTCTATACCCCTTTTGTACTCTCAATTAATTACCAAAATTTGGCTCAATTTTTTATCTCCGTTTTTTCTCTTTTTTCTTTTTTTTCCGCAGGCATCTTTATTCTCTTTGGAATTTTCTGGCTGCGACTCGACATGTTTGTTACTCTGCGGTATCTTCTCGGCCTTGGCGTCGTCACGTTCCTCGCCGGCAGCAAATTGCTATCGCAAATAGCTCAGAGTCACAAATCAACTCGCTAATCGTTGGCCAATTTTTTTTTTATCCAAAACTCGTTCACTCTTTCTTTCATACTCGAGCGGCGGGGGGACTCGAATTACCATTCTATACGAAAACATTCCGTTTCGAGCTTTCGTTACGGTAATAATTCGCAACGCCCAATGATCGGAGAATGCAACAGCCGGAAATTGGCCAATATTTTTTTTTTTTTTTCACCCGTAGGATTAAGAAAAACTCGATATCCGCGCTTGGAGTTTTTACGGAAGAAGCGAAAAAGTCCAACAAGATGAGAGCATAATATAGAGGTAAACGATTCCGCGCTCGAGCGTTAAAATTATGTACCGCGAGAGTTTGGAATTGGCAAGAAAATAAAATGTTGAATTCGATATAATTGAGTATTTTCCTTTGACAGCGTAAATTCATAAAATAATGTCACATTCCGGCATACATTCGCACAAGGATTCTCGCAAGTACAAAGATTCCTCGACGAGTCTCGATCTCTCGAGCTCGAGCTCCGTCGTGATTATCCTGGCTGCTCCGACTCGTCTCCAAAACGTTATTTCCAGGGCCTCGAGATTCCCGCTCGCAATCTGCTTGAAAGCACAACACAATGCGTTGTTAAATCCGTCGAGAAGAATGAAGAAACGAAACAAAAAGCATCTCACCCGTTCGGTTTCCGGCGAATCCGGCGAATCCTCGAAAAACGGTAACAATATTTTTTCATCCTCCGTCTCGTACTTGCTGCAACCGTGCATCAGACGTAAAATTTTTTCGCCCTTTTTCACAACCCTTTCCAAATGGCTCGCAGTTTTGGCGAATTCTTTGGTCAGAAGAATCAGTCGACGCTTGTCTCTCTTCTCGTCTATCGGGGAGAATTTGAAATGAAAAAAAAAATCAGTGCGACACAAATTGATGTACCTGATGAAAATTGTTGTTTGGCGGTGCGATATGCGTCCAGGAAAAATTGATGTTCTCCGGAAATTTCGGATATTCTTTTGTCGGCCGTGATTGAGTAATTGGCAATTTTATCCTTCATTTTGCGAATCGAATCCAACAGAGCGGCGGTCGTTGATACCTGACGTTCTATTATCGCACGTTCTCGATCGTCTTTCATCTTTATCAGCTCGTAATTTCGTCGGCGTTGTTTCGTCGCTGCGTGGGAATTTCTCGTCAATGAATAAATTTCTCAATAAATGAGAAAACGGGGAGGGGACGATGACGCGAGACTAACAGTTTTCGTAATCGCTTAAAATTCCTCGCAACTCGCTCCAACGACTCGACAATTCGCTCTCGAGTATCGCCGCGGCCATTCGCCTCGAATTTTCATTTTTTTCTCTCGCCACGTCCACTTTTGCTGCTCAAATTTTCAATCCAAACGAGATTCATGAAGAATTTTACATTTTTCGTAGTTATTGATCGGGGATAAACGAAAAAAAAAAACTACCAATTGTTTTATTTTTAATATCGCCAAACGAGTCTTGGAAATGTTGGTCTGTGCTAAACATGACCGATCGTACAAAGACCTCATCGTCGCTCTCTCGTTCCTCGATGCGTCGTCGATCCTTCATATAGTTTGTAACAAGATACTTGAGATTTTTTTTGTAACGATCCTCTAGCTCGCCGAGTCTCGATCCGTAAATTTGAATAAAACGATCTATGGCCTCGGCGTGAGACGAAAAATTTTTCTCGTACAGCCGTCTCGCCGTTTCCACAGCCTCCGCCATCAGGTTTGCCCTGTGTAGACCGCGCGTCGATATACCCGTTCCGGATAAAATCGTTACTTTGGCAAATCATACCCGTGTTCCTTCGAGTCGATGGCTCGATCAAAAGTGTGCCACGTGACCTCGACATCCTCTCGGAAAATTGGTAGTTTGACTCTCATCATTGCTTCCCTCCACGCTCCTCGCTCTCGATCCTCGTTCACTCTGGCATATTTCACCTCGCGATCAACTTGTTCCTTCTTCAATGAAATCCGTCCAACCTTCATAGCTTCGAGTTCCGATTCCCGCCTCTTTTTTGGCTGAGCGGTCCGTCCATTTTTAATCGTACACGTATATAATGGAGAGAACGAAAAGAGAAGAAAAAAAACTAAACGGGGTGATAAAATTGAAATTTATACGTTTTAGAGAACATCCGCTGTGAATATTGTCATTATATTTATTTTTTTTCGGAATTTATAACCCATTTTTTAATATATTCCTTTTCCTCGTGAGACGCGATGACCAGCAAGCACGCGGATACGATTATGCAAACTAAACGATATCAAAATCTCGGATACCGGTTGAATGTTAATCAACTTCCCTCGCCCCACTGACTCACCCACTTTAACGGCATATCGCGTCCAAAAGTCGTTTCTTTTCTTTACTTTTCTCTCTCCTGACAAATTCCACGTGCAGCGACTCGTGTGACAGCACCACCTTCCTTCATTTGGTTTCTTCCCCGAATTCTCAACTGTCTTTCAAATTTTTATATAGCTACGCGCGATTAATTATCGATAAATTTTCATTTTGCTCGCAGCAGCAGCGAGCCATTGGAAATATTATTCCGAAGCATAGTATACGACAGTGTTTTTCGCGAGTACGTGCTATGTACAATATTCTCGCGATGAGATGTTTTCAAGGTCCGCTCCGCGAGAAAACCGGACATTCTTGTGACCAGGAGCCAAAAAATAATTCCGATCGTTTGATCGTACTCGCGGCACTTGTCGCAACGAGGTGTGTGAAAGGAATTTTCCAACGCATAATGCTCAAGTTGTTTCATTAGAAACTCCGCTGCTGCCGAGGTTGCGTCGTTTTTCTTTTGGATTTTCTTACGAAACGCATGTGGCCATCAAGGTCAACGACAGCGCGCCGGTGGTCCCTGCCTCTTTTTTTTTTCTCCAGTTATCATCGCGCAACTAATGTTTTATTCGACGCCACCAATTTTCGCCCGCTATCGAAAAATTCTGAACAAACGCGGACGAGACCTTACGAGCACTCTGAGCAAATACGCGCGACGAAAAATCCATCAATATTAATCGACAACTTGTTTCCGTAGCAGCAGCAGCAGCATCAGTTTTGCCCATTAGTCCACACGCTAAAACCAACAAAACAAATAATTTTTTATTCTTCACTCGATCGTGCGTGCGATCGAGAAGGTGGAAAATTACGAGCGTCCCGTCTGGCAGTTGAAAAAATCGTCTCCCCAACGATGCGACAAAAAGTGGTTCAACAATTTTTTTTTGTCATGAAATTATGAAGAAAAATGTGTGAGAAAGTCAATGAGCGAAAGGATGTCATGGAAGACGCTTACACGCGGCTCTAAGTTCAAGGTCGGGCACAAAGTAAATACCTGCTGCCGCTAGCATTTTTAGCTAGTATATATTTGAAAACGTGGCAAATCCGAGTCTGGGTGTTGCCCTCGCGACGATCGAGATCCGCTGCTTCGACTCGTCATAAGGTACCTGCCGTTGCTCGCGAGGCACGATATGCGGAGACACCTATGTATAGCGTAAACTCGAAATGTATATATCCACAATACATAGCGACGGTTCATCTCGGTGACCTCGCGGCATCTCCGAAATTATGGGCGCGGCTTTTGACCAATGGGGGATTCGCGTAAAAACCCCGTATCCTATAAAAGTCATCCTCGTCCACGAGATGCGATCATTTGACTCGTATCCACCGCGCGGTTGTTCCAAATTTCCTCGAGTGCCGCAGCTGTCTCGGAATATTTACTTTTTTTCCACTCGCGGTGTGTATATTTTCCATTATTCCTATATTTGCATGAAATCATGGCAATTGAATTTCGTATATTTACGTAAAGTGTCTTTCTCCTTTCGTACGGTATACTTGCACGCCGATTTTTACGAAATTGTCAAACTTTCGAAATTCTTTGGGCCCGACACCCGAATTACGTGCGGGCAATTACAAGTTACGGTTTAGAGCAGCGGCGGGTCATGTCGCGCGCGCGCGACGAGACTCGACAATGTTTCGTGTTACCAAGAGCAGCATTTTATCATTTTTTCTTAATCTCTCTCTCTCTCTCTGCCAGATGATGAGATACGTATTTCTGGTGGCCGCCCTCGTGGCGTTGGTCCACGGTCAACCTTCGATGACGGCCGAACGGGAGAACAGAGTGTCGGAAGCGTCGAGTACGTTGGAGCAGCAAGGGTCACCGCTCGTTCGGGAGAAACGGCATTTGCTCGCGAAAAAGGCACTTTTGCTGGGCGGTGGCGCGCTCCTTGGTAAAAAAGCGCTCGTTTTGGGCGGCGCGGCTCTCGGCGCGAAAGCCCTTTTGGGCGCGGGAGCCGTCGGTGCTGGTCTCTATCACGCCAAATCGTAAGTTTTGTTTGGTCAATCCGTTGGCTCGTTCTGTTGAAAAATAAATAATCATACGACGGATTGCAGAGCTTTCGGCGGGGGTCAGGGACAGTACTACGGCGGCGGCGGCGGTCAGGGCCAATACGCCCCGGTTTACCGTGGATCCTATTATACGGGAGGTTTCAAGGGAGGTTTCACCGGAGGCTATAACGGCGGGGGTTACTACAACGGTGGCTCTTCCGGCGGATACAACGGCGGCGGTGGTTACTACAACGGGGGCTCCAACGAATACAACGGCGGCGGGGGCTACTACAATGGTGGCTCCAACGGATACGGATACGATGGGGGTTATTACAACGGAGGAGGAGGCTATGGCTCGGGCTACAACGGCGGAGGCTATTACGATAATGCGTACAACAACGGTGTTCGTTGCTACGACACCGGATGCGGCGGCATCGGCAACAACGGCGGCGGCGGCGGAACCGGCGGTTACTATTATGCCCAGCCATCGTACGCATCTGCCTCTGCATCCGCGGGATTGGCATTTCAAGCGGGAGTCGGGTAAGAAAAAGTCCCAATCGAAACCGCAAAAACCTAATTTCTCACGATAGCCATGCCATTTATTATCTCTATTTCGTTACAACAGCGCCTCCAACTCCTGGTAAATCTCTTTCGCCCGGTATCGCCATCATCGTCAACGTGACAGCAGGCTCGCATTTCTAGCCGTCCAACGAAAAACTATACATCATTTTCGCAATTTGTATATTTATTCTCAAATATTTGTCACATGTTTTGTATCACTTTTCATCAACGACGCGCGGCGTCGATAAACGATTACATCTTCATTATATTCGACATATTTGTAACGTGTATTTTTCATTTTTCTCCCTCAAAGCCTCATTCCACATTCCTAGTAAAAATAAAACTCGTAATTGCTCGGGCCAACGATCGACTTCCGGGTCCGCGACGCCGCTGACTAATTCGTTCGATCGCGACGATTATTTGATTTTCGTAATAGATCCGCGTAATTTTCTTGCGCCTCATCCTACTGTTGTTTCTCTCACTTTTAATTTCACGCACGCTTTCCCCGCACCGCGCCCGAACATTCGATTCGAGTCCGCGCCGTGTCCCTCGCGTTACAACATACGTATCTCACTTTCATCGGTCAGCGTGCGTGCCCATCTCATCCTTTTCGCTCAATGGAAAAAGAAAAAGCTCTCGAAAAGAATGAGGCGGCCGTGTGCGCATCGTTCGCGTCTTTGCCTATGACGCTTTTAAAAGTATAACTCGATACGCGCCTCGTAATACGTGTTTAACATGGAAAGTTGACTCAAAGTACGACGCTACACTCGGTAAATAGAAGAGAAAAAAAGGCCACTTTCGCAAGTCTCTCCCGACGCGCGCGCGAGGCAAACGCGTTGGTGCTAATTTGGACCACCCAACGTTTTTTCATGCGCGACACACTAAAATTCTCTCCCTACGATGTAAATTTCACCCGACGAATTTGTGTTTGAGAGAAATTGAAACTCTTTCAATTGCGCAATCAAAGAAAATAAGCAGCGCATTATTTACCCGCTCCGTTAAATTCCCTCGCAGCTGCTTACCATTATTCCCACGAGTTTCACGCGATTCACGAGTTTTAACAATGGATCTAGGTGTAAAAAGAAATCTGGGTGAAATTCCGGCGGCGCGGCGGGGTGGCCGATGGCTGAATAAAAAGTAAAAACGGTAGACAAATATACCCGGCGGGAGCGGCGGCGGGGTTCCATATTGCGACCAATCGATCGAACGAGCATTTGGTCGCGATGGCATCAAAGATTCGCACAATCGCGTTGTTACGTATATCAAACGAAAATTTCACTAAATACGCGTCCGTGAATTGCATCCCTAATAAAGGAAGCACCGCGCGCGCGTACATTCTTCCTGCTCGCGCGCGTTGGGTTTTTTCGTCGTCGCGCGCTACTCCGGCACGCGGCACGTAAAGAAATCGGGCGTACATGGGATTAGGATCGCGCGCGCGCGGTGGGGCAACTATTATGGTGCCCACGGTTTCCATCATTTTTTTTCTCCCATCTTTCTCCTCGCGCGCCGCCTTTCTTTCTTTCTTTCTTTCGTCTTTACGCGAGACGCGTGCGACGTCGCGAGCCCCCTGCTCCGACTTTCTTCGTCGTCGCCGCCGCTACCGCGCCGCTGGTTCGCTCCATTCAAAAGTAGGGTTAAAACACCCAAAGACGGCGCTCTCGCTCGCTCTTTGCCGACCCTCGCCTCTCTATATAAAAACGATTCGACGCGCTATCGATATCACTCGTAACATTCAACTCCTCCGTTGACTACCGGTCAATCCTCGACACTCGTCCAAACACACTGCTCACTTTATTTTTCAAGGTTCGCGAGCTGCTACCCGCGACTAATCGTGGATCGCGCTTTTTATCGAGAGTGTCTAAAAATTGTATCGTCTTTTGTGCAGATGAACCGGTGCACGATCTTGATGGCGGGTTTGGTGCTCTGCTGCACGGTACTCTGTGCGATGGCCCAAAATACCGAGCAACGAGGGTCGAACGCCGCCGCGGCAGCAGCAGCACCAGCGCCTCTGGAGCTCGCATCTTTGTCGGGGGAGGAACATTCGAGGCCAAAAAGAACGCTCTTTCTGAAGAAAAAATTGCTCGGTGCCGGTCTGCTGGGATTCGGTCTCGGAATTGCCAAAGGGTACGTATATACATGGAATTTTGCGGAAATGCGAGTATAAACTTTCACTAATTTTATTCGCACGTACGCGCGCTCCGTTTTCTTTTTCTCAATCGCGGCGGCGGCTGCTGCTTCGTTGGCGATCTACAGATACAAAGCCGGATATTACCACGGCGGAGCTGGACCGGAAGTACATCACGTTTACGTAGCACCACCACCGCCGGCGGTCAAGTACGTCGAATACGTCGAGAAACCGGTCTACGTCGAGAGAATCGTCGAGAGACCGGTATTCAAGAGTCATCCGGTACCGGAATTCGACCCATCCTGGTCTCATCAGGCCGAACCTTCCCCGGTCTATGGGTATAATACATTTTTTACATTCTCATGCTCCTTAAAAAACTTGGTCGCCCACTGCAACGTTTCCAATTAATTTCAGACCGAGCAGCTGGTAATTCGCCAAAGGAATAGCTTTCAACGCCGCCGCGCCGCCCATTACCTCATCTTGTAATTTTAGTTTTTATAATTTTCAATATTATAATCACGACCCATGCAAAGGCGTTTTGTTGTAAAATAATTGTTGAAACCCAATGAAAGGAAAATAAAAATAATTAAACTCGATGCGTCCCATTTAAGTTTTGTTGAGCGACGATAACGATTTCACGCGGGCCCCTCAAATGGTATAAAGAGTCACACAATTTGTATTCAATTCTCGTTGCATTGTCGAATTTCACGAGAAAGAGCGCGCGTCGAGGGGAAACGGCGCTAATTCCAATTCCTAACAAAACACTTTTTAGTCTCGCTCTTCACTCGACAACTTTTCCCATATATAATAAAAACATGTACACGTTTGTATTTTTCAATCAAGTTTGTTTTGTTTTTATTGCTGATGGTGGTGCGTCGTCGTACCAATAAACACTTGTTTATAATAGTTCAACGGAGCGTCTAGAAGATACAAATACCCAATTTCCGGCCAATAATATACAATATTCTACAATTATTGTTATTACTTTTTTCAACATTTAACATCCATCTGCAGCTGTCAAATTTTTCAGTAACGCGTAATCCACCTTATCGCGTTTTCTCCTCTCTTCTTCGTGTAAATAATCAACAACTGTCGTCTCATTATATATTATAATTATTGTAACAACGATGCTCCAATTCCGAGAGTCCGAACCATCTTCAAACCTGCTTCGTACTTTTGATTTTTAAATGAAAGAAAAAAAAACATTGACCGGACCTGATTGAGGAAAATCGCGCGAGGGGCCTCGATCCTCGAGGGGAAAATATTTTTTGTCTCGTTCGTTTCTTTAAAATTTTTTCTTTTACAAAATACACCGGTGCGACGCGTCGCGCGGTTCATATCATTTTTTTTATCTCTTATGGCGCGTATATGCGCCTATATACGGACAAACGCACACTCACGGATCGTATAATAACAAGACAAATTTTTGAATCTCTAAACATCAACCGTTCAACAACATATAAATATTTATAAATATATTCTTGTACGCATTCGCACAAGAACGAGGGTCTCTTTTTCACATACAAACATCGGTATAAAATTATTATTGAAAATAAATGAAAAGTGTAATAATATTGAAACGTTGCCTTTCTACACGCGCGAGATTACAACGCAAATCCTAAATATATATACTTGTCTCGACTCTGGACACGAAAGATTTAAATTTAGACTTTTGTAAAAGATTGAGCGGCAGTTTTTCCATGCCCCGAATAAAATTGGAGAGAGAAAACATCGTGTCATCACTGTGCGACCAACGGGGGGACTATACAACTGTATGTAGATATATATTAATAATTGCTACGCGATACGTGACACGTGATTGTTAGGCCGATAGAAAAGGTATTGACAATTTCATGATTATAATTGCATACGCGCGCGTATATATTTTTACACGATCAAATAAAATATGGGAGGATGAAAATACAACTGTCCAGCAGCGGTGTAAAATATTAATCGAATCTCGCTACGTACACAATACAATTCCATGCGTTCGTCTCTCTCACACACACAAGCTACGAACGCGCATGCAGCTCCGCTTTTTCACAATTTATACATCCATTATATAATAATAACGCTTAGGGAGGTAGTTTGGCATCGTAAATCGCATGATATTTAAAACTTTGATTGAATCATTGGAGGTTTTTTTTTTCTTCATAATCGTCAAGGTACGTACGTAGAGGATTCGTTTCATATACGAGAGAGGAACCATTTGGGAGGTCGTAGTTGACTCAGTGCAACGTCAGGGACTCGACCGACAGGGACATTGATGCGGCGTGGCGATAACCCGCTTGTTGATCCCGATGTCGCAAAATTGGCTGCGTCGTCGCTCCCGCCGTCGCGGAACCGACCGACGACGACGATGGAATCTCCTCGATTCTTTCCAAATCGTTGGCCGCCCCCGCACTGTTTTGCTTGTACAACCGCGGCCCCGCTCCGCGATTAATCGGTTGCTGTTCCAGCACGATCGAGGAGGCTCCGCTCGGCGGATCATCCGCTCGATCCAGACTGAATTGTCTCTTTAAAAATCGACCGCTCGACGTCGATCCCTTTCCTGCTTTTCCATTTTTTTCGCAAACGTCACCAAAGGTTTTTTTCTTTAATTGTTACATGTTACAACGAAAGAGAGAGACTTACCGGCGGAGGAGGGGTTGTACTCGTTGGGCGAGAGACAACGATAATGATTGTAAGGCGAGCTGAGATCGTCCTCGCCGATGACGCTGCCACCGCCGGCGGCGGCGGCGAGTCTCCGGTGCCTCGTCCTAAACGCCGACGAACTGCTCTGTATCGAAGTGAGAGAAGTCGTCGAAGAGGCAGCACCGAGAAGAGCAGCAGCGACTTCGCTCGCCGATACGGGCGTACCGAGCATCTGCTGCTGCTGCTGCTGCTGCTGCTGCATCGGATTGTCGGAGCAAGCGTTTTTTCCACCGCCACTCGCCCCGAGTCCGGCGGGTTCCGGTGGACTCTTGACAATGTCACGAAATATCTCCATCGCGGTGGAAGCCGCTTCGCTCGTCGTATCGTCGTGAACCGATACCGAAACCCATTGTTTTCCGAGCAATCTACCGCCGGCGGCGGCGGTGGTCGACGAGTTCATCATCGAGCGCGACGGCGAACAAGGCGTTACGATCGAACAACTCTGATCTCCGCCCAAACTCTGCTCCTCGTCCTGGTCCACCGATGACCGTTGCGTTTCCATTTCCGGCGGCGAGTCTCGGCTGCTCGGCAAATTTCCCAGTATCTCGCTCTCCTCCAATCTATTCCAATCATCGTCATCGTTACTGTTGTGTTTATTGAAAAAAAGATGTTATTTAATGTATGTCGTTGGCAATTACCCGTGATCCTCGCTGAAAGTTTGGCGAGCGTGAAAGGAAGAAAATTGATGCGATAAACGTTTCTTACAAAGCTCGTACTTGGGCGTATCGATCGCGAGGGACGTCCCACGCGCGCGCGAGCCAAGAATAATGAAGCGTGCGAAATAGAGTTAAACTCACCCGAGCGGCGGAGGGGTCGGCAAGTCTTTGTCAAAGCCCTGTTTACCGAGGAGCCAGTACGTTGGCATTTTTCCTTTGCCCTTAATCTCCGTTCGTCCACGATACTCGATGTGATAGCCGCCAACCTCGTTCAAACGATTCCACGTTGCTTGGCTCAGATGTATGCGCCACGGTGCTCCCGTCGATTCCATCCTCGAGGCTGTGTTTACCGTATCACCGAACAGACAATATCTCGGCATCGTCAGTCCAACCACGCCCGCGCAGCACGGACCTGATCGCATATTCGCCCATGTATCGCCTCGCTATTTTCTTTTTTTTTACCAAATTTTCTCGTTCCGCGCGCTTACCGGTGTGAAGCCCGATTCTCAGTCTGAGTTGCGTCTTTGGCAAATGTTTGAGCTTAAACTTTCCGCTCTGGTGCAAAAGATCGAGCGCCATTGTAGCAATCTGCGAGGCATGATCGGGAATTCTCACGGGACATCCACCGACGACCATGTACGCGTCGCCGATCGTTTCCACTTTGTACACCGTGTAAGCGTTTATCGTCGCATCGAAACACGTGTAGAGATCGTTGAGAAGATCAACCACTTGAAACGGTGTCGAATAAGCCGATATCGTCGTGAATCCAACAATGTCGGAAAAGTAAATCGTCACTTCGGCAAACTCTTCCGGATCCACGGGCATTCCGAGCTTGAGTTTTTCGGCGACGGTACTAAACACTCGTTACTCTTAATCCGTTATTCAATGCGATTTACTACAAAGATTAAGGAAAAAAAAACTCACTTGGGAAGCATGCGATTGAGAAGCTGCTCCGTTTTCTTCTTTTCCATATCCAGCTGTTCGGTACGTTCTCTGATTAATTCTTCCAAGTTGTTGGAATATTTTTCCAGCATTTGAAACATTGTGTCGACGAAATTGACTTTCCTGAAACAAGAGTCAAAATGTTTGGTCCATTATTTATCGCAATTTATCGCCGCGAGACTCACCGGCCGTGGTTGAGCTTTTTGAAAAGATCGTGGACCGCGTTAAAGTCCGGTCTCATGTCGGCAGCTTCGGCCCAACATTGACGCATTATGTTTATCGCTTCCGGTGGGGCTGCGCCTTTGCTCACCGATGGCCTTATCAGCGGCGGTGGTTTCTTTACTTTTTCAATTATTTCTGCAATTGGTCCAAATTGCGTCGCTTAATTTCATTAAATTTCAAGACAGACTGCATTTGTCGTCGAATCAATGTATAAACCGCACCTTCGGGCGAAAGAGCGAGCATGCAAAACGGTTCGCCTCGCACAACGACTTCTTGCATTATTATGCCAAAGCTGTAAACGTCTCCGGGCTGGGTGCCTCTCTTTCGAAGGTGCGGATGCCTCAGTAGCTCCGGAGCGGTCCACAAGAGATCTGCACGGTCAATGGGCGCGCGTGTCGTCAAAAACGCCGTTATATTTCAAGACGAGGAGGAGGAGGAAAATTTCTTTACCTCGAGCCGTTTTGGAGGGTGGGACGAGATTCTGTGCCTCGTAAAACGCAGGCAATCCATAATCCGTGACCTTTAGCACCCAGCGAGCATCGATTACGCAATTTCTCGATGTCAAATATCCGTGAACACGAATTGGACTGCCGTGTAGATATTTGATGCCCTGCGCCGGTGCAATCGTCACGTCGAGTGTTGCCATTTATAAAATAAAAAGTGCTCGATACTTACTCGGACGAGATCCGTCAGCAATGACAATCGGAACGACCAGTCGAGCTTTATCTCGTCCTGGACGAGGACATCCTCCAGGGATCCTCGCGAACAATATTCCGAAACCAAACACGGCCTCGTCGGTTCGGTCAGGCAGCCGATCAGAGGATTCAAATTTTCGTGTCTCAGTCCGTGCACCTGCCAATTACCAATGTTGCAATGACTCTGAGACTCTGGCACATGGGCGATGGAAGCAGATTTATATACACTTGCCATGACTAAAACATCCATCGCTTTGCTCTTGAGCTCGAACGTGCCTTGCGACGGCAGTTCCTTCAGTTGGACGAGGTCCCCCTGGTTAATCCAAGATTAATCGAAATTATACAATTGGTCGCGTCGCGAATTATGTAATACGTCGCGACGTTCTTACGTTGTATCGAGCCCGAGGATCCTTGAGTATCGTATGCCTGACGAGACTCCCCGTGCTCGCCCGAATCCCATGGTGAGTTTTCAACGAACCGACGCTACCCTGCAAAAGATCCGGTTTTTCGACTTCCGGTCCGCCGAATTCTTGGAGCTGATGAAGCCAGCAACAGAGCATCGCTTCTATACCCTCGTCGACCTAAACACCGCGCCCGCGCGTATACATAAATCGTTGCTCCGCGCCCGAGTTTATTATTTCGCTTATTTTTACTAACCCTTCGAGAATCGGGCATCTGAGGAAATACGAAATCCGAGGCGGTCAATATTATTTTGTAGGGTCCCTTTGACATCCTTTTATTCAACAAGTGCCGGCTGCGACAATGCGTTCCATTATAATTGCGTGCGTATAGCAACGGGAAATACGGGATAAAAGTACTTACCGTATGAGCGCAACCGTCACGAGAACCATGAGAGCAAAGAGGAGCGATCCCAGAACGATGGTGATTATGTGGGCCGCTCGCAAGGGAATCAGGTCATCGGCTGCGAAAACGAGAAAGAAACATTTTTTTTTTTTCATAAAGGAAGAAAGGTCCCCGCGAGGCAAAAATCTCACCGGGACAGTCGGTCTCGTCGTCGTTGTCGTCGCAGAGCACGTCCGTGCTCTCCTCGTCGGCTAAATAATTATTGTCGATGATGGCCCGAAGTAGCAAACGTTGATCGTGCTCGATAACTTGAAGTATCGGCTTCCAGGCGGAAGTTTGCCAAGCCAATACACCGTACGTGTACATCTTGTTGTTGTTGGTATCGAGGGACGAATTGTCGCGCGTCAAAATATTGAGAGATTCGTTGAGACGCTCGAGAATATTTGGCTCCACGTAGCTCTGTGTTCCGTTGTAAATTCTCTCGAGATCGTACCTTTAAAGTATTGCAAAAATTGTCCCGAAATCGAAAAATCGCATTCAACGCCTTTTTGAATGGTGAAAAATAAACATGTCCGCGAGCGGCATAATTACCGTTGGTCGAATGGTACGAGGGCGAGGAAATTGCTCGGTAGAATAAATTCTGGACCGACCAAAGTCGGAAAACGTTTATTATTTATTCGTTTGTCGAGAGTCTCGACGACCTCCGTCGTACGATTATTGAGCAAGGAAGATCTTGATTGTGAGATTGTCGCGTACGAATTGATCGAAGCTGCAGCGGGTAAAAAGAGATTGGGTGCCGCTTCCGGATGGACCAGCAGGACGATTGAATTTTTAGCGCTTATTTGTACGATCGCCCGCTTTGCAAATTCTTCATCCTCCACCGGAAGACAAAGGACGATTACTGCAAAATAATTCCGTAATCGCGGCATTATTCGCTCGTTGCGCCCCCGGATAATATTATTACGAGAATGAATTACCTCTGCAAGGAACCGTATGCAACAGCCTCAAAGGTCCATAAATATCTTTGCTCGTTCCTCCATGTGGAAGAACGGTGTGATGTCTCGGGACGATTCCGATGCTTCGCAGAGCCCCGACTACCGATCGATCCAGACTCGGCCATGGCTCGTGATCTGTGTCGCGGCCATTTTTCCATTTCAAACGGTGCAATAATTATAGTATTTCCACCGTGTCATGCGCGAAAAAGAGGAAAAGAAGAGAAAAGAAAGAAAAAAAAATTACCGGTACTAACGACGGCGACCGTTTTCCATCGGAAATGAAGAAATATTTCAGCGAGTGCCTGCGCGACTGCCGGAACTGAGGGCGAGAGTCTGATTGTCGATGAGACCACCTTATTTTCTTCCATTATTCTCTGTAATTCGTCGGCCCCCGATATGCATTATACAAAAAGGAAGAAGAAGAAGAATATTCCGCGCGCGCGATTGAACGCATCTTCCGCTTCGTCGCGGAATTACGTGCGCCCTCTCTATTCATCATTATATAATTAATCGACGCGGCAGCTCGTCGCGCGTTTATCGATCAATAACGGAGCATGTACAACAACAACAACGAGTGCGGAGATTCGACGATAAACTTACCAATGGACATGTCCAAGTCAAGAGGGGTTTGTCCCAGAGGTGCGCGAGTCTGGCTGCAACTTCGCACGTATTGGGATCGAGCGCGGCGATGAGGGCCTTTGTAGATGTTTGGCCAAGCGCCTGAACGAGAACTCCGAGACCCCAAGATTTGCTCTCGCACGTAACTATATACGCAGACACAAAATTGCCACTTGTTATTTTAACGCCAGAGTGAATTTGCGACCTACATACTGCCGCTGCTGCTGCAGGCTCTCGCGAGCGAGCGAATCGTTCAATTGGAAAAAAGTCGGATGCACGCTCGCACGACGACGCGAACGAGGGTCGCGCGGCGGCGGTGAAAAAAAAAAAAAAANAAAAAAAAAAAAAAAAAATTCTACTCCATCGTTTGTTCGCAGACTCTGCGCGTGTCTCGCCCCGAGCTTGCATGCGAGAGCGACGAATAATTATTTGGGAATATGTATAGGTATAGAAAGATGCATGCACGCGGCGGGAGCCAATGCGAGACGGACCTCGCGGGGGATGAAAGGTGGGGGTGCTGCTGGGACGTTTTCGCGGGAAATGGAGAGCACGCGCGTACAGAAATAATATATATCGAAGCGATTGAGACAACAACAAACCCAAACAAAAAAAGAAATACACGCGCGATATCGATTGCGTGCGAGAGCCGAAACGCAGAAAGGCACCAGTCGCGCGCGGATACGTGCGTGACAAAGATACGACGAGCGAGGGAGGAGGAAAAAAGGGACGCGGGGAGGGGGGGGGAGAAAACTGGCGATATCGGTGAAAATTGGACTCACGTGATCTCTGCAGCATCCTAATGGAAATTTTGGCACTGTACGCAGAGAGAAAAGCTTGAATCTCGTTGGTATCGGGCGGCGGCGATTGGTCGTCGTCGCAATGATCGCCCAAAAAAACGAGAACGTCGGCGGTAACTCCGCCGGTGGAATAAAAGTTGGGATACGAGGAACGTTTGATTATGCTGCTGCTCGACGAGGAATAATGATTGCGACGATGATGATTGAAAGGGGCAGATTGTAAACGATCGTCGGCGGCCTCGTTCGAGGAGGATTCGGAAACGAGGATCAAGACCACGAGGAGCCACCACCGATCATGGTGAAAACGGTCCCGGGCCATGGACCCTCTAACCTCGCTTTCGGCCCTCGGCGTTTTTTACACTTTTATATATTTCTCCGTCGTCTCGTCTTTTTTATTTTTCATCCAACGATCGACACTCTCCTCGAGATCCGATCGACGACGGCGACGACGATTCTTCGTTTCTTCATTCCGATGCGCGCGATATGAACGAGTCGCGCGCGCGCTTTTTCTCGTTTTCACTTTCGACGAGTGATTCAAACCCGACGACCTCCGAATCGAGATGAAGAAGCAGCCGATAATAACGAGCCTGCTCCCGATCGATATTCATCCCTGACCTATTTTACCCAATTGCCTGCTGCACTGCTTTTCTTCCCGCGCTACCGCTGCTGCGTTTCCCCGCGCGCGCGCCTTTTATTTTCACTCCACACTCGCCATATATTATTTTCTTCAATCTTTACATCGATAAATTGCTTCGTCGCGGGATGAATTTTCACCGAGCAATAACCGCAACGACCGTGTTTGCGGCGGTGCTTTCATCCCTGCTTCGCGCGAATGTTGTTTCTCTCGACGCTCGCGATATCGAACTGAAGCAGTTTGCCACCGTCGCTGCTGCTGCTGGAACGGCCAGCTTCCGTGAAAGCAATGTCCCGGGAAAAGCAAAATTCTCTCTCACCCTTCTCCTGCTCCTTTCCGCCTTTATCTATATACCCAACTATTGCGCATCAGCCCCAGCGTCGAACCTGCTCGAACACGCGCGCGTCTGTGTGTAAATCGCAAATACCCCATCCGTATACGTATGTGATTGAGGGATAAAGTGGATTCGTGATCCACTCGCGGGGCCGTTCGGCCGGCCCTCTTTCTTCTTCTTTATGCTGCGAGCGAGAGTTTGAAAGATTGCGAAACTTGGCGATCCGTAAAATGAGCTTTTTTATTACTTTCTTATTTCGCGTTATTATATTGATTGAGCGACCATTTCGTCTCGCCTTATTGCGAGACTTTGAAATTGACTTTTTATTAATATATTACGGGTACGGGGAAACGGAGAGGAAAATACGGGATATGAAGAAATTGTACGCATCGTATGAAAAATAACGTTTTTTAATTCAATTTAATTTTTACATTGTTGATGCAATTTAAAAAGCTGGATCGCAAGCAAGTGTTCTTACAAAACTAGCCCGCCTCGCTCTCTCCCCCCGACGCAAAGATGACAAAAATTAAAATATTGATGATACGTCGAGTTCTCCGCGCTGTGAATAAATACATTTTTCAACACTTTGTTCGTGTTGGTCTTTTCATTAGGTTTTTCAAAAATATATATATTTGCATCGCTCGCCTCCGCATCAATTCGGTTGAGGAACAGCGCGCGCCTGGAATGTTGATTAATTTGTTTTGCGATTCTCTGGCTGCTTTTAAAAATCAATCGCCTTTGGTCGTGTCTTCATATAGACATACGCCGCAATAAGCACAAATATTGCAACCAAAGTCGGCAAGACGACCGTAAAAACTCGTTGTTTGTTTTCCATAAATTCTTTTTTCCTTTCCTTCTTCTGCTTGTTTGTCTCTTTCGTTTTACCCTTTAGTTGCCGCATCGCTGCAAAAGACAGAGAGATTTAGTCACTTGCGTAGAAGATTTCTAGTCTATACCGCAATATGGGTTGTTTTGACGGACGAGTACCATCGCCACGCGTATCACAATGTCATGTGTGTCAAATATTTGGAGGTTGCGTCGCACCGCGCGATTGTTGCACGCCACAATTAAATTTGCCTTTATTTCTTCGACTTACCGCTAAACTTGTCAAAGACAAAAAGTTGTGACGGCGAGAAGCACGACCGGTCGAAGCAGAATCCGGAGCGAATTTGAGACACGTAAGCACTCGGCCGCGAGCCGCAATCAAGTCCGAAAGGTGCTCAATATTTCTCACCGCGACCGTAACGTAAACCCGCGCCTCCCTTACCGGCCATTACTGCGCGACAAGTGCGTCGATAACGTCGATAAGGTGGTATATACAAAACATCTTTTCATTATTCCTTACGCGGAGGCCTCTCGGAATTTCGATTTTATTCGATGCGGCGTCGTTTGTCGGTGTCGAGACGATATCAGTTGTAATTTGCATCTTTTTTTTCGGTTACAACTGCCTCGAAGAAAAATTGAGAAAAAATTTGTCACGCCCGCGGTTTCTCCCCGGTCCGATCAGCGGCGCTGTTTCCCGTCTCGGTCGGACGCCGCTCGCTCGCGTTCTCTGCCGAAACGCATCATGAATGCTAGCGGTTTAGAGGTTATGCGAGTTTGTACTCGCAACAAATTGTGAAATCAATGAAATTTATTTTCAAATAAATAAATTCAGTCTCGAGTGTTTACGATAATCAATTGCCAAGAAAGATGGATCCCCGGTTGCACCGAAAATCCGACCCCGAAGACGACGATTCGATGACCGAGGAAACTTGCAGCTTCCCGACTGTCAACCAGCCCGTTTCGTCCAATTCTCAAGTACGACTATTTCACTCGATATACCGAAATTGAAGAGAGAGAGAGAGTGAAATGAAACGCCTTTGTTGGTGTTTGATTCGCAGATAGTGGAATGGATCAACGAATGTACCGTCGCTACCGGCGAAGCTGCAAAACTCACGAATCTATCGAAAATTCAAGAATTTTTGTTACACAAGGAACCTCATTTGTTGAGCGAATATCTCCAAGAGGTTCTGCAATTTGCTTTGGACAAACACGCCGAAGTCAGAAAGTTTGTGACGGGCTTTATCGAAGATACCGGGTGAGTAGAAATTTTTACTATCCTTTGCGCAGACGCGACAAATTTTTCAACGACTTTGCGACAGAGACAAGCGGCCGGAGACTATACCGGCGATGGTACAGACCCTTTCGAGATTGGTAGCGGACGACGCGCCGGTCGTGGCAAAAAGAGCTTTGAGAGCCAGCGGCAGGATAATAAGATCGGCCCTAAAATGGATAGCGAGCGTTCCGCTGGTGACTACCGAGATGGAGACCTCCTGGACGCACCTGAGCGCCCTCAAAGTACAAATAATAAACATGATAGACAGCGACAACGACGGGTAGAGAAACGATTAAACTTTGCGACTCCGGTACCAAGGGAAATTGGTGGAAACGTTGAAATTTGATTCGTTGTTTGCAGAATACGTACGCAGGCTGTGAAATTTCTGGAAGGAGTGGTCCTCCTTCAAACTTATCCGGACGCGGATACGCCCAAGAAACCCGACGATTTTTCTCTGGAGGATGTACCGCTGACTCTGAAAATAGCTAGACGCAGAAAACTGGAGGAGGAGGCGAATCACGTGATGAATTTGTTGGTGAAATTTCACGGCTCGCCTCACGTCAGCAGTCTCAATCTGATGACTTGCATGGGTTCGTTGGCCCTAATTGCCAAAATGCGGCCGCAATTCATGCCCTCCGTTATTCAAGGTAAATTTTCCATCGACAAACAGAAATTACATTGCCGGTCCAACGCGATCAACGCCAATTCCGTATGCCGTAGCTCTGCAAAAGTTGCAAAACGATTTGCCACCGACTCTGTCCGATTCGCAAGTAACCAGCGTCCAGAAGCATTTAAAATTGACGCTGCTCGGCCTGATGAAACATCCGGCGAGCATAGAATTCGCCTCCTCGATAGCCAAACAATTGAGCCAACTGGGCGCCAAGGAACAAGATATTCTCAAGGCATATCCAAAACCCGAGGATATACGTCGTTTGAAGAAACGTCAACAAGAAATGGCCGCTGCGAGCGCAGCCAAAAGAGCCAAACTCGAGACTATCGTTCCCGTGGAAGATCCCGAGCCCCCGCCGACTCCGGTTCCTCCGCCAAAGCCACCGGAACTCGTTGAACTCTCGGAAGGCTTCATTGCCGAAAGATTGAGCGTCGAGATAGCCTCCGAATTGGTGATGGACAGTATGGTGAGTAATAACGAGTAGTTGTTTATAAAGGAGTAGCGTTTATCGAGCAACGACGAAATTGTTGCAGGCATGGGTTCCGGACACAATGACCTCGATATTCGGGCGAGAGTATCAGCCGAGCGCAACGGCCGACATAAACGTGCAGCGTCAGATAATTGGTAAATTATTAGCGGCTCAGATAAAGCAAGCCAAGGCCAAGAGAACGAAGAAAGATGCAAAGGAGGACGACGCGTTGATGGAGGATCTGATTGCAAATCCGAGCATCACGGTGGCGGAGGCAAAGCGGGAGAGAAAACGGGAGAAGGATCGGGAAAAGGAGAAAGAGGCGAAAGCGTCGTTGGAGGCGCACGAGAAATCGTTGGTAAAGGCGAGAAATCGTTTGAAAGCGTTGAAATTGTCGGAAATAACGAAACCACTGAGTCGCGAGACGAAGGAAAAAATGTTATTGATGGCGGTAAACAGGATACTCGGGGCTGAAAAGAGCGCCGTTTACGGGGGAGTCGCGGGCGTCAGATCAAAAATTTTAACGACCCTCGCGGCGACTTTTAATCCTTACATAAAGGAAGCGGTGCTGCGTTACATCACCGACGACGTGCGAACCCGCTTGGATCTCGCTCTTGGCTGGCTGTACGAGGAATACGCTCTTCTCCAAGGTTTTCAACGACGGACGACCCTCTGCAAGAAACCTCGCGAGGCACCGCATCAGGCCTACAACTTTTTGCTCTGCACTCTCGTCTCGGCGATCGATCTGATCCAGGGCAAGGATCGCGATCCTCTCATGTCGAGGCTCTATCTCGAAGCTCCGCTCATCACCGAGGACGCGGTCGAAGCCCTCAAAGCATTGTCCTCGGACGAGACTCGAGGCTTCGCTCCGTTGCAACTGCTCAAACAAATGGTCGTACGAAGGCCAACCAAACAATTGATATTTCTCAATGTTTTGCTATGTCACACGGGCCACGAGATTGCCGCGATAAGGGACGCCGCCATCGAAATCGTCGTTCAGCTCTACGCTCGAAACGATCTCAGCAAACTCATCGAGGAATACGCGGTTCTTTATCTGGCATTTTTGAGACAACCCAAACCACCGGAAATAGTATTCGGCCAGGATCGTGGACGCGCCCAGGTCGAACAAGTCTGGAGCGAATCGACGACGCGCGCTTGCCTGGGACTCTATTTGGCCCTGTTGACCCAACACCAGGATCTCATTCACGAATTGGCCAGAGTATACACGTCGATGGCCGCCGACGTAAAACGAATCGTACTCAGGCTCGTCGAGGCTCCCGTTCGTACCTTGGGCATGGCCAGTCCTCAGCTTCTCGCTCTCGTCGAGAGTTGTCCCAAAGGAGCCGAGACTCTCGTCACCCGAATCATTCACATTCTTACCGACAAATCGCCACCGAGCGCCGAACTCGTTTCCAGGGTTCGCGAACTTTATCAAACTCGTGTTTCCGACGTCAGATTTCTCATTCCCGTTCTCAATGGCTTGACCAAGAAAGAAGTTACCGCCGCCCTTCCCAAACTCATTAAACTCAATCCCATTGTCGTCAAAGAGGTATTTAATCGATTGCTCGGCAATCACAACAACGAGGCGAACGTTGCGGGCGGCGGTGGGCCTCCGACTTTGCCGCTCACGCCTGCCGAACTGCTGATGGCTCTTCATCACATCGATTCGAGCAAAGCCGAATTGAAGACCGTCATCAAAGGTTCGTTTATCCATCGACAATCGCCCTCCGCCGCCGCTCTTTCGTTACCACATTTTTTCCACATTTTTCTTTTCCTTCCAGCAACGTCGCTGTGCTTCGCCGACAAGCAAGCCTTTACGCAAGAGACTCTGGCGGTGGTGATGCAGCACTTGATGGACGCGACTCCGCTGCCAACGTTGTTTATGCGAACGGTTATACAAAGTTTGGCCCTCTATCCTCGACTGAGCGGCTTTGTCATGAATATATTGCAACGATTGATTCTCAAACAAGTTTGGAAACAGCCCAAAGTTTGGGAGGGTTTCGTCAAGTGTTGCGAACGAACTCAACCCCAGAGCTTTCAGGTTATACTCCAATTACCCACCGCCCAACTGGCCGACGCTTTGAAAATGGCTCCGGCATTGAAAGCTCCGTTATTGGCGCACATTGATTCCTTTGCCGACAATCAGGTAATTTTCCTTTATTCGCCGATAACGGCACAAAAAAGGTCGTATCTAACGCCAAACGCGCTTTTCATTACAGAAAGCGCACATTTCCCAATCGATAATGGACGTGATCCAGGGAAAACCTTCGATCGACATGCACGACGATTTTGACATTGCACCGGCCGGCGATTATCTCTCGGAAGCAAAGCCCGAACCCATGGACACGGCCGAAATTGCCGAACCCGCGCCGCCGGGTTTGGATTGAACCAGCCAATATCAATATCAATTGCTCATCTTTATAATTAATCGACGCAAGAATAAATCAATTGACCGGACAAACTCCTCTCGTCATCCGCGCGAGTTTAACCGAAATCGACTCCGGTGTCCAACAGATCCCTCAGCATGAAGGAAGCCTTTTTCGGAAGTATCCTTCGAGGAACAGAACAAAAAAATAAAACAAGAATAAAAGATGCCAGATGGATTGTATATTTATCAAATTTACCTCAATACGTGTCCGAGATACAAGAGATATCCAGGAACGCTAAATTCCGCATAATCCCGTCTCACGCCGTTCAATATCTTTCTCGCTGCTTCGCTCGCCGGCATCGTCCCAAAATAGCTCGGTATTCTGTTTTCAAACGACAAATACATTTACGCGCAACCTTTTTCTCTCTTATCTTTCGCACATTCGGAGCTTACCTCAAACGAATATCTCTGGTTGCCTCGGCTCCGATAATGAACGGATAAACGTGTACGAGCGTCATGATGATTTTGCTGTTTGATTGCCGGAATGCAGTGTGCAACGATTCTGCAAAACCCTGAACGGCAAACTGTGCCGTTGATATGGGAACTCTGCCTCCTATATTGGTACCGCCCGACAGACTGGCGACCGACGACAGGGCGACAATGTGTCCGCGTCCGGCGCGTTGCATACCCGGTAAAACCGAATCCAGCACCTGAATAAATCGTCCAACGAAATTTTTGTTGCTTCCAAGATGATGAGAAATTTACCGACTCACCCAAAAATGGCTGAGAACCGAAACTTCCAGGGTTCGTTTGACCTCCGGCGCTTGTTCCACGAGAGCCTTGGGACTGGGAACGCCGCAGCAATGAAGAACCATCGTTACCTCGCCCCCCATTTCTCCTCTAATCGCCTCCACCGTGTCGCATACCTGAACAATCCCTTATTTTCCATTTTAATCAACATTTTC
This sequence comes from Hyposoter didymator, assembly GCA_037952995.1. Taxonomy (NCBI): domain Eukaryota; kingdom Metazoa; phylum Arthropoda; class Insecta; order Hymenoptera; family Ichneumonidae; genus Hyposoter; species Hyposoter didymator. The sequence continues at coordinate 12,403,648 of JBAJMU010000008.1, forward strand.
AACTCGTGCCCTTGTCGGGATATCCAATTTCCGTTTCCTCCAAATTCAGAGTCAAATAAAAACCCACCTGTTCTCGATCCGACACGTCGCAAACAAATGCTTTTGCCGTGCCGGGCGTACATCGCCTTACCGTACAACGGCAGAGTTCGGAATCTATGTCGACGCAAGCTACAAAAACGCCCAGATGAGATAATTGAACGGCTATTTCTCTACCGACTCCCCGACCCGCCCCGACCACCTGAAACAAAAAACAATTGGCTAGGACCAGGGGCTAAACAAAACGACGGGCTAGAAATATTACCATGGCCAGTTCCCCGCTGACATTTTTCAACGCCGACGGCCTGAACGTTCGATACAGAGCTACTAAAATGGCAAACCATATTCCAAATAGTAGGCCAACCAGGTCAATCGCCAGTACCATCAAGGAATACAGTCTGAGAAACATTTCCGGAGGCGCCAATGCTTTCAACGATACCTGTTGCGCGATTAATTAAATGTCATTTGTATCCGCAAATGAAAGCAGAGAAAATAACTGTGTCTCACCATTTTTAATAATTACGGACGATATTTTGACACTGCAGAGAAATTTTGGGCAAATGTGCGATATCGACAACAATCGCGGTCCGAGATAAAAAGTGGAGCTCACCAACCTTTAAATCCAATCACTCTTGTTGAACTATGACCGCTACAAACACACGATATCCGTTATCGAGAATATTTTTCCTCTCTAGATTGTACGAGCGAGCGCCTCGTGCGCGATATAATCTATTTTGCACTGTGCGCGATAAAAAAATTCGCATCATCCGTTCGCTCCAAAAGTGTTTGACAAAAGCGCATCGTGTAGAAAAAAATTGAAAAAAAAAAGCGCAGAGCTGCAGAGTCGACGAGCGAATGGCCGTTTTTAACGGCCGTCGGTATGGAAAAACTGCAGTGCTCGTGAATCTCGCCGCTCCGAGAAGCCGCCACGCGTCAATACGCGCGTGTGTGTGTTTTACAGCTGCAATGCCTGCCTAGAATAGTGGCTTACGTGACTACGCTCGGATTTCAAAATATATAGATATACATCAATAGCATAACCGCGGGGTTTTTCACCTCGCTCCGTCACAATGTTTTCATAGTTGCGCGGAAACTATGACGATACGAGACAACTCGAAAGTTGCTCATTCTCCGCCGCGGTGTAATAATGAGTCACGTGTGCACCAATAAATATATTATTTGACATACGGTATTTTTACCGCGTTATCGGCGTGAGCCTCAAGGTGCGGTACAAAGTTCGCAACGATACGCGCTCCTACTTTTTCTTTGGGTTTGTTTTTCCTCTAAACTTTGAAAAATTTGCTCGATGCATTTTTTTACAGGGTAATGACGGCGCTCGTTTTTGGAATTGGCATTGGTTTATTCGTCGTACTTTTGCTTTGGATAGCAGCCGCCCTGGTATTTGCCGTCTCGCTGAGAACCGAAAAGAGACTCGGAGCAATTGCAATTGCGGTTGCTGTTTTGGTGACTGTAATATTGGTCGGAGCACCCAGAGCTTCCCAAGAGCCTGTCTTTAGAGAGGACAAGGTAAACACCGTCCGACTATATGTGTTTTGTGTATTCCGACAAGATGAATATCGTGACGATGTTGAATTTTATCCCGCGCAGCCTTACGATCGCATATTCGTGGGGAGAGTAATTCTTTTGGTACTGCTGGTGATTTCGTCCGTCGTCGGATCGCTGGGTTACCTCCGCTACCAATTGTTGGAGAGCGTCGAGCCGCGACGAGTCGACAATTGGATTCATCGACAGAGCGGATAGTAAAAATGCTGAGGTACCTGAGAGACGCGAGGTGGATCGCGAGGCGCGGGATATCGTTGCTCGGTCGGAGCAACAAGAAATTCGAGATAAACGACAATACCGAATTCATTGACAAAGTGATGAACAGTAGGGTGCCGGTGATTGTCAATTTTCACGCGGAATGGTGCGATCCTTGTAAAATTTTAACGCCCAAATTGGAAGAGTTGATAGGGCCGATGAGCGACTTGCATCTGGCGATAGTAAACGTTGAGCAAAATCCCGAATTGGTACATACCTTTGAAGTTAAAGCCGTACCCGCCGTTATAGCCGTGTCAAACGGTCTCGTAGTCGACAAATTTATCGGCCTCGTCGAGGCCCAAATGATTGAGAATCTAATCAAGAAATTGACCATCAACAAATCGGCCGATACCGGCGGCGTCGACAAAAATACTTGAGCAGCCGCTCGGCGAATCTCCTTTCATCCTCCGTCGATCTTGCGAATCTTTCGATTCAACTTTTTTCTACTACTACTCCTTACGATATTATAAACAAAAGACGCAACATGTTTTATCATATTGTGCCGATTTATCATCGTAAATATTAATCATTGAAATGGTAACCCGTACTCGTTGTTCCATTATTCTCCCTTTTTTTCCGCACTTGTCGACGAGGGCAGAAAGAAATTTCAGCGTATTTTGCCGCAGAGTCGCTTTATTATTCATTGTTATATATAAATTCATACACACACGGCCAGCGATTGACAGACTAGCTAGTTTTATGTTTTTTTTTAAATTTTTTTCATCATCAGTCGGGGGTGTCTGTCGATACACCGGTTTAAGGCAATGCTGTGACTCGTATCGCGCTCCTTGCTCGGAGGGAGAGAGAAGAGATGCCAAAGAACCACAAATTAAACTCAATCGTCCGATAGTTGCGGGCAAAATACAATATGGTACAGAGTCAACATCTCTTCCGGAAAATACAGACGCGATGGATGGTGGTGGTGGTGGGTAAAATTTAAACGAAAGAAAGACATTTTGGACGAGCGTAACAATTGTGAGCAGAGATGGATACAAAGTTTTCATCTCGCTCTCTCGGCATCGCAAGGAATAAAATTCTAGATTCCGTTGATAGTCTCGTGTAGAATGCGCTTCGATAGAAATGCTGCTCAAATGCGACGCAATGATCGACACGTCACCCACGCTCGAGCTTTTTTCCATAGTCACTCCATCGCTCAAACATTCCACGTACGTTTCATTACCGGATAATAGTAAATATATATTTTTAATATTTCTTTTTCGTTTCTCCCGTCTTGCGTTTTACACGTGTACTCTAGCTATCTACAGCTTAACGCTACGCTATTGGGCGTAGTTTAGAAAAAAAAAAGTTGTAACAAAAGGTAGAAAAAGACGAATGACGATTATGTACAATTTTTGACCGCCTCAAAACTGTCGTATGATACACATGATATAGTACAACGAAGGATCGTTGGAGCCTCAAACCTCGGCGCCCAAATCCCGAACTCCTTGTTCCGCGATCGGCACATATCGTTCCTCTATTTTAACCAACAATATTACTTTGTCGACGTGAGAGCGACGATTCGGATCCCGATGATTGGGCAACCAACGATGAACGACGCAACCTTCCATTCCGCGCTCGGGTATCCAATGCTGCCATCCCGTTCTACCTCCCTGCTGTCTCATTCTCTCGTCCGGCCAAACAACGTCTATCCTCCTGCCGAGGTTTATCGCGTCGTACACCTGATTCGGATCCATTATCTGTCAAACGCGGGTGAAACAAAAAATACCTTTAATCATATTTCGTCGAAAACTCGTTTGGGTTTGTGGCTGCTGCTGCTGCTTACGCGAACCCTCTGCGAAATCTCGTCCTTGTTGTCGGTTTTACCCACGGAAAAGCTCGTTGTTTCGCACTTTGATTCTTGCTTTATATCGCTGCTGCTGAGGAGACCGGTAAGACTCGCGAGGGTCGAGCTCGTTGGTTTACCAACGGAAGCCAGAGAGCCACGATTCCCACCGAGCGAGCCCGTATTCGCACGACCCAAAGATCCGCGTCCGGTCGAACCACCGATCTGACATCCGGAATCCATCGATTGGGAACCGGACGTATTGTGACCGGATTGACCGTATCCTGAAATTATTACCATTCTTTGGCTTTGTCGTTGTTGTTGTTGTTTTTTCGCCTCGAGAGATTACGTACCCGAATGTACGTTGTACGTGGTCATGGCGTAGACGACATCGTTGCCGAAACCTCCATCGTCCTGCGATCCCGTACCGCCACCCGACGAGCATCCTTGACCGCATCTTCTTCTTATTCTGCGGATGGAAAGAGCGACGCGCGATGAGAATTTTGCCGAGGCAATTTTGAGCGAAAGAGAGAGAGAAAAGGGGAGTGATTGTACTTTCGCCAGAGTTTTATAACCGTATGCTTGATAATACTGAGACTGAGGGGTCCTCCGACGATCGAACAAAGTTGCTGGTTCGTTTCGGCATAACTGGTGGTCAAGGGCGAAACATAAATTGGATATCCGATCGGCTGATCGCACGAACTGTTGATTATATTGCGCAACGCCTGTTTGGCATTTTGTATCGAGCCACGCTCGGGATTACGATTTCTCAGATAAACCAATTCTTGTTGTTGTCCGGCCCACAAACCTCGCACGCACTCGCGATTCATTTTTATCACGCGAAAGCTCAAGAATCGTTTGTTGAGCATTATCACCTTGTATTCGTTGATGCCATCGTCGAGAACGTGCCTGCAAAAATAAGAAAATCATTGGTAACGCGGCGTTGAGAACATTTTCGTTATTTTTTTTTCATCGTGGCCTCACCTGAGAGCCAGCAAGCTCGGAGCTCCGCTGAGAACAGCGTTTCTCCACAAAGGATCGGCCTCGTGACTTATGACCAAATGTTTATCGTGATTATCGATAGCCTCGTAAAGCGCGGCAGGTTCCTCGTACAATTCCGGGCTCATGAAATGATCTTGATGAAGTTTCAATGCCATTCGCACGCCTTTCGCGACGACGCTTCGCAAAAGATCGACGTCGTGCAAAACCCACTCGTCTCTCGTCGACGTTATACGAAAATCGCCTGAAATGAAATTGCTTAAAATAATTCCATCCGTTTCGAGGGGTTGAAAAAGACACATTTCAAGTTAATTACCTTTGAAAAGAGCGTGCAGACCGTAGAGGAAAAATTCAACGCTCGAGACGGTGTTGTGCGAGGCGGCTCCGAGTACTCGTCGTCCCAGGAGGCTCAGGGCGAGGCACAGAGAGACCAAAGGAGAATCTCTCGATCTGTCGAGCGTCTGAGAAAATGTCGGGGCAGGGTTGATTAAATAATTGATGCGTCGCGGTTGGGATTACAGCGGGTCGGGAACGAGGCGTACCTGCTTGTCGGACTTGGCCGCACAAAACTGTATCCAATCGAGATAAACGTTGCAAAAGCTACTTCTGGTGATGCCGCTGGCACGAAAGTCGAAATCCTCGTCGATATTCATGTTGAAAACCGGATCGAGATCGACGAAATTTCTTTTGGGTTTGAGAGCCTCGGAAATGTCGGAATTTTCCAGCCACTGTTTGAGCTTGTTGGATTTAATGGCGTAAAAAACTATGCTCTTTACGTAATAGGTGACGAGAACTTTACGAAAGTCAAATACTTGGAGCATCGAGACGACCGAATTGTCGGATATGGAATATCCTTCGAGCACGTATTTGGCAGTGGCGACTTCCCAAGCGAGCCAGCGTTGTCCAAAGGCGGCGTTCATGCTGAGAACGTGCGAGAAATGTCCCATTTCGCAGCAGCAACAATTGTCGTTCTCCTCGATGCTCTCGGAGATGGCCTCGACCTCGCGTTGTTGGCAATAAGTGCCGCGAAATTCGAGGCCCCGAAGCTGAAACGTCACCAGTCCGTTGCCCAATTGGACAATGTGAACGAGACAATTTAGATAATCCGAAGCGAGCAAGAAACAATCGCCCTGTTCGACGTTGCCCCAACGTCCGAGGGCCAAATCACCGTACAGGCTGTGCTGCAGGGATCTCGTCAGTTGTTCGTAAAAAATGGAATTTAGATTGTTGTCGTCGGTGCCTAAATTTCTCTCGAGATGCGACGACATTCTCGTATTGCTGTGATCGACGCGTCTCGTCTTGTAATCTCTTTCCCAAAATTTGATTGGTCTTACGTACGAACAGACGAATATCGCGCTGCCCAGCAGCGGATTGAGGGGCGTTCCGAGTACGGCGGAAATGCTCGCTTGAAGGAACAGCATCGCCGAGTGAGGCACCGAGAAGGGCTGGGCGAAAGCGTGAAAAGCACTGCCCCAGGTAACTTGCCACGGTGCTATGTAAGTCACGATGAAACGTATCTTTAACAATAATTCGTGAATTTTCGCGTACGCTATACCGGTGACGAAATAATCGAGTAGAAACGTTTCGCTAAACTCGCGAAAGTCGTGTTTGAAGAGAAGAACCGCAAATACGAGTACCAAATACCGGGAGGAAGGATCCGAGTACGAGGAACGCAGCGATTTCAGTCCGCACGTTACCACGATAAGAGCCCCGACGTTTTCACCGTATTTGTTGACGATGCTCGGTGTAAATTCCGTCAATGCTCCGAGAAATATAATCGGATATAAAACGTTTCTCTCGAAGAAGCACAGGCACACGTAGAGCTTCTCGAACCACATGATTTTCACGGGTTCGCAAACTTCGAACTGGGCGTGCTCGTGGCTTCGTAAAACCGGTCTCGCCAGACACAACCACGGCAGCTGTTTTCTCAGCTGCGGCACGACGTAGTGCAACAAAAATCCAAGGCAACTCGCGATTCCCCACAAGACCGGATTCAATTCCGATTTCAAAGCGGTAAATACCGTCGACGAATGAATGACAAACGTCATTACGCCGATCAAGCTGCAAACGATCAAATCGTTCTTCAATCTCGCTTCGACGGTCGATCGTAATTTTGCTGGCAACGGATCGACCAATTCGGAATCGCTCGCTTCATCCCCCGCTACTTTGATCTTGACGTCCTTTTTCCTTCCGCAAGTGCGAATTTTGGCTTCCTTCAGGACCTGACCGCCGGGAGTTTCTCTTCTCGCCGTATTCTCGATTATCTTTGCCTCCATTTTCTCCAAATACTCGATATCCGGCGGCCAGAGATTAGTTTTCACCATGTCCCAAATGACGCTGGGATCGGAGGAGGATCGACTCAGATGGTAAGAGATTGCGACGAGCAGACCGACAAATATGGAGAATAATATGTGTTGGGAGGACTTTGGCTCGGTAATGGCTCCGTAAGCGAAACCATAGAGAACGAGTACGGTAAATACGCTGCGAAAGAGACAATAGAGGGAGGATACGAGGCCGGTGGTGGCGTTACCGCCGAACAAATGAATGTCCAAGTGTTCGCAGAGATACATGAGAAAAGTGTTGATTTGTGGAAAGAGACCGAGGGAAAATACGAGAGGAAAGGCGAGAACGAATACGAGGAGAACGTTTCGGACCTGGGTCATGAGGTCGTGATCGGCGAGGCGAAAACCGTAAACGCGAAATTCCGTCGGCTTAAAGTTTTTCAGTGCCTCGTTGAATATGAGAATGAGACTGGTGCAAATGATGTAATAAACCGGTCGGGAAAATACAATGATGCGATTGAAGCCGTGAGTGGGCGAGGCGGCATCCGGCTGAACGGATTTAAGTAACGAGTATTGGCAACCGGCCGTTACGAAACAAAAAATGAAAGCAAATATGTCGCGATAAAATCCCTGCTGGAGCAAGAGCAATCCGAGGCCGGCTACGAAAACTGCCAAAAGGGTGGAAATGATTGTTTCGATAATGGTCAAATTTCGATCGAGCAGAGCGAGCAGAGAGAGTCGATCGAAGCGCACTTTAATGTGGGGCAATCGTCCAATCTTCCATTTGTAATAGTGTCTCGTTGTTTTGGGCTTTGACTCGTTGGAGCCATCGAGACCGTCGATGAAACGATTCCACGAGAGGTTGCCGCTCATATCGAGCTCCTGATAATTCGAGAGCGGCAGCACCGGCACCTGATTGTGATTGTGATTCTCCGTCGAGTAGGGATTCAAATTGAAATTTCCCAACAGAGTTTGCCAGCTGGGATGTCTGTCGAGGAGCATACGAAAGAACGGATCTCTCATGAGGCTGTCGCGGGCGCATTGATTAACCTGCTGCTGCTGCTGCTGCTGCTGCTGCTGAGCGCCGTTTGGGTTGGAAGACGACGTCGTTGGATTGTTCCGCGACGACGACGAGCCACCAGTTTGATTTTTATTTGCCGGGCTCGATAATACGGGCGGAGTATCAATAATTACGGTCAATCCGGCCGAATTGAGCGAAAGGCTGCTCGAACTGTTGCTCAACGAATCGGCGGCGTCCCAAGTCGTCGCCGCCGCCGCCGCCGCCGCCTCGTTGTAATTTCTGCTCCGATCAATTTGCGGTGGCAACAAAATGTTGTTTGCCGGTTTGTCGTCATTTCCCGATGGGATTTCAGCGGTCGTTACGATTCCCGGGCTATCCTTTTCAAAGGTATAAGTGTACCAGCCTCCGTTCTCATCGTGAAATATATGTACCGCTCCTTCGCTCGTGTCATTGTGATTTCTCGCCAAATGGCAATCGCCGTTTGAAATGAAACGGACGAGCGAAGTCAGCGGTACCAAGCACTTTTCCCTCGAGCCTCTTTTCGTTCCGCCGTGTCCGGATCTCCGACCACCGTGGTGCACGCATTTCGCTCCACCGCTGCCACTACCAACGACGACACTCGCGGCGCTCGCACCACCGCCCCCGCCGCCCCCGCCGGGAATCGAACATTTGACGACTCGGCCGTTACGAATTCTCACTTCGGGCGCCAAAGGAGATAAATGACGACTTATCCAATTGGGCATATCGCCGGAAGCTCCGGAATTTTCACACTCTCTCGTCGACGTCGTTGTTGCCGTCGTTGTTGACGTTTTGAGCAACGGAGCTAAAAGAGGCGGCGCCGGACTCGACAGCAATGTGCTCAACTCGTTGTTGGAACCTTCGGCCTGATCCAACGTACAAAATTCTTGAAAATCTAGTTCTCTCTTTCGCTCAAACATTCTCTTGGCTCTCGGACGCGTCCTCGCGCTCGGACTCGTTGACGTCGCGGACGTCGTTGCCTCTGATATTTTATTCTGTTGGCTCGTCTCTTCCGTCGTCGTCGTCGTCGTCGGCGTCTCGCCGCTGCTCGTTTTGGCCGCAACGCGATTCTGCTTCGGTATCGCCCCTTGATTCCGCTTACTGTCCGCAGTCTCGCTCGATACCCGAGGCAACAATTTCTTCTTCACCTCGTTGTCGATGCTCAACGTTGTCGTGCTCGACGATCCCGAGTCCGGCTCTTTCCCTTGATAGTCTGAAATTGTGATTTCATCATGTACATGTTTATCGCCAATATTTGTCTCTGGTGCGTGACACCGGCAGCACAAAACAGACGGAACGGGGGCGCCTCGGGGGACACATTTTCTCTAAACATTCTAATCGAGTTTTCCTCGCCAACTTGTACACACACATCAATATATACACGAGGTTTTTGCTGCTCCTCGATAACAGCAGCCGCAGCAGCATCCTTCCAACCGAACTATTACAAAGTTGAGAGATTTCTTGAACGACTTACAATCCGTACTAGCTGTTTGGAGGCTATCCGACGTGTCCGTATCGTCTGAACGTGCGAAAGTCCAAAAAACTGGCAGCACAAATGGAGATAGAATGTAGCAGCTCGTGTTCGAAACTCACGAGGGATGGACGAGGCAAGTGGAAGGGGGGGG
>JBAJMU010000008.1:12433385-12444049 GCA_037952995.1 Hyposoter didymator
TCTCATTTCTTGTTTCAGAAATTGAGGGCAGAACGTCGCAGCGGCCGAGGCCTGAAGAAAAAACTCGGCGACTTAAAATCGATTTTGGCCACCATTTAATTTATTCATTTTATATCAACTTTTCAATTTTCTATATTATTTCCGTCATTATTTTTCATTTTATATACTACTTCTTTTCTATATTCTTGTTCTTCATTTTTATATTATGTCCTGTATTTTTCCATTCATAATTTTTTCACTTAACATTTATCATATTTAAAATAATAAAAAAAAACTATTTCTTAAAACATTTTATTCTTTTCTCGATGGTTGAGCAAAGTTTTTTTCCTTTGAATTCCAATCCTTCCAACCTTTCCACGTCATGTTTAAAATTATTATCGGCCGAAAAAAACTGCCCTTCAAAAAAATCATGGAACTGTGAGGAAATACGAAGACCGCGGGACTGAGATTTAAAAAAAAAAAACAAAAAAATTTCTAATTAAAAAAAAAATGTTCTCCCAAAATGAGCCAGAGACGCGTTTCTGGCCTATCGTGGGGAAACTTTTTTTTTTCATCTCCTCTCCCGCGATTCTCGTATGTTTTCAAAGTCCCACGATTTTCTTTTGAAGACACTTTTAATTCGGCCTCGCCACGAGTAGACCATTCTACATTCCATAGCGAATGAAATTCGTGGCGAGACTGAAAAATAAAACTGCCCTTCAAAACATATCATGGGACTTCGAGAAAATACGAGGATAACAGGACTGAAATTTAAAAAAAATTTAAAAAAATGTTCTCCCACAATCGGCCAGAGAAGCGTTTCATTCTATTCGTTATCGAATGGTCTAGTCGTGGCGAGGCCGAAGAGGAAATGCCCTGAAAAAAAAAAATTGTGAGACTTTGAGAAATAAGACGACCTTGAGACTGCAATTTTTCATTTAAAAAAAAAATGTTCTCTCACGATAAGCCAGAATCGCGTTCCATTCGATTCGCTGTCGAATGAAACTCGTGGCGACACCGAAAAAAAATATGCTCTTCAAAAAAAATCATGGGACTTTGAGAAAATACGAGGAATGCGGGATTCAAAATGAAATAAATAAAAACTAAAAAATTAAAAAAAAAAAAATTAAAAATGTTTTCCCACGATAGGCCAGAAATGCCTTCTATTCGATTCGCTATCGAATGATTCACTCGTGGCGAGGGCGAAAAAAAAGTGCCCTCATAAAAAATCGTAGGACTTGGAAAAAATCTGACATAAGAATACGACGGCGACGGGATCCGTGCTTACACTAGAACGATACATAGAAAGCGATCAGCTGTGAAAGTCACTCTTCTGCTACACCGGCAAAAACGTTTCAATTTAGTTGAAATAATAGCCGTTACAAGCGCTAGTGTCGAGTCGCGAACAAGTTAGGCTTGTTGCAACTAGAGACGTTCTACCCTTAATTCCGACTTGGTCACGTGAGCTCGTCGACTCTTAAGGGGGTAGATAGTTTGGAAAATATTAATCAGCCACCATACGAGAATAAGTATATTTCTGCCCTCCGGTCGGAGGGCAGAAAAATAGTATACACACCTCGGCCAGAAAAAAGTAAAGCCTCAGACCACATGTTTGTCAGCCTCGGCTTCGCCTCGGCCGACAATTACATGTGATCTGAGACTTTTCTTATTTTTCTGGCCTAGGTATGTAATATACTATTTTTAGGGCATGGATTGGTTGTTGGAGGAATGGGACTCTATCGGGAAAAAAATTGACGTTAGCATCGCAGCAAGGGAATGGTTTTTTAAGGGGGTGAAATTTTGAAAAAAATATATCACCTGCCGTTTGAGGATAGTGATCTTTTTCATGAAGTAAATACGTTGGAGAGATAGATACGACTTGACGGGGAAAAAAAATGGGCGTCGACATCGCTACTTCAGAACGATCTTTTAAGGGGTCGAAATCAAAAAATGAATCGTATCACCCGCCATATACAAATAATAATCTTTTTTACGACATGGATAAGTTGGAGGGATAGGACTTGATGAAAAAAAAAATTGCATCGCAGCTTGAGAAAACCTCTTTAAGGGGGTAAAATCGTAAAAGAAAATCGTATCACTCGCCGTATGAGAAGAATATTTTTTCTTATGGCGTGGATACTTTGTCAGGGCGGCAGTTGATGGGAAAAAAAATTGGCGTCAGCATCGCAACTCGGGAACACCTCTTTAAGGGGGTGAAATTTGAAAAAAAATCGTATCACCGACCGTCTGAGGATAATAATCTTTTTTATCGCTTGGATAGATTGAAGGGGTGGCAGTTGATAGGAAATACAATTGAGGTGAGCTCCGCAGCTCGGGAACATCTCTGTAAGGAGGTCGAATTGAAAAAAAAAATCGTATTACCCGCCGTATGACAATAATAATTTTTTTATGGCGTGGATAGATTGGAGGGGCGGCAATTGATGGGAAGAGAAAAATTGGGGTCACTTTCAAACCCGGGAACATCTCTTTGATCCCCTTACCTCTTAGCTCGTACCCCATCAAGTCCTATTCCTGGAACCTATCCACGCCATAAAAAACATTATTATCTTCATGCAGCGGGTGACATGATTCTTTTTTTCAATTTTACCTCCTTAAAGAGGTGTTCCGGAGTTGCGATGCCGACGCCAATTTTTTTTCCTATCAATTGCCTTTCCCCCTACCTATCCATTGAATAAAAAAAATTATTATCCCGATACAGCGGGTGATATGATTTTTTTTTTTCCAATTTTACCCCCTTAAAGAGGTGTTCCGGAGTTGCGATGCCAACGCCAATTTTTTTTCCTATCCATTGCCTTCCCCCCAACCTATCCATTAAATAAAAAAAATTATTATTCCCATACAGCGGGTGATATGATTTTTTTTTCCAATTTTACCCCCTTAAAGAGGCGTTCCGGATTTGCGATGCCGACGCCAATTTTTTTTCCTATCAATTGCCTTCTCCCTAACCTATCCATTGAATAAAAAAAATTATTATCCCCATACAGCGGGTGACATGATTTTTGTGCAATTTTACTCCCTTAAAGAGGTGTTCCGGAGTTGCGATGCCAACGCCAATTTTTTTTCCTATCCATTGCCTTCCCCCCAACCTATCCATTAAATAAAAAAAATTATTATTCCCATACAGCGGGTGATATGATTTTTTTTTCCAATTTTACCCCCTTAAAGAGGCGTTCCGGATTTGCGATGCCGACGCCAATTTTTTTTCCTATCAATTGCCTTCTCCCTAACCTATCCATTGAATAAAAAAAATTATTATCCCCATACAGCGGGTGACATGATTTTTGTGCAATTTTACTCCCTTAAAGAGGTGTTCCGGAGTTGCGATGCCAACGCCAATTTTTTTTCCTATCCATTGCCTTCCCCCCAACCTATCCATTAAATAAAAAAAATTATTATTCCCATACAGCGGGTGATATGATTTTTTTTTCCAATTTTACCCCCTTAAAGAGGCGTTCCGGATTTGCGATGCCGACGCCAATTTTTTTTCCTATCAATTGCCTTCTCCCTAACCTATCCATTGAATAAAAAAAATTATTATCCCCATACAGCGGGTGACATGATTTTTGTGCAATTTTACTCCCTTAAAGAGGTGTTCCGGAGTTGCGATGCCAACGCCAATTTTTTTTCCTATCCATTGCCTTCCCCCCAACCTATCCATTAAATAAAAAAAATTATTATTCCCATACAGCGGGTGATATGATTTTTTTTTCCAATTTTACCCCCTTAAAGAGGTGTTCCGGATTTGCGATGCCGACGCCAATTTTTTTTCCTATCAATTGCCTTCCCCCCAACCTATCCATTGAATAAAAAAAATTATTATCCCCATACAGCGGGTGACATGATTTTTTTTCCAATTTTACCCCCTTAAAGAGGTGTTCCGGAGTTGCGATGCCGACGCCAATTTTTTTTCCTATCAATTTGCCTTCCCCCCAACCTATCCATTGAATAAAAAGAATTATTATCCCCTTGCAGCGACTGACATGATTTTTTTTTACAATTTTACCCCCTTAAAGAGGTGTTCCGGAGTTGCGATGCCGACGCCAATTTTTTTTCCTATTAAGTCCCGTCCCTTCAACTCATTTTCGCAATAAAAAAAATTATTATCCTTATACGACGGGTGATGCGATTTCTTTTCTATATTTGCCCCCTTAAAGGGTTGTTCCGGAGTTGCGATGTTGACGCCAATTTTTTTCTCAATCAAGTCCCATCCCTTCAACCTATTCATGCAATAAAAAAAATTATTATCGCCATACGTTGGATAGCACAGTTATCCGTAGATTTCAACCCTTAAATTAGGGGTGTTCCGGAGACACGATTTTGGCAAAACTTCGTTTTCCCGAGTTTTTTTGTCATCCGAGACTATTCGTCAAATAAAAAAGGCGAGATTTCATTTTTTTTTTCAATTCAATTTCGTTGCTAAAAAACGTTGCAAACTTCAGCATCATTTAAACTATCAGTGTCAGTATACACAGCTCTACACTTGTCGCCATATTCTCGCCCCATAAACTCATGATGGAACTTATACAAACAAGTTTTTGAAATATCGAGAATGCACATTCCAATATAAATAGGTTTATCCATCTTTACCTGAAGATTGCGTAATTCTACTGCCATTAAATTTTCGGCGAATATGCTACGACTATAAAAATTTGGTTTTGAAATCATTGCTTCAAAACCATATCTACGGTCCCATTGGGTTAGCATTTTCACATTTCTACGTGCACGCACGTCTTCCATCGTTTTACCATAAACCGCATTATTCATTACTTCGTACATGGTTTTTTCGAAACCATTATTCGCATTTGTTCTCAACTGTGTATTCAAATTGATATACTTTGCTAACCACGGAGATTCATCGAATTGCAGTACTCGATGAATTTTTTTTTAATTTTGAACCGTGTTGCAAGCAATGCTGTAGAGTTCGATAATAAATCACGTAGCGTTCTTTATCCGAGACGGTTGCTAGCAATTTTTCTTGCTTCTTACCCGGGGGTTTAGCATGTTCAGGACAAAATGGTAAGTCAATATGCTTATCATGCAACGATTCCGGATACTCCAAATCAACCTCGAGAATATATCCCTTGAGAGGATTTGGTGAGTTAATGTTGAAGCTTGAAATATTTTCGATCCATTTAAAATTTGCGTGTGGTAATGGCTGACTCATGGCCCATCCATACAAATTATTTATATCATAATACATTATACGATTCTGGTTTTGACGAATCATAGGACTCCATATACTTATTATTTGCATAAGCATACCTTTTCGAACATTGGCTTAAACCACATCGTACACCCCGCTCCGCAAACATAACCATGTCGATGTCGGTGAGTAATTCGAATTTAATTTTTGTGTGACGGTCTGGCAATAATGGAAGGAATAGAGGTGGCCTGTAGCGCAGTGGTTAGCGCTCTGGACTCACAGTCCGAGGGTCCCCGGATCGAGTCCCACTCGGATCACCTTTTTATTCGCTCATTATTCTCAGACCGTGCCACGTGACATGAGTATATTTCAACAAGCATCCCAGGTAAACCTGGGAGTGTGAAATAATGTGCAGGATCGAGATTGTAACTATCCTGACATTTATCTCGAAAATTTTCGAAAACATCTGCCAGCAATAAAACATCGGTCTTCAGATAAAGATCGCTATATTCACCAAGCGTTTGAATTGAAAATCGCTCCCAAACAGTCTGCGCATGTTCATACTGTTCTGCAGAAATTGTCTCGTCGGTCAGTGAACTGTAAAAAGCGTTTTGCGGTGGAAGTTGAGTGTCGTCCAATTTCTTAAAACTGTCTATGTATTCATAGGGAAAAATACCTTTGCGAGTCAATAATTTGAAATCATTTAATGCTAAATTGGCGAATTGTGACTTTACAATTTTAAGTTTATCCGGCGATAGGAGGGATGCATATTTATCGAGACTCGTGTTTAAAAATTTGAATGAATCGATGAATTTGAGTTTGATTTGTTTTTTGGAATCCGCCGATGTAGATTCCACAGTCTTTGTGAAGGAAATGTATTTTTCCTTGGTAATGGGCAGTAAATTAGTTTTCCCCTCAAACGCCGTGGCCACTTCTTGAATTATAAAATGAGCATCGTATCCAGACAAGTTGTGAAAAACAACGGGAATTGTGAATGAATGCTGGTAATTGAGATTGCATATATTGTGAGCTGGACCTCTGAAATTTCCGGTGAGATGGCAATGATCGCGCACGCGCTCACAATTATCTTTGAAAGGTTGCCCACAAATATGACACTTTTCAGCCGTTCGAAAATGTTCAAACTCTTGCATCGTCAAGTCCTTCATTGGAAAATTCGTATGTAATATTCTTTTTACATGCTGTGCTAATGACTGGAGCTCTTTCACGAACCAATCAACACAATCCTCGCCACGATGTGTGTGATAGCTCGATAAAGAACCGTCATATGAACAGCTCACGTAATATCCAACGCTGAAGACTTTATGATGCTGGTTTTTCCGTTTCTCACACTCGAGCTCGCTGGTCTTCTCCAAAATGCATTCGAGATCTGCATACACCACGAATGGGAGTCGCTCCTTTCGAATATGATTTTGGAACTGCAACCATTTATGTTGTCCCCCGGAAGTATGATTGCACACTCATTAAGTTTTCCACAGTCAACCTCATGAGCCCGCAATTTTTCCTCCGAATGGAAATAGTGCATACACTTGTAATTATTTTTTTAATTTATTAAATAACTGATATAATGAAAAATCAAATATTCGATGTGAATAAAAAACTTACCGATCGCAAATGAACTTTCTATGCCCATTAGCATTAAGTTGTGCTCCCACTAGCCGCGCTAGATTCTTAATGCACGCGAAGTGACCAATTATGTGCTTGTGAGCGATGTACTGTGCGTGGAATTCGGAAAAAAAAATCGTATGGTCTATCCTGATATAGACTGTGAAGAGAGAACAGGTGAATCTTTTCGTCGCATGGAAGACCGAGAACATCACAACGGACGAACCGCTCTTTTGACAATTGAACCTGCAATCGATTTAGTAAAAACCTTCGTCCTTGATTTTATGCACTTATGTTGCATCGGTGTGATGAAAAGGCTGTATGTTGAATCTGAATAAAATTACTTTGCAAAAGTAAAAAAAAGAACGCCAAGTATTAAAAAAGAATTGAAATCATTTCTTCGAGAGCCAAGCAAAAAAAAACTAGCCACAACAGAAACTTGGGGTGCATGGTTAAGAAAATAAGCATTATCGGGAGAGGATTATATCCATGCCGAATTTCCCGGGCTTATTTTCTCAACCAAGCAACCCAAGTTTCTGTTGTGGCTAGTTTTTTTTTGCTTGGCTCTCGAAGAAATTATTTCAATTCTTTTTTAATACTTGGCGTTCTTTTTTTTTACTTTTGCAAAGTAATTTCATTCAGATTTCATTTCTTTTTGGGAGTTTAAATTTTTCAGCGCGGGCCGCGAAAGCGGTAAAGGGAGAGAGACAGCGCTATAGGCGCGGCAGCGGTAGAGGGAAAGAGAGGCTCGACGATATAGTCTGTCTCTCTCGCACAGTGGCGCGCGAAGAGTGGGGATACCGCGTTCAGCGGAGCGCGTGACGTCACAGCTCGAAAATGTCCACCAGGCACGTAAGGGCGTATGTCCAAGCACCTGCGCACGAAACTTACGCCCTTCTGACTGTGAGACAGAAAAGCGTCCCGGATTGCGCGACCAAAATCTTCAATATCAGATTTCTCTCGATTGGCTGAACGGATTCTGTTCTACCAAGGACCAATCGAAAGATAAAAAATCAAAGAAAATTCAAATTCAATATGAAATTTTTTGGTCGCGCCGTTTTTCCGGAAAAACGATTCAAAGTTTCTGTGACGTCACAAAACCCCTATTTTACTGTATATAAGAGTGCGGCCGGCTCGCGCTACGCTTTTTTTTTTTAATCCTTGGCGGTGAGCCGCTGCCGCGTCTCTTGATTTTGGATGAACGGACACTTGAGAGTGCGACTACGTCCTTCGTACAAGAAAGAACTGTCAAGAAGAATAAATGCTTTGCGCAAGTTCATTCCTTGCGAATCATAAAGAAAATTGAGATGCGCGTCGTATGCGGGACAATTGAAAGCTTCGGAGTTTTGTTTCATACTGCTTAATTGTGGCCCTATTATCTTTAAAGATTTATTACCAGAAACTCTTTTTAAACATTTTTTATTGCTCCACGTCGCGTGTCGAATTTTGTGCAGTGAAAAGTTTGCACAGAGACATAACGAGCGGGCAAAAGCTTATTTACGAAAATTTGTAATGCTTTTACCTCGTTTGTACGGGAGTCATTCGGTAATTCTAAACATGCACAACCTCATTCACCTCGCGGATGATGCTAAAAATATGAATTGCAGTCTAAGGCAAATCAGTTGTTTCCCTTTCGAAAGTTTTCTGGGAAAACTGAAAAAATTGGTGCGTACCCCGAATCAACCGCTTGCACAAGTTTGTCGTCGAATTCACGAGAAAAATTTTTTGGCCACAAAAATGGCAATGTCAATGCCTCGTGTGCAAATTATTAAAAAAAAACTGAACGCCATAGATGGATTCATACATATTCTAAAGACGAAATATATGGGTTTCACTTCAACAACCAACTCTCCCGACAATATCGTGCGATTAACCAACAAAAAAATAGTAGAAATCAATCATTTTTTTTCTGCCGAACAGTCGCCACTAGAAATTAAGTTCGAAGGTGTGGTGTGGAATGTTAAGAGTGACATTTTCAAGTATCCTACTTTGTCCAGTAATTTAGACATGTGGGAGTTGCATTCTGTTGCTTCGGGCACAAGAATAACTCTGCCTCTCAATGCCATCGAAACAAAAATGGTCAAATTAGAACTGCCCACAAGACCAAATGATGAGAGAATCCGCGTGTTCGCTATATCGTTTGTGCATGGAGAGTCGCGAGGTTAATTGCCGAATATATATATTATATACAATGTGCTATCATGTATGTTTTTTCAATGTAAAATAAAAATAAATCGCGTGAACACGTCGAAATCATTCTTTCTGCTTCAAACCTAGCGGCGATCGGACGAAACAACTATCAAACAGTCGCGAGGACATTGTTTACCCCCCACCACTCAGAATCGCAGTGTCGGCTTCCCGCCTCGTTCACTTCAGTTCGCGGTCTTTTGTGTACAACGGCACGTGCGTAAGAATTTCGTCCAGTTTTCGCTAACGCGTTATATTGTGATTTTTTCAAGTGAATGTAGATTAATTGAATAGATAGTCATTATTGCAGGTTATTGTGTCGAATTATCAGAAAAATGTCGAAAATTAAAAAAGTATCAATCCCTGGTAAGTAACAAAGTGTACCGCGCAACATACCGGCGAAATTGCGTTCCGATTGCACGGGTCTTGTGTCATTACGGAATTCCGAATCGTTTGTACAACTTGCAGAGTCGTCGAGTGAAGAGGAAACGGGATACATTTATCTCCTCGTGGAATTTTGCGAGAGTCCGAAAACTGGCTTGGCAGATATCGATGTTATCCCAGCATCGTGGTGTATTTTCGATAAAAATAAAGACATATGTACGACGCGATATCCATCGCCGCCATACACAAAAAAGGTTTGCCAGGAATTGCAGAATCTGGTGAAAACACCGAAGTCACCCCCCACTGACTGGCCATTATGGGACATTCTTATCAAAGGTGGTGCAGGTAAGAAGTATCTTGTATATTAAAAAAAAATTTGTTTTGATTCGGTTCAAATTTTGGAAATATTTTCTGCGTCGGTGTCTTCGGTTCAACTTTTGGAAATATTTTCTGCGCCGGTGTCTTCGGTTCAACTTTTCTAAATATTTTCTGCGCCGGTGTCTTCGGTTCAACTTTTGGAAATATTTTCTGCGCCGGTGTCTAGAAGAGCTTTATTGTCCTTGCCGCTATTGGTGAAATCGAATCTAGCCTCACCGCTACAAGTTCATTATATTTTCTAGCGTTCCATGAGTTACGCATATCTATCTTGCAAAAGATTTTTTGTCACATCGGCTTTCAAAATAGTCCCAGAACACTGAAGTAGAAAATATTACCACGAGTTGCTAGTGGAGATGAAATAAAAACGCGTTCTGAACTGGACGGTGGGAAAAATTGTCAATGTCCTCACCTTGTTAGCGATTCAAAATCTTGTCGGTGCAATGAAATTATGTATTTGCTCTCACCGACACCTGTCAAAAATATTCCTTGTGAACTTGTCGCTAAGGATAATTGCATATGTGCTCCCCTCGATACGTTCGGAGAACTTTTTCCAATCTTGCCAGCGAGAAAAATTTATATATCTAGTCTTAGCGATAACTTCTAGAATAATCTTCTGAACTTGTTGAGACCAAAATGTCTGTGTGCTCACGTCAATACCTTTAGAGAATATTTTCTAATTTTGTTGGTCAGAAAAATTTATATATCTGCTCTTGAAAATAATTTTTGGAATCATCTTCTGAATTTGTCGGTGAGAACAAATTGGAAATGTGCTCACCTCAGAAACTTTTGAGAATATTTTATTAACTTGTCGGTGAGGAGAAATGATTAATCCGATCTCACCAACAATTTCTGAGCTTCTGAACTTGTCGGTAAAAACAAATTGTGCATTTGCTTACACCAGAAAATTGGGAACATACACTGTCGCTCAAAAGTTTGGATACAGTATCCA
>JBAJMU010000080.1:8939-29788 GCA_037952995.1 Hyposoter didymator
ATGTTGTGCCCGTGCAAATCGTCACGTGGGGACGAGTTTGGTTGGGACTGATTTATTCGGGATATTGCCAAGGTTGAGTTAAACTCCAACCCAATACTTTCAGTTTTAACTTCTAAGGTTTATTGTGGATAAAGTTAGTTACAATTGAGTGTAATTGCCTCAAGACCAATCGGTGTAATTAATGATTTGATGTTTCGGTATCTGATCGCAGAGTGCCTGATTTGGGCGTTGCGTTCCCTTTTTATAAACTAGGGGTTTTAGAATGAGTTTGGAGGTGGTATTAATTGGAAGTGGTAATTAATGGTGGTGGTGGTCAGTCGATCGTCCGAGGCCTTGGTTATTGTACAGGTGTCTCGAGGACGGTCGAGTGCTGAGTTTGGTTGTCAGCGTTTTTGGTTTGGCCTCGAAGTTGGAGCAAAGTCCACTAGACTTGCTGAGGGATGCGTTTTTGAAGCGGCACGTGCACGACTTCCTGTCGCTGATTATAATATGATGGTTTTATGGAATTGGTTGCTATGCGGGCGCAACATAATCGATGTGCGCCATATGGCGTCATTGCCGCTTTGGGCCCAGAAAAAATGTGCGCTATATGGCGTCATTGCCGCTCAAGGGGTTAAGCACATTGACATTGAAAACTGGAAAAAAAAAAATTTCAGCGTCACATAGCTTCCTCTATGAGGAAGCAAAAGGATGAAAAATAACAATCCGGGCATCCGCGCGTGCGGGTTACTAAAAAAAATAATAAAAGAAATAAAATTGAGAAAAAAAATAAAACGAAATAATAAAATTGATAAAAAGTGTGTGTGTGTGTGTGTGTGTGTGTGCGCGCACGCGCGTGGGAGAGCAAAAAAAACTTGTTAAAAATAAAAAAAACGATCCGTGTATACGTGCGTATGTGTAAAAAATTGAAAGCAAAACCAATTGCAAAAACAAGAATAAAGATTTGTGCCAGCGCGCTTGTATGTGTGCGCTAATCCGAAATGAAAAATACAAAAAAACAAATGGAAGAAAAAAAAAGCGTGAACTTGCGTGGGAGAGCAAAAAAAACTTGTTAACAATAATAAATAACGATCCGTGGATACGTGCGTATGTGTGAAAAATTGAAAGCAAAACCAATTGCAAAAAAAAAAGAATAAAGATCTGTGCCAGCGCGCTCGCATGTGTGCGCAAAACCGAAATAAGAAACTGAAAAAAAAATCAAATGAAAGAAGAAAAAAAAATAGATTTACGAGTGCGCTCTCGTACGAGTGTGAGAGAAAAAGGAGGATATAAAAAAAATCCGGGCATGCGTGCGTGCGGGTTACAAAAAAAATAGAAGAAATGAAACAGAATAATAAAATTAATAAAAAGTGTGTGTGTGTGTGTGTGTGTGTGTGTGTGTGCGAGTTTAACTCAAGTTAATTGCTTTTTATAAACTTCCGATCTACTAAAATCGAACATTTATCCACTCCGAACCTCACCGAGTATCTTTGAGTCATTTTTGACGTTTGTAGTAGTCGTTTAATCTTCACAATCGGAGTAATTCACTCGGAATCACTCCAAAGCGAGTTTGACTGAAATTGGTCGCTTTTTATGAATTTCCGTTCTAATACATTCAATAATTCCTTCACAACAAACCTCAACGAGCATCTTTGAGTCATTTTTGACGTTTGTAGTAGTCGTCTAATCTGCTTAATCGGAGTAATTCACTCGGAATCACTCCAAAGCGAGTTTGACTCAAGTTGATCGCTTCTCATCAACTTCCGTTCTACTACAATCAACTATTCCTTCACTACAAACCTCAACGAGCATCTTGGAGTCATTTTTGACGTTTGTAGTAGTCATCTAATCTTCTTAATCGGAGTAATTCACTCAGAATCACTCCAAAGCGAGTTCGACTGAAATTAGTCGTATAAATTGGAGTCGGTAAATTGGAGTAATCCACTCGGAATCACTCCAAAGAGAGTATGACTCAAATTGGTCGCTTTTTATGAACTTCCGTTCTACTACAATCGGAAAATCCTCCTCTAGAAATCTCAACGAGTATCTTTGAGTCATTTTTGACGTTTGTAGTAGTCGTCTGATCTTCACAATCGGAGTAATTCTCTCGGAATCACTCCAAAGCGAGTTTGACTCAAATTGATCGCTTCTCATCAACTTTCGTTCTACGACAATCGAAAATTCCTCCTCCACAAACCATAACAAGCATCTTTGAGTCATTTCTGACGTTTGTAGTTGTCGTCCAGTGTTCACAACCGGAGTAATCCACTCTCAATCACTTCGAAGCGAGTTTGACTCAAGTTGATTGCTCCTTATCAACTGCTGTTTTACCACAATCGAAAATTCTTTTTCTTTCAAGCTCAAATTAGGCAAAAGGTTCAATATCGATTAACTTTAACGAAAAAAAAAAAAAATATTATTAAAAAAAAAAAATTCAACAAATAACTACAAACCCAAATTCGTTCACTACAATCAAATACTAACGATTTCCTATACAAATCAACCGTTAAAATTGATTTTTTTCAAATCCGGGGGATGGCCATTCTTGGGTGACCCAAATTGGTTTTTTGGTCAAACTACAAACAAACATTTTCTCACTACAATCAACTACATACCAAACACTTCAAGAATGCATTAACAAAAATTTGATTTTCTAAAGTTGGGTGCCAGGTTCACATAGGTGCAGCGTTGATGGTTGCGGGCAAGGCTTGAGTGAGTGATGACGATTGCAACGACTCCCCCGTGGGAAGTCGTCGATGCTGTTGGACTGGGCTTGCTTGCAGAATTGGAGCCACGCGAGTGGCTGTGGTTCTCGTGGAGCAAGCTCACGCGACGTGTCACGAAGTTGGTAGGTGTAATGCGGTTGTGCGGGGCCTGGAGAGCGCTTGCAGGTTTGGCGGCTGACTGAGCTTGCGCAGCCAGCGGTGCGGACGCGTGCATGCGTCCGAATACTTGCGCTCGAGTGGTGAGAACCTCCTCGATCTTGAGGAAGTTTGGGTGCTTGGACCATGAGTCGAGCGAATTTTCGTAGGGCTCCCGCGTGCGGGAGTTCGGACAGCGGGAGATCCATGGTCTGCGGCGTCCTCAGGCGTCGTTCGGCAGGGTGAAAAACGGCGCGATTTACCCTAACATTAAGCACGTGGCGCGGTGACACCAAAACTCGAGAATTTGCGATCGAAATGTTCGAGGGTCGATAGCGAACGCGAAGTCCCCACGTGGACACTGGTTGGCCCTGGCGCGCACGCGAGGCACGAGAGGCGCGAGAAGTTGCGGAGAACAGCGGTCACACACGTCGACGCGAACTCGCGAAACTTAAGAAATGTCCGTTTGATTTGAATCGCGATTTTAAGTCAGCTGCCTGTGACCGACACGCGGTGCACAGGAGAGCGATGAAAATGGTGAGCGACACCACTCAAAATTGCGGCTGGAGTCTCGAGAAGCGAGATTGAGTGAGAAGTTCGCACGAAAGCCCAGGCGGTCGCGAGAGCCCACACGCCAGGAAGAAAGAGCGGTAAAAACTGCGGAACAGGATTCTGTGGGCGAGACGAATCGCACAGAAGCGGTGAGGATCACGGTGCGCGAAATGGCTTTACGCGACGCGCACACGAACATCGGAACTCGCACCGAGGCGCAAAGCGCGTGACACAACTGCGCGGGTGAACACGAAACTGTTCACAAAATGGCGGTTGAATCTCGAGAGATCGAGACGGAGAGCGACAAGCCCACGAGGGCGACGATCGTTGCGAGCGCGCTCGAACGAGGCGGGAAACACTGAGCGGAGACACGCTGTGCTCGCGGCACAGATAAACTGTGGTTGAAATCTCGAGAATCGAGATCGAGAGCAAAATCCACAAAATGGCGCTTGTGGTTTCGAGCACGCACACACGAAGCGGGAAATCAGAGCGGGGACCGCGTGGTCTTGAGTCACTTTTCGCGGGAGCACTTGTGTTCGCGAGCGGCGTGGAAAAGTTCGAAGCGCGACACAAATTTGAGAAAAACTCGCGGGCGTCAACAACACGCGATAAACACGAAGAGGATTTCTCGGAAGAATCGAGAAACACTGCGGAGCGCGAACAATGGCTCGAAGCACGAGTCGGCGCGGTCGAAACAAGAATTTTCCACAGAGTGGCCAATGACTGTCCGAACGTTCACTGGTTGGCCACGTTGACAGTGGAGCGGAGTCGGAAGCGACAGAGCGCGGTTCAGTTATTGGCAGCTCGGAGTGGCCAAGTTGCCACGCGGTCTCACAATGCACGAGATTTTCGAAGACTCGCGAACTTTTCCCACACACGCTATCACTCGCGAAACTACAATTAGCACTATCCGGCTCGAAGGATCAGAAATGTTGGGGTAATGAGGTTGAGTGCATACGGTTTGCCTAGATGTTAAAGGAAGTGCCGACGTTGGAAAGGAAGTTGTTTTGAGACGCGAGGGATAGCGCGGAGTCCGCTTGTCAGAGGTTTTATTAACAGAGAGATTATGTACAAAGACATTTTACAGCGGGGTTTTCCTAATGATATTTTACAGTTGATGCTAAACAATGATGAGCGGGTGCACAAGCGATTGCATGAAGCGCGGTGAACAAAGTTGGCGGTGTAGACAGATCGGATATCGCGCACTGATTTTATTGATCTCGCGGCGAGGATCGCGACTAAAGAAGCGGGACCTGTGTGGAACTTTATGACACACGTGGTTCGGCATGGCCACGCTGTTGCAGGATAAAAGAGATGAATTTAGAGATGTAGACTGCGGGGGTCAATTGCGCCCGGTGCGTCAATTGAGCAGGTGTTGATGAGTGCAGAGTGCACTCGGTGGAATTACGTGGTGAGACGCGGATTAAGCAGGCGGGATTTTCACAACTGGGCTAGCAGCAGCGTGCTGCGTAGCCCGGTACACGAGATAGAGGGAGACGCGTGCTCGCTGCGAGGTGTTGCTGAGCACGGTCGCGGACGAATAGGACACGAAATGGCCGCTCTCGCACGCCGGTTGGCACAAGGCTCAGCTGAGCATGCGCGCTGAGGCGAAGCAAGAGCAGTCGTGCGATGCTGCCCTGGCGCGAGTGAATCGGGAAGCTCGCCCCGCTGATAAGGCGAGGCGGAATCCTGAACAACAGCGCATGGCCTCGAGTCGGCCAGCGCGCACGCGTTTGTTTTCCTTCTATCTCTTTCGCTCTCACGTCGTGGCCGCTCAGGCTACGGCGCGGTGTAGAGCCGATTGTTTGCGCGACTGTTCGACGGTATTTCGAGCATAGGAGCTGGGTTCGCCTTTATACATCGATTATTCTGTTTTCCTCGATCTTTCGCGTTTACTCCGTTTTCTGTTATATTTCGCCTATTTCGCTTTTATCACTCTTTCGAGTCCCGACTTTATATTGCGCTTATTCTGCTTCCCGTTATCTTTCGCTTATTTTGCTTTCGTCCCCGATTTTGTTTCTTTTTGATATTTTGCGAATCTTGTCTATTTCCGCGCCGCGCTCGACGCACGTTTCTTGCCTTTCGCTAATTCTTTCTTCTGCCGATAATTTTTCCTTGTAACCGGGAGCGCTGTCTCCGCGCCCCGACTGACGATCGTGATCCAGCAAATAGCTTTGATTCGTTTTCCGAAGCACGGATTCGCCTCGGTGGCCTCACTTAATTCCGCGACCACCTCGCGTCTAGGGAAAATTACCTTTACCTCGGAGCTACTCTGTTCTGGTTAACTTGCCGTATGGTTTCGTTCGTTCGATGTCGCCTTACCTTTGCTTTACCTTGCCTTTCGGCTCGGCGTCACAAACATGGGGGACGATCGTCTACAGTCAGAGCTTGGTCCCGAGATAGCTACCTTCGATTACCTTTGTTTCGCGACCGTGCCTCGGACCGGGCACCTCTCGAGGATAATAATTAAATCGATCGTCAGTCGAGCACCGCGATTATCGACAGTTCTCGCGGAGTCGATTTCATTAATTGTAAATAATTTTGTTATTAAATTCCGACGGGACGGGCTGGCCGCGAGCCACCCCGCCTCGCTACCTAACTTTGCTTTGTATCGCTATTTTCCCGTGTCTTAATAAAGACCAAATGTTAATCTTGTTCGTGTGCTTTCGCATTATTGCTTTGTTTCGTACGGCCCTAATTGTTGCTCTCTCCCCCAAGGATCCCCCCTCTACCTTTAGTATCTCAGCTGAGCCGAGTGGCCGGACCACCTCGGTCGTCTCATCTCTCGCGTCGCCCGGCCAAACCCGATCGTCGGGGGCGGGCGAATTAAAAGCCGACCTTGGTCGGTGGCACTCCGTTCCTGGCGCCCTGCCCGCTCTCGCGGCCGAGCGATGGCGCGAGGGGTGGTACGAGCCGGGAAGGGACGGGATGGACCTTCGTAGGAAAATCTTCGTTACAGTGCCTCAGCGACAAGATTTTTATGTCGCTGAGAGCTATTGTCGCTTTGCGATTAATCTAACGCCGGCGGCGATGTTAGTTAAGCTGTAACAATAATTGGTTCCTTTCGAAGCAACGACTTGTCGCTAAGAGTTACACAAGGCTTCCGGATAACTCGCAGCGACCAGATTTTCATGTGGCTCAGCGACAAGATTTTTATGCCACTAAGAGTTATCTGGAGCTTCCGGATAGCTGGCAGCGATAAGAATCTCAGGTGGCTCCGCGGAAAGATTTTCATGTGGCTCATCAGCAACAAGATTTTTATGTCGCTGAGAGTTATTGTCGCTCCACAATCAATCTAATATGCCAGCGGCGATTTTAGATATCCTGTAAATGAATAAAATTGTGGGCTTAGGAAGAGGGCAATGGTTGTAAAGCATATTCATTCCTGAAGCATATTTCCCTGTCACTGGAGCATGTCGTTAATGCCAGCTGCAAATTAGCATTTGTGAGGATATGCCGAGCTGTCAAAGCTGTAAGCACAGTCTTCACGTTTTTATTCCATAACCCTGCATTCTCGAGAAAATAAATGGTTAGCCAACGTCTGTTGTTCGACGAGGAACAAGTTTGTAACTGTTATTCTCCCGAAAATGTTAACGGCGTTAAAGAAAAATGTGAGCCTATTTCAGCTATCTCTCTCACACTCACGTCCATATGGGCCATCGAAATATCGATGATGATTTTTTCATCGCGATCAGCTGACGTTTCACGTTCGCTCGTCTGCACTGTTCGTTTTGTGTGTCGTCAGTCGCGACTAATCGGAAATACGCCAGCGCCACGGAGCCTTTCTCTGTGTCGTATACTGTGACGTAACTTTTGCCACGTCACTCGTACGGAGGGTTGTCGACCACTGGACCGAGTTTACGGTCCTGCATGCGGTCACCACTCGTCGAGGACGGGAGAACGTTGCTGGGGATTCACCGCGGCGTCCTAGTTTTAAGTAAAAATTAAGTAAAATCTTTCGTTCGCAGCCGCGGCTCCTAATCGGGAATTATTTCATTTGGTTAATTTATATAGGCCTCGCTCGGTCACCGAGTTTGCACCGCGCGTTAGGCGCGCTTTACTTTTCGACGCGAGCGGCTGAGCTCGAATATTGTGATTATTCGTCGCGTATTTTATAAGAGACAGCCCATTTTCGAGTTACGTTGGGCTTACTGAGCGTCGCGCCCGTTTAATCAATTTTCTTACAGTATTTGAGTCCGTTGCGTTCCTCGCGCGACCACGCCGCCGCGTGTTTCTCGCGAGAGAAACAACTTTTGCCTTTTGCCTTGTTTCGTCGCCCCGTTCCTTTCAGGCTCGTCGGCTCCGTCGAACGCTCTAAGTCGAGACCATCGTGGCTTGTCGTAGACGGTCGGAGGACCACACAGGATCTGTGTCCAATCGATGATGCCCCCCGTGGCCTCCTCACGGATACAGCCGAGTAGCTGCAACGTCCACGGCTGTAACCTCGGGTGCAACGGTCCACTCATCCCGGCGCCTCGTCGTGGCGGGATTCGGGAAAACCCAGGGGCGGAGGTGTTGTTTTGGCCTAACGTGGCGTGTGGACCCACCGCGGCTCGCACTGATCCGCGGGTCGTGAGGGAGGTTCCGCCTCTTCCCCGTCATGGACATCGTCCCGGATCCCCAGAGGAACGCACCCGAGGCACGGCCAACACGAGCGTAGGAGTTGGCTCGCACGGAGGGAGCGGCAAGCGGCGGGACAAATTGCATTTTCTTGCATTGCGTGCCGTCGGCCTGATCAGCCGGCGGTACGCACCATTCAAACTTCCCGCCGAACAACGACCGGAGCAGCGACGCCTAGACCACGCCGAGAGCGCGCTAGCGCTGCCTCGCTTGGGACTCGCGGTGGTGGGGGAATGCGCGAGGACGGCAGCGTGAAGAATTGCGGACTACGCAAATTAGTCTCCAGCCAGCGCCCGTCCAGAGTGGTTTCCGCGACGAACATTCTCTCTCTCTTTTGCCTTGGTGCCGATTCATCGCTTTACCTTTTGCCTTGCCGTTGCTGCCGTTTGTTCATCTGGACCTGCAAGATCTCTCGGTAAGCCCGATCCATTTTTCTTCTCAACCCGCGGCACGGCCGTTCGTCCGTGCGTTATTTCGACATTTCATTTTTGCAGTACAGGGAGTTAGCGGTTTAACGCGTTGAGGGCCTTTGGCCGATCGTTCCTGGCTTTCCCGCCTGTACTTTTCGTTCTTTGAGTTTCTAGCAGTTAAACGCCGGGCGGACGAGCTGGGCCGCGCCACGAGGGCGTCTCAGCCATTTTAGTAGAGTTAATTATTTTATCCAGTTTATTTGGCGATTTATCATGCGACATTGTATTTGTGAATTTTCGTGAGCTAATCGAGTTCGGTCGTTTCGCGGGAATTCTCCGAGCGGCGAAATATCGTGTATTTCGTTGAGCTTAAGTCGTCGTTCGAAGAATCCCTTTGTCGCGCGTGGCCTCGAACAAGCCGGCCCGCGCGAGTTTGTTTTCGCTCTATCTCTCTCGCTCTCGTTCGTTGGCCGTTCGTGCCGCGGCGAGGCGAGGCGCGCATTGTATAGCGAACGCGTGTTGACATGCTCGGAGGCTCGAGCGCGGCTTACCTTTGTCTTTTCTCTTCGATATTATCGTATTATATTTTTCGTTCTATTTCGCTAATATTCTCGAGTCGCGATTTTACGTTTCGCTTAGTTATTTTGCCTTTCGACTTGCGATGTGTTATTATTATTATTCTGTGATATTCTTCGTATTATTCCGCAATATTTTCGAGTCCCGACTTTACCTTCGTTTTGTTTTACCTTTCGCCGCGCGAGTTTATATTTATTTTTCTTTCGCCGCTTCTTTCGCGCGTCGTTATTTTTGCTGCGATTTCGCTTTCCTTCATTCTCAAGTTTCTTTGAATTATATCGAGTTCCGCGCCGCGCTACACGCGCGTCTTTATTCATCAATTATTCTCTTCTCTTTTAATTTTCCCTTTGTAACCGGGAGCGCTGTCTCCGCGCCCCGACTGACGATCGCGAGTCCGCGATTACCGTTCGATCTGCTTGGTCGATGCATGGATTCGCCTCGGTGGCCTCGCCAAATTCCGCGACCACCTCGCGTCTAGGGCCAATTACCTTTGCCTCGGCGCCACTCTGTTCTGGTTAACTTGCCGCATCGCTCCGCGCGTTTGACGTTGCCTTACCTTGCCTTACCTTACCTTTCGGCTCGGCGACACAAACGTAGCGGGCGTTCGTCTACAGTCAGAGCTTGGTTCCGAGTTAGTTACCTTCGATTACCTTTGTTTCGCGACCATGCATCGAACCGGGAGCCTCTCGCGGACAGGGACGATTACCTTTTGCCTTTTGACGTCGCCCTGGTCTGGTTACCTTAGCCACGTCGTTCCGTGAGTCTGATGACGCCTTACCTTGCCTTTTGGCGCGGCGTCACAAACAGATCGGGCGGCTGGCCTCAGCCAGAGCGTCGTTCGATTACCTTGCCTTCGTCCCTGCCGTTCGAGGTTGATAATAACCAAACCGGTCGTCAGTCGAGCCCCGCGGCCATCGACAGCTCTTGCGGGATTATTTTATCATTTTGTAAATCATTTTGTTATTAAATTCCGACGGGACGGGCCGGCCGCGTGCCGCCCCGCCTCGCTACTCCAATTTGCTTTGTATCGCTATTTTCTTTTCTCGTCTTAATAAAAGACCGGCTGTTATTTCATCTCTGCGGTTTCGCGTTATTTCTTTTGTTTTGTGTAGCCCGAATTGTTGCTCTCTTTCCTCAAGGATCCCCCCCTCTACCTTTAGTACCTCAGCTGAGCTGAGTAGCCGGACCGCCTCGGTCGTGTCGTCTCTCGCGTTGCCCGGCCAAACCCGATCGTCGGGGGCGGACGAATAATAAGTCGACCTTGGTCGGCGGCACTTTGTGCCTGGCGCCCTGCCCGCTCTCGCGGCCGTGGGGTGACGCGAGGGGAGATGCGAGCCGGGAAGGGACGAGGTGGACCTCCCCAGGAAAATCTCCGTTACAATACATACACGCACGCACACTTCGATTATCGCATAATTTTTTCCGTGCAAAGTTTTTTCTCAGCAATTACGGCAATCATCGGGTTGATTTATGGCTCCATTGAAGTGGGACAACTTTATTAGTGTGAAGTTCAATTTTTAGATCATGAGATTACCCCTGAGCTTCGTAATCCAAGAAAGTGTCTACCCCCACCGTCGAAATCGCTTTATTCAGAGATAATATACTCGGCCGAGTCTCGGGCAAGCAGACGACGCTGTCAAATGTACTTGTCTCGAGACTCTGCCGAGTCTCTTGATAATACGCAGAATAAAACAAGGCCGATGCGCTCAAGCCATTTCCGACATCGAGCGACCGACGGCAATTTCGCCATCGCCAGTAAAAAGGAAAACCCGAGGACGGGACGTAAAAGTAATATACTCACCGTCACAGAGGCCAATCAACACAGACACTCTGTAAACCTATGTAAACCTAAG
Organism: Hyposoter didymator; assembly: GCA_037952995.1. NCBI lineage: Eukaryota > Metazoa > Arthropoda > Insecta > Hymenoptera > Ichneumonidae > Hyposoter > Hyposoter didymator. The sequence goes on from JBAJMU010000080.1 coordinate 19,791, forward strand.
AAAATATGAAAAAAAATTGCGCGTTGGCATTCGAGACATTCCTTGCTCCATTGCGTTGAATCTTATTTTAGGCCGGGCCAAATGAATTTTTCTCGAAGTTGGTGGCAGGTGTTTCGGCTGCTCGGATGTGCTAAGCCGTGTATGATGTTGAACGCTGTTTTGCTCAGACAGGTAGGTAAGTACGGCCTGACGATGCCCGTGGAAATGTCACAATAAATGTAGGTGTTCGGTTCGATCGTGAGACGTTGGAGCTTCAGCGATGTCGGTTGTTCCAACAGAGTTTTTAGTTTGTCGTCGGTTTCTTGTGCTGTTTGGATTGCTTTCCCACTGAGCAACGTTGGCATTTCGATAGCTTCGATCCGCGAAAGGGCGTCGGCCACTACGTTGTCTTCGCCTTTCACGTGTTCGATGTCAGTGGAAAATTGCGAGATGTAGCTCAGTTGCCGCAGTTGTCGAGGTGAGGCCTTGTCCGATTTTTGAGTAAACGCGTACGTGAGATGCTTGTGGTCGGTTTTGATTGAAAAATCACGACATTCGAGGAGATGCTGGAAGTGATTTATGCCTGAGAAGATCGCCAACTGTTCTCGGTCGTACGTACTGTAGTTCTGTTCGGTAGGAGTTAATTTCCGTGAAAAGAAACCGACCGGGCTCCAAGTCTCCAAGATAATAATTAATCATTCCCAGGAAAGTTCGAAGTTCTTTGATGGTGTTAGACCTTGGATAGCGTGAAATTGCTTCGATGCGGTCCTGAGGTGGTTTGTAACCTTCTTGATCGATTGTGTATCCCAAGTAATTGACTTCGCTTCGTCCCAGTTTGCACTTGCTCGCGTTGATTCGCAGGCCGTGCTCTTTGAGTTTAGTGAACACGATCCGGAGTCGTTGCAGGTGTTCTTCGGATTCAGCGCAGATGAGGATGTCGTCGATATAGCAGAAGACGAAATCAAGGTCACGGAAGATCGAGTCGATAAATCTCTGGAAAGTTTGAGTCGCACAGCGTAGTCCGTATGGCATGACGATAAATTCGAAGAGCCCGAAGGGCGTGATTATCGCCGTCTTGGGTATGTCGTTTTCTGCCATCGGGATCTGGTGGTAAGCTTTAGACAGGTCCAGGGTGCTGAAGATCTTTTTTCCGTGAAGTTTTGGAAAAATGTCTTGGATGAGTGGCGGAGGATATCTACCCGGGATTGTGATGGCGTTCAGTTTTCTGTAGTCGCCGCATGGTCGCCAATCCCCTGTTTTTTCTTTCTAATTAGCAAAGGACTTGACCATGGGCTTTTCGAAGGACGGATGATGCCTTGTTCGAGCATTGTTTTAAATTCCTCCTGCGCTGCTTTTAATTTTTCGACAGCCAGCCTGCGTGCACGTTCAGCTACTGGGTTGCCTGATGTTTCGATGTGATGAGCGATGTGACAATCTGAAACTTTACGAAATTCGTGTGAAGGTTTGGTGATCTCAATGAATTCGAGTAAGAGTTTCTCTCGTATTTGGCTTTGTGCTGCGTGGTTGGAAGACTTTCATCGCTGATTGTGGAGATGCTGTGGAACGATGTTTCACGCAGTTCGCCAGTCGACGTCAATGATGTGGAGGAGTCGATGATCAATCTTTTTTTTAAGTCGATGACAATTCCGTAGTGGACGATGAAATCTGCCCCAATGATGGGTGCTTAGACGTCTGCGATGATGAAAATCCATTTGAAAGCGCGTCTCAGTCCGAGGTCCACCGTCAAGAGCATGAGGCCGAAGGTGTCGATGGAGGTTACGTTCGCAGCGCTGAGTTGAACTTCTGACGCAGCCAAAGTTTTCTTGATCGCTGAGCGTGGAATGAGAGAAACTGCGGAGCCGGTGTCGATGAGGAAGTTGTATTTTGTTTTCTTTTCGGTGATGAGGAGATGGTATTCTTTCTTTGACAGGTTATTGATGTTGCTGTCGCATCCCGTCTCTGTAGACGACAGCGGAATTAGTTTTCCGCCTTCGTTGTTGGTTTGAAGTCGCAGGGCGGTGTGCATTTTCGTGCTTTGTCCTCGTACTTTGCATGGTAGAAGCAGGTAGGACTGTTCGCCGGAGTCCTTGGGCGAGATCTCGACCTGGACCTCGATCTGTTCCCGTTTTGCTTCAACAGTTTTTTTTAGCGAGTTTGAAATCTTTTCCATGCGAGTGTTGAGATCATTGATTTGTTCTTGCATGTTTTTGTTGTTTTTTGTGTTGGCAGGTTTCGGTTGACTCGTAGCCATCACTTGCGAGTTGTTGTTGACGCCGGCGGAAGCTGTTGAGGCGAAGTTGTTTGTGACTTCGACGATTTTGTCCGCCTGCGCAGCGAGTTTGTCCAAATTTTGGTCCTCGTTGACAACCAGGATGCTTCGCCCATGGTCAGGTTCGAAGAGCAAAGCGCGCAGCGCTTGGTCGTTCAGTTGCCTTTCGGCTAAATTCCTCATTTGTTGTAACGTCATTGAGGGTTTTTCGTTGGTGCGTTCGATGCCTTGAAGCAATCGTCGTAATTTGGATTCGGCCGTTTCCGCGTACAAGTTCAAGATTCTGTTTTTGATCTGAGAATATTTGTTTTCCGCTGGCGGTGTGGTCATAAGGTCTGAGACGGCTGGCAAGGTCTCGTTGTCAAGATGCAAAAGGATGTGACGGTATTGTAGCGTGTCATCGTTTATTCCGTGTAATACGAATGCATTTTCGAGCAAGACGAACCAAATACCCGGGTTGCCTTTCCAGAAAGGTGGCAGTTTGAGGTTAATCGGCGTGGTCGGCATGTTACCTTGATCGTTGTCTTGTTAACCTTGGTCTCGTTCTCTAACTGCTCGTCGCATTTCTTCCTCGACTAGTCAGCGTTCTTCTCGAAGTCTCGCGACGTGGTCTTCAATCGTCTCGATGATCGTAGAGTGTGGCGATTGTCGGGGGCTTTGTTCCGTGTCACTTGGTGGCGGCTGATTATTTTTACTTTGAGATCGCGTAACGACGCCGTCCATTCCCTATTTTTGCTCGGGGTCACCAATTGTAGTGGTTGGAGGCGCAGAAATGATCAAGGCGCACTCACAATGGTAAACTGATGATTTATTCAATTAAACTACACAAAAGAATAAGGAAAAGATTTGTAACTGTCGGACGGACGTGTTCGTGGCTAGAGGTACAAAAGCAATATGGCCACAGCTGTGGCGGTTGGGATTCAAAAATCCTCTCGGACGACAATCGTTTGCTTTCGCCTATTGGTCCGTCGAGTGGCGCTCGCGGTCACCGATGTGGGAGGTGAGGGCGCCACAGATTTTCCACCGATGATCCAATAGAGCTGACGAATGTAGGCGAGCGTGAGCTGCGTTCCTCCATGTAGAGTCCTCCGATGTGCTTCGTCAATGATGAGCCCCGATAAATGCGCTTCTCTGGGAAGAATCGCGGGTTGCTTTTCTTCTTCAGAGAGAGCGGAGTTGGCCAGTCGACCACCAACTCGGAGAATTCCTTCAGTGTCGAGAAAGGCGGTGAGTCGACTAAGAGCGTGGTCCGAAGGGAGCGAGTTGCCTCGTTCCAACGTCTTGATTTCTTGGGTGAAGAACGTGGCCTGCGTTGCCTTCACCTAGAAGTTGCGAGCTCGGAGCAGGTCGTGTGGAGACACAATCTTTCCAGGGGGAGTTGTTTTCTCGTGCTTCAGACGGTCCAAGACTCTGAAGCACAGCGCTGTCACGTGGAACAGCTTGAAAACCGAGGAATACTTGTAGAGCAGGTACCATTGGTTGTCTAGTTGGCGGATCGTGCTAACTAGAGAGAGTCCCGGACGAGCTTCTGCGATGGTGGCTCCGTCAATGATATCCGTCTGACGAGGCCAGTGATCCTGGGACTTGGACAGCCATGGCGGTCCCGTCCACTACAGCTGGTGCTTGGAGAGCTGAGCCGCGGTCATTCCTCGGGAGGCGCAGTCAGCTGGTTTGCAAATGCCAGGCACGTGCAACCATTGCGCGTCAGAAGAGAGCTCGTGGATTTGCGTGACTCTGTTGCGCACGAAATCCTTCCAGCGGAGGGGTAAGCTTTAATCCAGGTGAGAGCTACTCGAGAGTCCGTCCACAAATATGTTACTTCTACGTCAAGCCCCGCACGTGTCCTTGACATGTCGTGCGAGCTTGGCTAGCAGGAGAGCGCCTGAGAGCTCGAGCCCCGGAATGGTCAGGCGTTTCAAAGGAGCGACCTTTGTTTTTGAGAAGACAAGTCACGTCTGTCTTGTTGTGGACGAGAGGTCGACGGTGATGTAAATCACTGCCGACATGGCGAGCTGCGACGCGTTAGCGAATCCATGGAGTTGTACACGAACGTTTTCTGTCGTGCCAAACCACCTTGGAACAGAAAGAGCTGACACATTATTTCGACGCTCCTTACGAAAAGTAGCATGATCCAAAATTCTTACGAAACCTAGCAATTTTACAGTCTCACCGCGAAAATCAGAATATTTCAGATTTCACCGCGAAAATCAACACGTTTTCAATCCCGCCAAGAAAACCGTCACGTTCCATTTTTCACCACGAAAACCAGCACGTTTTTGTTTTCACCGCGAAAACGAACACGTTTTTGTTTCCACCGCGAAAACAAGCACGTTTTGGTTTTCACTACGAAAACTGGCACGTTTGAGTATTCATCGCGAAGACTAGCACGTTTCGTTTTTCCCCGTGAGCTCGAGCTGGGTAAAAATCTGAAAAAGCAACTATTATTATAAATAAATAACACGAAATAAGTTTTTTTAACAATCTCGTAGCTTCATTTTTAACATTTTTTTTTACAGCCGTGGTCTTTTATCAAGAGACGCGGCAGCGGCTCGGCGTCAAGTAGACCTTTAGAAATTGTTGATTATTCCTTGAGGATTTCAGAAAAATCCTGATACTGTGATGGAATCAAACCCCTGTCAAGCATTGCTTGCAAATATTTTTTTTTTTGGCACAAGAGGCAATTTTTTTTCCGCAGCTGGTTCCAATCTATATGAGTGAACATCACTCATGTCTTTATTTTTTTTGAAAATTTTCATTTCTCGTGCTTCTTGAGCATAATCATATTTAACATGGACTATGTCGGCGGAAGGTTGAATCGATATTTCTCGAAGGCTCGCAATTTTAATCGACGGCCAATTGAAAAACTTTGTGAGGTCCGTGAAATTATAAATATCCGTTTGGGCTACTTCATTCACAGAGTACGGATTGATCGTTTGGGCCTCTCTCATAAGGGCATACCATTGATGCTGACTGTACACCGATTTGTTTCGACAATGCTGCTCGATGCGTGCGTGTACGGAGTCCCCGTCACATTGGGTGTGACCAACCTCCAGAAATCTGTGAAATGATGAAGAATAAATATTTTTTGAAATATTTATATTGATACATTCATACAAAATAATATACCTGTGAGTCATTTTGATTCCTAAATCGTTTAAAGCCTTGATAAACATGCTGAAAACAATTTTGTTTCGGTTTTGTCCGCCACAGTTGTCACTGTACAATGCGAATTCACGGACGCCAACCAGTTGTTACTCGTTGAAATAGCGCCATAAAAGCGAAGCTATTTTATTTGCTCCTCTCGAAGCAACAGTCTCGTTCCACACATTGCAAAATCCTTCGTGATTGGCCATGTCGTAAATAGTAAAATTCCAAACACAAAGTTTGGACATGTAATAGAGAGGCCCGATTTCCGCTCGCGGAGTTGACAAGACTTTTTGCAAGTCGAAATTCATTGCACAAATCGAGGGGTTTTCCGTTGCTCGAGTTTTGTCATCGCGCATTAGCTGCCGAGCTCTCTTTTTGTTGGAAAGGTGTTTATCGTGTGTTTGTTGGTTCAGATTCTTCTCACTTTCTGTCAGATTGGCAAATATCTCACATCGCTCACACCTATTCAAACACATGAATAATTATTAATACATCTATATTTATCTACAATGATTAGTTTCAAAACCGATAAGCAAGTGATTTTTCTTCAATATTAAAAAAAAAAAACCAACCCACCTATCTTTTTTTGGAATAAAAAACCCGTAGTTAAACTCGGTGTTAAAAATTCGTCTGTACATTTGTTCAGACACAAAAGGATTTTCGCCTCTCCGTTCAATATCTTCTTTGTACATTCTGTACATTTTGCGTAGGCTTAGTCCTTCTTCGAGGTATTTTTTTGCTGTATTTTCTCGACAGTAGTGAGACTCCATAACAGGAAACGAGCCGATGTGTTCGCGAACGACGTTTTTTGATGCATCAGGTACCCTGAACGGCCTGTTGAGATGTTTCCCCCGTTGATCGTTACCTACAACGAGGGTTTCATCTGCAGCCTTGATTTTTTCGTCGCAAGTCCTTATCCACTGATATGACACATCTAACACAAACATAATAATTAATTAATAATTATTTTTTTGTAATGATTCAAATTAGAGCCATTATTTTGCATGGCGAGCTCCGTGTGAAAAAATCTTCTACAACGATTTATTGATGTAAAATTATGTGAAATCTATGAATTTATTCGTGCAAAAATATGAATTTTCCAATTAGTCACCCAGAGTGTCCAGAAACATTTTTTTGCAGACTTTCGTCAGCTTTTTATTTTTTGTGGGCAGTCGATAGACATGCGTCACTTGTTTCTGATGGAAGTTGTCTTCGTCGTCGGATCCATGACATGAGGGCTTGTTCGACTCCACCAAATGGATTATGGATTGCCGCTGCTTAGTAACGTCGCCGAGCTTCCAAAAATGCTCAAATATTAATTGGCGCTCTTCCTCTGTGATGCGCGTACGGCATTTGAATCGGCAAGTTTCGCTGCACCCCTCGCGAATCTTTCTCGCAAGTATAGGAACCCCTTTTCTCCCAGTTCCTTCGGTTCCAGTGACCCTTGCTTTTTTCGCTGCAACGTCAATCCATAACTCCTCGTGAGTTGTGCGTTTTTTAGTAAGCGTTCTCGGCTGATTCACACGCTCACATGTGCGAACACGAAAATCGGGCGCAGTTTCGTTGGAACTAGCAGCTTTGTCTTCATTATTGTCTATACAATTGATACACGAAAAGCATTATGAATTTCTATTGATATTAGTAATCAAATCGTCGGTTATATTTGAAACTGTATTTGCGATATTTATGAATTTGTGTACGGAATCGAATCATCATTCACCTGCTGTTATATCTGTGAAAGATGATAGATCGGTATCCATCGCCACGTCATTATCTTCCTCGATATCATGCAGCATGAACTGGAAGGGTCCATCGTTGCACTCAGACGCTGAGGATTGCCAATTACAAGCCAATTTTTATAAGAGCAATAGAAAAAGTCGCGGAGTAAAAAAAATGAAAAAATAGTCGCGGATAATTGCAGTGTTATGAGAAAAGGTACAAAAGGTACATCATAATTTTTTAGTATAAAAAGCCGGCTGAACAAATTGGAGCAAAAAAACAGTTGTGGAGTAAAATAGTAAATGCGGAGTAAAATGTGTACCAAGGAGGCAAAGTGGGTCTTCTGACGCCGGGCGGGATGCTGAAAACATCGTGCTCGGTGTCAAAAGACCCTTGCCTCCGAGGTGCACACGATTATTTATTTAACAAAACCTCGTTTCCGAGCTTTTTTGAGCGTGTCGGCGGTACGTAAAGTAGCCTTTTTACCGACTGCCGACGTTGATTAGTGGTAGGGAGTACAAGAAGCAGCACTTTCATCTCCTAGGAGTTAAAAGTTCCCCACTACTAATTCACGTCGGCAGTCGGTAAAAGGGTTACTTTACGTACCGCCGACACGCTCGAAAAAGTGAGGAAAACGTGGTTGCGTTATATAAAAAAAAATTAAACAGAATCACCGATAGTTCTGGTGTTACGTAATGTGCTAGCTTTGCGAGTTATAGATACGTCTCAATTTATGAGCTCCAGAATGCGTGTGCGTGCATACACGCGCGTGCGGGCGTGAACGCACGCAAGAGAATTCAATATCGAAAAAAAAAATTTCACAATTACAGAGTCTGTGGGAAAGCTTGGAGTTTATTTGAATTTATTTAATTGCAATTGGTAGTTTTTTGACTGAATTTGCGATAGATATTCATTTACAGAAGATTTTTCAAATAAAACTAATTGTTATTAACAATACTAAATGTGTATTCAACTTACCAGACTGACACGAATCAAGGCTGATGTCGCTGATTACTGCCACACCGTTATTTGCATCCACACGTGTTTCAGGATACGCAATCCTCCACCATTCAACAACTAAAATTTTTCATGAATTATGATTTGTATCACTTCAAATTTCAAAGTGTTGATCAAATTAAACGAAATCTTTATTTTTAAAATATTTTTTGTACTTACAGTCTAAAAAGTCGTCCATTTTATTGTCATTCGAAAAAAAAATCTTGGAATTAATTAATATTCAACAATAAACCTCTGTTCACTTTTTGTCTGTCGACTTCACCACTGATTCTTATTTTTTAAATCAAATTATAACGAGCGTAGGAAAATTTAAGCAAAAATTGGAGTTCGCGTTCTACTTGATCGTGACGACGCTCGACACGGACTAACAATGAATTGACGGAAGTTTCGAAAGAAAGGCAGAAAATTTTAAAGAAAGAAGAGGAGACAATAAGCATAGGATTGTGTGTAACCTTTGTCGAAAATTTTTCGATGGAGCACTGACATTGCCTTGTGCAAAAAGTAAACACAAGACGCAAGAGTCGCGAATAGAGTCGTGAAGCTTTGTCTACGTTATAAACTGTATGAATAAAAGACGCCAAGTATTTGAAAAGTGCAACCTCAGTTGGAAAATTAAGACTCAATTATCTTTATATTACTTTGTATAAAAATTTTACCATTATTCAAATTTTGATAAATATGGCCCTTCCCAAAAAGAAAGGAAATCCGTGGAAAAATATTCCAGAAAAGTAAAAAAAGAACGCCAACTATTCAAAAATCGCGACCTCAGTTGAAAAAAAAGACTCAATTTTATTCGTGATATCACTTTGCAATGAAACACTTTTGATTCACTATATTTATGTATTTTACTTTTTCTTCACTGCAAACAATCTTTTGACCTTCATCAACATCTTCTCAAAAATTGTCAAACTCAATTGAGACAAAAAAAAATGAAATCATTGCGATATGCCAAGAATTCGTAAATGAGTGGCTAAATTTCACAGACAAACGTGCGCCCTCGACACATTCGGTTCAAGGGTTTCCCCAGGGAGACTAGAGGGAAGGAGACCGAACGCAATGCTGAGTGGACGGTCCCGAAAAGCGTTCAAATAACGATATTTTTGGCCGTGGCGCCAGTGTTGCCCTTTCACCCGGCTCAGAGACATAGATATACTGATGGGTTATATGTTTCGAGAGATGCGCGACGCATGAAAAGTGAGGTTAAATCTCGAACAAGTAATGAAAACAAATTATAATCCAATTTTTTTTATTCAAAAAATATCAATAATTCAAAAAATATCGAAAACATTAAAAAAAAATTTCGAGTTAAATTTCTTGATATTGTTTGAATCGGAGTTGGGGAGAAAACTGATTAACCCTGGACTCCCACAATGTTTTTTTTTTGAAACGTTAACCCCACAGTAGGGTAACTAATTACCCCAATCTTTGTTTCAGTATTAAATGTCTGTCTTACACGATAATAGAGTTTAATTTAAATAGTTTTCTTCGTTTTTCGATAACGAAGAGAACGACTTATCATAAAGTTATTTTTGCTGAAGATTACATGGAAAAAAATCAAAATATTAGAAAAGGATGGGAAAAATCATAAAAATACCGTTTTTTACAAAAAAAAAACGCATTTTATTCTTTTATCAACAGATTTCAAAATATCGGACGGCATTGTGAAGGGGACATTTGGGACTATAAGAAGAAAAATTACCGCTTGATATTCCATGAATAAGATACAATTATTTTGCAACATGAAAGTTCACGGTTGCTAATACGAACGAGCTAAAAACAATGAAAAATCAACACAAGTTACAAACAAAAATAGTTTGATAAATTCGAAGCCGTAAGCGAGCAGCTCGGGACCACGACACAAAAAACT
>JBAJMU010000081.1:5795-18723 GCA_037952995.1 Hyposoter didymator
CTCTCTCAAGTTCTCAGGAACGCCGATGATGAAGGGTCGTACACGTCATTCTCTGACGACACGCACACATCACCCTGAGGCAACGCATAACTCCCAAGGAGTTACGCGACTGTGAGAGACGCTGCCGTACATTCAATCTGATTATATTTCTTGCATTCGATAACTAAAATATCCTTCTAGCTCATCCTATTTCTATTAGGGAATCATCCTCGAGTCCGAACTCCGTTTCACAGGGAGGAGACGGAAAATCGCCTCCCCTGCAAAACCGAAACGTTTCAATGGCGCCCGAACAGGGACTCGAGGCATAAAATTACATTCCTCTGAAATAGCATTCTCTCCCAATCAAAATTTGCAAAATTATATCAAAAAAGCAACAAGGCAAAAGTGCTCTCGAAATTCTCCAAACATCCAAATTCCTATAACAGAATATTAAATTTCATTTTGCTACTTTGCGTCGCGCGAAACAAAAACGAAATTATTCAGGGTCACCAGAATAGAATCACTATCGAAATAGCCGGTTTATTACCGAGAAATTCCATATCCCTGCGACCATAATAAAACAAATAATTTCGACAACGCGCGTCTCGGCATTTGTCACACGTGCAAGTCGTCAACAAGATTAATCCTTACCGAGCGGCCGAAAGACCAAAGAAAAAAAGTTCTAAGGAATATCGCGTTCGGTGAGTGAGCTCGAAATTCTACGAGAAGAACAATCTCGAAGAAACATCGCCCAAACTGACCAACTGTTGACGCGGCAAGCGCACCTGGCCGAAAACAAAAAGCAAAGCCCATCGAATAAATCCAATATTTTCGAAAATTTAAATTAGAGAGAAAAATATTTGCAAATTTCCTCTCAGAGAAGAAATTATTCTCCAAGGTCCTATCGGAGAAAACAAAACCCCACTCCGAACATGAGTCTTGACCAAAGCGAGATAATTCCGAAAAACAGCACATTGGGCATGCCTCCTCTCACCGAAACATTCGGAGAGGGAGGCGAAGTCGCCTCTTCCGAGTCCTCCAGCCGAGCTAATTCTCCGTCAACGGAGAACAGGCGAGGGGGTCTTCGAGGAGAGGAAGTGAGGGGATGCGGACCAAGGCGAAAGAACAATCGCAAATTCTATCGCGGTACGTATCGACCCCACTCCCTCAACCGCTCCAGCTCGGACTCCCTTCTCGAAAGCGGTCAAATGGACCCGTCAGTAATTTTCCTCTCAGAAATCGTAAAGAAAATGAACGGTGACACAAAAACTCGCGACGAGACTCTGAACACAATCACGTGCTCGCTTAATTCGCGAATCGACGCTCTTCAAGAGCTAATAACCAATCACATCACGGGTAACAGGCCTTACCAAGCTCCTCTAAACGCATCCCAAAAAGCCTGGCGACTCGATGTTCCCTCATCAACACTTTATCCTCAACATCGAAGGGGAAATGCTCCTAACTGGGGAAGGGAAAAGAGAGATAGACATTCTCCCAAGATGAGCCAGCATCGGAGTGCAACGGCCACGGGAAATAATAGTGGGAGACTGGGCCTACCCAATGACCACGTCGCCAGCTCAGCTGAGCGAAAGCCTTCTGCCTCGAGTACGGATACTCTTCACATGCGAGAAAGCCCCGTAAGCCTTTCGCAAAATGTGCAAGCAGGAAGTGCAGTCGAAGGTTTAAAAATTGACGTGCCGACGTTCGGCGGAGAACCTCACGAACTGCCATTGCAATGTCTCGCGGATCTGAGATCCTACCATCAGGCATTTTTCCTCAAAAACTCAATCGGGCCCAAATAAGGTAAAAATATGGAAGCCATGATTTTCTAAACATGGCTCTCCCGATGTGACCCGTCGAGGACCTAGTCGGGCTTCACTGTGGTAGCCCAGATTTTACTCTCTCAAGAAAACCAAATCGGGTCCGAATGGGGTGAAAGCGTGGAAGCCATGATTCCTTCAAACATGGCTCTCTTGAAGAGACCCGTCGGAGACCTAGTCGGGCTCCACTTAGGCAGCCCACATTTAAATGTCAGAGCAAAATAAAATCGGGCCCAAATGGAGTAAAGGTATGGATCCCATAATTTTTAAGTCAGGCTTCATCAGTGCTGGCCTGGTTAATCAATTGGAAAGCCAAGTCAGGATCGGTTAAGGTGGCAAAAGCAAAATAACCTTTACTTGTTGAAAAGCCACTCATTCGTGAAGAAAACAAAAACGTCGCAATTTCTTTTCTGACGAAAAAGAAAACCATATTTATTTTACGTCGTAAAATTACCATAAATCGTACTTCACGCATGAAGCAGTGATAATACGTACATGCGCACCGTCCCTTTGGGTCGTAGCGCTAATTGTAACCGTAATAATTTCCGGTCAATATCGGTTACGGGATAAATGCCATTGAATGAATCTTTGTGTATCAGTTCCCATACGTGAATTTTGCTTGAGTTCGTGGGATAACTGAAAGTAACAGTTTTTGTTTTATAAATTTTCGCTTCGATGTAATACAAAGATTTTCCCAATTCATTTTTCTTTTCAAACATATCAGAAATCACTGCTACTGTTCCAGCCTTCATGAGCACAATATTATTCGGCGTTGATGGACTCACTATCGTAGATGAATTTAAGATTATTTTTCGGACTTTTATTTCCTCATTGTTCATCACTTTCTGTTCAATTTTATATTTCGATGGAACGTTTTTCGGGGCGTCACAAACAATATTCTCTAATCCTTCTTTTCTACGACAGAATTGCGCGAGTGGTCGATTCGGTGTCCTAATTGTTCGCTTGATTGCTGCGAGTTGGTTTTCAAAAGGGAAGCAATTAATTAGTGTCAAATCACAACCGAAATTATCGACATCCTCAACTATATGAATAAGATTGTGTACGTTCATGGTTTGAGATTGCTCCCCGTATAAACATGGCATTGCCGACACAAAAATCTTTAAATAGCGTCTTGCTGTCTCTTTGTATTTTGAAAGCAAAACGTCGCTGCACAAAATTCGAAAACTTGTATGCAACAAGAGGAAATGGTTATAAAACTTTTTGCCCATCAAATTTTTTAAAACGAGAGGACCGCAATACAATAGGAAAAATCGCAATTCCGTTGCTTTCCACTTCGCAAAACAGTCTATCGATCTCGGTTTTCTTTGAAACTCCAAGACTACCTGAGATTTCAAACACGTCATTCGGCGAGAAAGTTCCCTTCTCGCTCTTGGACATAATCGCACTTTTAATGAGCCGTGTATTAAAAAATCTAGTACTTTTTTTGTAGCCCCAATGCAGGCGAGGTGCATAAAATCTAGAGCAAAAATGTTAACCATGTCAATTTCTGGTTTGATCAATTCCAATGGAGAATTTCCCACATGATGATCGGGATCTGACCTTTCTCGAAATGAGACGTTCGTTCGTTTTATGAGATCGACCACAGGATAAATAATTTTTTTTTTCCTCCTGCTACTTTGACCGCCTTTCCATAAACGGTGCATCGTTCGCATGCGCTATAACCACCGTGTTCTTTCGTTTGCTTGCAAAAAGCCCGAGCAGGGGTGTCAGCGACTATTGCTTTTAATTTAACATTGAACATTTTTCCATGAAAAATTAAACCTCGGGCTTGCAAATCATTAAGTTCTATGATAAATTGTTTAGAATAATCATTTAAGCTGCTAGGTTTGCTGACGCCGGAGTATATAGCTACTACGAATTGTTTGTATATATCGGGTTTATAAAATACCTTGCACAAAATCGGCCAAAAGCATACTTTCCCAGATTTCGTCAAAGGTAACCCGTCTACGTTAATGACAAGCTCAATATTGCCGTCATGGAACTCAGCCAGAGACTTTCGCAAACCTTCCGAAATTCCAAAATATACGAATTCGCACGGTGCATCATTTGTCGAACAGTTTTGCATTACGCGAATTTCATAATTCGCGTTTGATGTATGCAAAAAAGTTTTCGCGCTCTTCGGTAAATCGGGAAGCAGTCTTTTCCGTAAAATATTCAACAATCCGTTCAATTGTTTATGACTAATTCCACTCTGACACGCCCATTCACGAATTTCCGAAATTTCGGATGGTTTCGACGATGACGGTCCAGCAACAGGAGACTCGATTTTCGAAGGTGACGAATCACGCGCCCCTAAATCCTCTTCGAAAATGAAGTTGTCGCACTGTTCGTAAGCGTCAATGACAATCTCGGCTTCGTTGACATTCGAATCGTTTACGATGTCCAGAGGTGTCCAGAGGTGTCCAGAGGTGTCCAGAGGCTCCTATGAAAAAAACACAAATTTCAGCAACTTTCAACAAACAAGCAAATAAATATCTGAAAAACTCCAGCCACATTTGAACATCACAAACTTGATATACATAGGAAAAAACTGCAACCAATTGTTTGAAAAATTCACCTGATATACCCTAAATTTAATAGCAACCGTCTCATTATGATACTCCTTAAAAAAAAAAAAAAAAATAGTAATAAATCTTGAAATTTTCTAAAGTTAGCTCGGTTACACCCTTCTTTTGAAAATGTCTAAATGCCGTAGAGTTCGTATTTTTTAGCATATTTCTTACGAAATTCTCAAAGAATGAAAAGCTTGTATAGATCAACATCAGTGCAAAACGGGAGCCCTGTAGCTCAAACCGTTTTCGAATTATGAACGTTTGAATTTCACAGTGCCAGAACATATACACACACACATCCGGACATCTCGATGAGCGCGGATTTCCAATGTCAAATTCGCAGCTTTCTCTCTCACACACAATCGCGAGATACCGACTGATCTCTCACATTATTACGAGTGTATGAAAATTACCCACCATCGAGATTTTTTATACTGGTCTGTTTTTCCGCTTCCTCAGCCACTTGCTCCATATCCATTGCCATTTCTTTGAAAAGCATCCTTCTTTTCTTTTTTCGATCGCGCGCCAGCTGTTTTTTTCGTTCCCGATCACTCATGTTGCATTGGTCACTTCACCAGTCACGAAAGAAAAATATAATATAGTAAGCCGCCAATTGCGATATCCACAATAACTAAGTGATTTTAAAAACTTACACCCGTCGGTTTATGAGAATATAATAAACGTTTTATTTAATTTTCTCCGGTAAAAATGTTTTCGGAGAACGAATAACCGAACGGGAAGAGAAATAGAGAGTGAGAGAGAGAGAGAGAAACGGAGATCCTTCGGCCGTGTCCGAGCGAAACCGACTGTCGCTCGACAGTCGTTGCAAATTTGGCGGGATTCGCGGTCGTTGTCGGATCGCTTCCAGTATTTTGCCGCGTTTTGCATAGCGTGCTTCGTGCCGTGTTCAGTGCTGGTGTCGTGGGTTCATCGTCTTCGTTTGTGGATCGAGAAAAAAGTAAGTATAACATTTAGTTAATTTTTCTACCCGAGCGCTGGTTAACCTCGCATTTGCATGAAAATCCACGTGGTGCTCGGTTTTTCTACCCGAGCGCTGGTTAACCTCACTTTTTCGTCAAAACTCACGTGTTCCTAGCACTCGAGTAGAATTTTTCTCTCGAGCGCTGGTTAACCGCACATCCGACAAAATCCACGTGTAGCGTAGCTCGTACACTTTTCATAAAATGTAATATTTCTTTTTATTTTCTACGCAGTGTCGCAAAGTGTGCGGGAATACCAGCTCGTCAGTTTTTCGGATGAAACGAGCTAGAATGGTGGTCGGTCCATCGAGTGTGTGCCCAGTTCCTGGGTTTCCTTTGATTCAGCATGAGGATCCTGTATGGTCCGATACATGCAGCCTCCGTACAACAAGGAGGATTTTCAGCTCATACGCGACCTAATACGGCAAAAAGCTGATGCTCCAGAAAGTTGGCCACTCTTTCCGGTGACATTACAAGGCCACGCAAGTAAGTTGGAGGGAAAATAATTTCCATGTTATAATGTCTTGATGTTTGTGTATGTTGGTTATATTCAATTTATTTTCCCTTTCAGAATCTCATGCGGAAGGTTTGCGACGCGTCAAGAAACTCATGCAATCAGAGTATGCGTAGACCACGGAAGCAGAGAACGATGGTCACCAAAAATCTGCGTCAACTATAGAGTGGCTCAAAGCCAAGGAAGCGCAGAAATCCAAAGAAATAAAAAAAATTTTGAGCCGCAAGACGCTGTCATCCGATTCGTCCCAGGAAGATGAAAACAACAATACGAGTGATCCGAAAGGTAAAATTATTACGTTCATTGTGGAAATAAATACTTTAACATTCAATATTTTTATAATTAATTTCAATTGAACTTTTTTTTTTTCAGTGTCGTCCGGAAGTTCATCAGAATCGACAGGTGGTTGGCCGAAGAGGAGATTCAAGGTGAAAAAAAACGCAACGAAGAACGTTCCACAAAAAGAGTTTTCAGCACAACTTTTGGATTCCAAAAAAAGCAGAGCGTACAAAAAAAATTCGTCATCGCTTCAGGAGAGTCCTACGCTGCAGGAAACTCCTCTGCTGCGGAAGAGTCCTACGCTGCAGAAGAATCCTCCGCTGCAGCAGAAAAATGCTCCGCTACAGAAAAATGCTCCTCTACAGAAAAATGGGCCGCTGCAAAAAAAAAACCACCATCGACAGACCTTGCCTTGACTCGGCCTCGCCAAGTAGACCAACAGGATGGATGTCATCAATTTGCTTCGGAGGGTAACTATGCCTTCAATTAATTAATTAATTTTTTTAAAGTTCAATCCAATCAAATTGTTGAGGAATCAATTTATACGTAAATAACATTTTTTTTTTAAATGATTAAAATTAATCGATTCCACTTGGATAAATAAAAAAATACGTCATCCACAAATAAATTGATTATTCAACGATTTGAATCAAATCAAATTGTTTAAGAATTAATTTATTTGTAAATGGCGTATTTTTTTTTTTAATTTGAAAAATTAACGGGATTCAACTTGAAAAAAAATACTTCTTTTATTGTTTGATTCAAATTGTTTCCTAAACAATTCGAATCAAATCAAATTGTTGGAGAATCAATTTATTCGTAAATTACGTATTTTTTAATTAAAAAAAAAAAAAACAAAGAATTTTTTATTAAAAAAAAAAACAAAAAATACTTCTTTTATTGTTTGATTCAAATTGTTTATGAAACAATTTGAATCAAATCAAATTGTTGGAGAATCAATTTATTCGTAAATTACTTATTTTTTAATTTTTTAATTTGAATCCAATTAACTTCAGAAATAAAAAAAAAACGTCATTTACGAGTAAATTGATTCCTAAACGATTTGAATCAAATCAGTTTGAAATCATTAAGCAAAATATTTTTTATAATTATTTGGTTTAATTCCACAGAAAATTTTTATATCGCTTCTATCATTTTTGTAGATGCAAAGCACCTGTACCGCACAATGATACAAGTCCTCGCGATTTCAAAAATTCAGACCGACGAGATCCGCGAATTGCGCTACGCATTGGAGCGATGTTCGAAAAAGGTGGAAGGCGGCATAACGACCAATATTTTTTTCGAAAAATATGACATTCGACAGATAAAATCAGCCGAAGAATTCCACATTTTTGATGGCCGACTCAAAAATGAAGATGAATTCCAGACTGATTTTGTAGGTTTTGAATTCGAATTTGATCTTGAGTTTTGATTTAAAAATCCGTCATTAATTGCCTTTTGTTTGTTACAGCATGATGCTTTGGATTCCATCGGTGAAAACACCTTGAAAAAAACAATCAACGCCATAATTGAAAAATATTTCACGCAGAAATTTGCGATGGAGTGCACAGCTGTCCGTGATTCTAAAATAAAAGGCCGAAAGCTGATATTAAAAGGATCTACATTTTACGAATTGATATTCAGTGAGCGTTTCTACTGTCTTTTACTCTATTTTTTGACTTTTAATTAATTTATTTAATAATTTTGTATGTTTTTTTTTCTTTCACAGATTTCGTCATCAAGTTTCATTCGAGAGACGTCGCAGAAACGGAACAGATGTTCCACCGCAGTTTGTCATCCTGCTTGAGTGACGCGAAGGACTGGGATGGAGGGAGGAAATTGCGCGCGCTGCCAACCAATTTCGTCTAAGACCCATCGCAATTTTCGAGCCTGCTTTCTTTCAATTTTACGGGTTTTTATTTAATTTGAACATCCTTTTTTTCCCCAATTTGGACTTTGTTCTTTCATAATTCAACTATATTTCGTATCAGCAACGGTCAAAAGTTTTCGTTTTCAATCATTTCTAATATAAAACTTAGCGTTAAGACGCTACCGCGTCTGTAAATATTGTACAATTTTTTATTATTTTTCTAAATAAATATGTATTGTAACGACTTTTCCCGTCGCTGCAAAATATTCCGTCTCGCTCAACCCTGGGCGCCAGCTCGAAAGGAATTCGAACAAATTTTTAACGGATTTTCGTGAGACGGAATGAGTGGTTACCCGGTCGTAGCCGTAGTGTCACGGTACCAAGTGGCAGAGGGGCGAGGTCAAAACGATACAAACAAGCACGAAATAAGAATGATTAACTCACATAGCTCCGGAAATTACAAAAGAAATTTAATTGAAAATAAAAGAAAGTAAAAATGATACACTCTAGTTGAGAATATTTTCCGGAAAAATTGTGACAGTCTGGCTTGGTTTTCGGGACGCTCCCGGACAAGTACTTTACAAATTCTCGGAAAGCCACTGGCTCACCGTCAAACACAAATTATTCTTAAACTAGGGACTCAAATTTGTACGGACGGTCTCGGAATTCCTCTCGGCAATTCAATACTCAACAACAAGAAACCGCGATACTCTTTCCCGCGACATAAACGTTATGAAAGGACTTTTCCCAAGCGCGCGCGTAACCGACCAATATCGCTCTTAACTCTCGACTCCCAGGTCGATTAATTAATATTCGGAATACAAAACAGAGCGCTCAAACGATAATTCAACAAAACGGTATCAAAGCGAAACGACAGCTCACCGCTCCGGTTTCAGAAAAAGGCTCCCGGAAAAAGACCACGGGAAAACCCTCTCGAATATTTCGGTACTGCCGCTTTCTCGATCGACTCGGCAACGGCTCAGGAGAAAACGTCTATCCTCGATGTTGTCCCAAACGTAAGTCCTCGAGCCTCTCGGTAATCACGGGTACGCGGACTAGGGTCCTAGCCCCCCACCCTTTGCCTACTCGCGGATCCCAACGACAATTCGATTACTCTCGAATCTTCCAGAATTCTCCGTTCGTTGCCTTCGAATTTTGCAACCGCTTCCGATGTTTCCTTTGAATCGCCGCGAAACGTCGATAATACAGGACTCGATTGTTAATTTCGAGACTCGTCCTGCTTCGCGAGATTAGACGACTCCGGGTGAGGGCTTCGAGCTAGCGACCCTCGCTTGACTTGACCCGCGACTCCACACTCGGCATGACCTTGATTTCTCTCCGACTACCGACTTTCGATGTTCCTCTCGCTTGGTGCCGCTGTCGATCGCTCGGACATGAAATAATTTAACAAAACATCAAAAATCTATCGGAACGCCCACGCTTGACCCTTTTGGACTTCGCTCGAGAGAATTTCCTTTTCGCGAATGCACGTTCTCTCCCGTGCCGTTGCCAGAACTACGCCATTTTAGTGACGGGCAAAATAACCACGTCACAGTATTTATCTCATTAATTACTTCCTCTGTTCCATTCCCTTTCATTACCATAGATTCAGGAATGCTCCGCACGGACAGGACCGGCGATGCTATGGGGATCAATTTTTTTTATACTTGGGCCCCGAGAAGGTGTTCTCATGGCAACGCTCGGGCTTCGACAGGGCTAGCCCTGTCCTGGGCCATAATGAGGCTTACTTGTGGGGGTGCCAAGGATCAGATGTGGCTCACGTGAGGCGTGTCTATAGGCCCCGATTTGGTAGCCTTTGAGGGCCCCGGTCGACAAAGCGTGACCGTCCATATACTGGCCCGGTCGGGCTTCCAGACGAGGGCCCGAATTATGTTAGGGAAATCTCGTCGGGGCCAAAACGCAGCCCCAATAAATTTCTTCACGGGTTGTAGGGCTAGCAAAAGAACTGCAACCCCCTTTAAACGATCGGGAAATCGTGCACAAAATTGAAAGGCACTTTCCTGAAGACGTCAGAACAACCATTCGGACCAGTCGCATCGACACACTCCCACGCCTCCTGGATTTGCTTTCCGCATTGGATAAAGAAATCCCAGGGAATAAGGAGAGGAAGAAGCTAACCCATAACGATCGCTGTCCTACTCACGGTGCAAGGGACTTGAGAAGACTTGAGATATTACGAGCAACGACCCAACCCTGAGTCGCGAAGGGAGGGCAAACCCGAGTCGCGGAGTGACAAAAGAACCGAAACAACCAACCTAAGAAACTGCTCACAAGATATGCGCTTGAACATTCGCAATCTTGAGAACAACAAAAAAACAACCAACAAAACAGAACCGGAGACCTCCACTCCTCCGGTAAACAAAGAATCGCCGGCAACATCACCGCCTGGCTCGTAAATGAGCGACGCAGCGACCACGCGTCCACCTGAATCGTACCGATATTTGACAAAAGGTGCACCGGGACAATAAATCCTGATGCAAATCCCGATTAGACTTAACTATTACAAGATCTCGCCCACGTTTTCAAAGGTGTGCAAGACCTTGGGGGGGCGATGTAACGGAACGACCCGTACCGTCAACATTAGTGGACGAGTGCTCGGTCTCACTCTCATCGTTGAGAGAAGAGCGTCGCCATTTCGGCAATCGACGATAAGACACACCTTACTATCTCGAGCCCTTGTTCCACCTTTGACGTACGTTACGCCAGCGAGACGTAAGTGAGACGGCCCATCGGACCGCCCCACTTGTCACGCCTGTCAAAATCATCAACACCTTCTTAATATCCTTTGCTCCTAATACCTGCAAAGATCTCACCGCCTCGCAAATACGCGATAATAACAACAATAAACATCCTTGGCGGGTGAGAGCGACAAAAGTCTATCTTTTGAACCCGGTGGTCTCCCTACCTGAACACGATCCCACCGATCACCTCTCCGAGGATCGCGGAAGGGAAATTTCTCCTCTCACGACAACTTGTCTATTTAAGGGCGTGCGACAAGAGCTCGTGGCCATTCTTCTGATCGAAATTCATTTGCTCACTCCGAGCTACACAATCTCACAGAATGGACTTGTAACAAATTGTTTGAAGTCGAACTCCTCCGAGCAACTTGAGTTCGCGTTTAGGGAACTAATCCTGAGTAAGGTGCTTGCATTGCGCTTGATTTCCGACCTCAGGATTGGCGAGTTTATCTGGTGACCATAGGCAGGACGTGTCGCGATTATTTAGGTAAAATAAACGTATTTGAGTCCTAGCTGTCATACGGACAAACTCCACACCACGCAGATCATGTTTCTAAGCTCGACAGAAATAGTTTGCACACCAGCTTCTCTGGTGCTTTGTGCGTGTGCGTTCAGCAAACACACGCACCGCGAAACATTAAATATTGTTCGCGCCTGCTATGAGAATTAATCGATCGAAAGATTAAGATTAATTCGAACTTTTCACGTCAGCTTCTCTGACGCTTCATACGCCTGCACTCGACAAGCAAGCGTCCAGCTGAGAAACAACTCAGTTTCCGCCGTGAGAATCAAATAATTCCAAAGAATTGTTTGATTCGACTTGCTCGTCAGCTTCTCTGACGTTTTACGTTCATTTTCTCTGTTGCTTCACGTAAAATCTTTTTCTTACAATAATTCACAATAGACTAAATCTTTGCTACGTAATTAAACATTTTCTATCAGCTGCTTTTCTAAATCAAAAATCTTACATATTTCGAGAGATATTCGCGCCTCGTGGTAAATCTAAAAACTCGACGCTTCTCGTCATCATAATTATAATTCTCCGAGCCTTCGCTCGGACCGTGACGTTACACGCACCTTCTGTGTGTGTACGCGAGAGACACAGGTACGCGGTCAAGCGATACTCTGTCTCCTTCTTGCTTTCCTAATCTTCCCAAACTTTTTAACCGCTCAATAATGCTAAATTCCACAAATAAACTCAATTATTCATTCACCTCCTACAGTAACACCGCACAGAGCTTCACCCGCTTTCAATTACATTATTCTCACACCAGAATTCATATTTTATTAATTTGTAAATTTTCTTCCAGCAGCGATCTCTCTCATGTTCTCAGGAACGCCGATGATGAAGGGTCGTATACGTCATTCTCTGACGACACGCACACATCACCCTGAGGCAACGCATAATTCCCAAGGAGTTACGCGACTGTGAGAGACGCTGCCGTACATTCAATCTGATTATATTTCTTGCATTCGATAACTAAAATATCCTTCTAGCTCATCCTATTTCTATCATCCTCGAGTCCGAACCCCGTTTCACAGGAAGGAGACGGAAAATCGCCTCCCCCGCAAAACCGAAACGTTTCACTATACATTTGATTACTTTCAAACATCCGTTTCTGACATATATCTTATGTACTTCGTCCAATCGCTCATATACCTTATATATTTTATATATTTGACCCATTTACCTTATATATTCCACTCATTTACACTCATTTATCCCGCATATATATATATTATCTTTTTGATTACCCAATTTTTATCTTAGAAACTTTATGTATATAACTTATTATGTACCTTCTGCATCTCACTTTAACACATTGTGTGACACACACAAAATAATTTTTTTTATTTTGAAATAATTCAATTTATAAATGAAAATTTATTGAAAAGTTGATTTTCATTCAAAAATGAATAATTGTGGAATGGTCTGATGAATGAATGGAAATTTGATGGAAAAGTATACATCCTTTTGAATCAATGAACAATTTGATCAACCAATTTCAATTTAGTGAGAAACAGTTTATTGCTTCCTCACAGAGGAAGCTATGTGACGGTAAAATTTTTTTTTTTTTCAGTTTTTAATGTCAATGTGCTTAAAACGTCCCAAAACGTCGAAAAATCATATCTACAAAAAATGTCCGGATGTGT
>JBAJMU010000082.1:16767-29878 GCA_037952995.1 Hyposoter didymator
AAATGAAAAACGAACGACGAAACGCGATGACGTCACGGCGGGACAAATGTCCCCTTTTGCGAAAAATGTCGAGAAATTTTTCGCTAACATCATCGATCTCAGAATGGACCGAGTCGATTTTGTTGCAACATGGACCAATCGAAAGAGAAAAATCGAAAAAAATTCAATAGAGAAAATTACATTGTTCGGTCGAGCCGTTTAACTGTGACATCAAATCAAAGTCGCTGTGACGTCGTACTTCCGGCATACTCGCGTATATAAGAGTGCGGTAGGCCTCGCGCTACGCTTTCCTTTTAATACTTGGCGTCGAGCCGCTACCGCGTCTCTTGACTCTCAAAATGTGTGCAAACATAGCCTGGAATCAAAGCAACATGATAGACAAATAGTTGTATATGTGTGTAGAAAACGATTGAGTATTCGATGCGAAAATCTGCACGCATAGTGTTCATGTTTGCTTGACACTCGGGTACGAACACATTCATACTGGCGCCGGTATGAGTGGGTGAGAGAATAATCTTTCCGTGTGTATTTCTATACAGATAGTCTGACATTATTGGCATTTTACCGCACACACCGAGAGATTTTTGAGTTCGGAAAACTTCATCCAGATGAAACGATCTCAGTAACCTGCGTCGGAGAACGGATCATTTTCACTACTGAATCTGGCACGGAATATTATATTGGTGAGAACTGATCTTTCTATTAATAACGAGAGCTAAATTAACAGAAAAATAACGAGGCGCGAATCTGCGAGTTTTCTCTGTTGCGCTACTCAAGAGGTTTTATCCGCTGTGCGCTCTGAAGCCGAGTGGGTGCATTAATTCGAAAAAAAAAAAAATTATAAATTAAATAGAGAAATATCTTTTACAGTGTTATCCGCTGTGCGCTCTGACACTGTGGGAATCTTAGCATGCGTTGAGGTATTCCTGTGTTCGGAAACCGCAATGCTTGCTTGCTTTTATTCAGTTAATTCGTGTCCTGTAGAAAGGATAGTAAGCGATAATCCTCCAGAAATTGACGATTGCTGTAACGAGTGTTAAAATTACAGGGCTGGATACTCTCGGTGAAAACGAGCGGAGAGTTGTCATGAGAGCAGTTGAGGATAAAGAGAGAGAAGGCCTCAAGCTAATCATGTCCAGCAACGACGGCAATCCGAATTCTTCGGTTGATAAAGAAAACGAGATCGACAAAAATTACGAAGACTCCGACAGCATCAAATCATTCGAGATGACGAGATGAGTGATCAAGGTGAAAATAGAACTGTTTTGAACAAAGTCGTTGAGGCATTAAACACTCTGACCACCGCTCAAAAGGAAATAACAACAAGTTTCCTGGCAGGGATGACTGCCCTTATTGGCAAAGTTGACGGGAATCATCCAGGTGCGTCGGACAATCAAGATCCCGGAAGCAACAAACGACAAAACGAGAGGGAAGAGGCACCAGGATCTACTGCAGTAAGCTCAGAAGCGAGAAATACTGAGCCGGTTATTCGTCGCGACGAAATAATTGAACTGATACGGAATGAAATGAGACAAACGGGTCAAGTTTCAAATACAAACTTAAATCGTCCAAGTACTTCGGGAACAGATGTTGTCAAGGAAATAAGCGAGAAAATACGAGTCGAACTCGTGGGCAAAGATACGAGCAAACGAGAGTATAAATTGACAAATCAAACTAAATATGGACATTTCATGGATTTCCTCACGTCTGAATTGAGAATTCTGGATTTGCTCTATATTATCAATCCGAACGAAAAACCAAACTTTGCGGTGGATGACGCGACGAGAGAGACACATACGTTCAAAGTTAGAGACATCCTGATCAACAGACTGGATCAGTATTATTATTCAAAAATCGATAAAATCAGAGATCGAATCGAGATTATAAACAAGATCAAGGAAATGAAACGATATGAGACGAATTTGACCTCCATGACAATCCGAAAACGACTGTACAACATGAAGTATGTTCCAAGCAAAGAGAAAGCTGCGGAGTTCTGGGATCGATTTGAAGAATTAGTGCGAAACTATGACAGTCTCCCAAACGTGAATTCACTCTCACATGATGAAAAAAGGGATGCATTTTTCAACGCGATCACAACTGCTATACCACAAGTTCAGTCGATTGAGTTTATGACTACAAATTCAACTGGAAAAGGCCTTACGTACGATCAGTTAAAGGCCTTCATCATCCAGCACGGAGCAAACAAAACTCAAACAAGCGACACGAAACCTGCGGCACTGAGTGTAAGAAAACACGATTCGAAGAACCGATGCTATGGATGCGGCGGTCAAGGTCATCACGCTGACGAATGTCCTCATGAAGGCAAACCTCAATGTTCCGAGTGTGGCAAAATTGGACACATTGCGAGAGAGTGCACGGTACGGAAGAATAAACAGAGAGAATCGGCTACGTCATCGAAATATGGGTCATCGTCAAAACAACACAGCAAAAATGCTCATCGTCCAATGAGCAGCAGCAGCTTCCGTGGCAGGCGTAAGTTTGGAGGACCCAATCGAGAAAATTCTGCAAAACGAGCGAAGGTTGATAAAGGACGGAGTGGCCAACAAAAGAACAAGGACCAGGGTAACCAAGACGACGCGAATGAAAACTAGAATGGTAGCAGGATGCGTAAGGGTGAGACTGAAAGCACAAAAATTAATATGATAAACTATAGTACAATGACTCCAACCAATTCGAAAATTAACGAAAACAAAATTGAAAGTAATATTACCTTTACGAAATTTCTTGCTGACTCGGGTGCAACGGAGCATCTAACCAATTCCAAGCTCATATTTAAAACCTTTGATCATACAAAGAAAAGTTCGATAAAGTGTGCAAATAAAGAGGCACACGCCGATTTAGAATCGGAGGGAGTTGGAACGGTAGCAGTCAAGTTAAATAATGTCGAGTCTATGAGCTTGGAGAATGTTATATGTGCCAAAGCCTTATCTGAAAATCTCTTATCCCTGCGAAAATTCGCGGACATGGGACTGAGCATTTACTTGGATAATCGACAAATCGATATTTTTGATCCTACGTCACACGAGTCGCTTATCAAGGGAATCTATCAGAAACCCTTCTGGAAAATTGAGCTAGAAGTAGATAAAACGAGTGGTAAATTCCCATGTTCAAACGAGAGTAAAACGAAGAGATCAGTAGCTTATTTAACAACCGAAAGCTCAGAAAGCGAACCTCGATATATGACTCGGAGTATGTCGAAAGCGAAGGATAATATACAAATAGACGAAAATACAAAATCAACAAAATTTGAGGCTCAGAAGAAGACTACTGAAACGGAAAAAATTTCTTCGACGGAAGTACCGAAAACGAGCGTACCGGAAAACGAAAAGACAAATCTCGACAGGCAAGAAAATTCAAGCGAAATAGTTGCATCGAGTACTCAGAATTTCAATTTCGATCTATCGATTTGGGATCGAACACTTGGTAATGTTGAGGATATTCAGTCTGAAGAATTTACGAGCGATGAAACACCGTTCAACGACAGGTATGAGAAATTCTTGGACAAGAATAAGGCTTTATTGTGGCATGTGAGACTCGGACACGCATCTATAGATTACCTGAAATCTTTACAAAGGAGATTTCCGGAAAATAAAAGTTTGCAAAGCGCAAAATTCGATGAATCAATCGAGGAGTGTGAAATTTGCATGATGGCAAAATTCAATAAACTACCTTTCAACAAAACAAGAGAACGAGCGCTAAGACCATTGGAGAGAATACACTCTGATACGATGGGACCCATAAGTCCTAAGACACATCCGAAGGGTTATCGATTCATTTCGGTATTTATAGACGACTACTCGAGACTAGCTATGGCCTATCCGATGAAAACGAAAAGTGAAACCGGGGAATGCCTAGAGGTGTTCATCAAGAGTGCGAGGAATCTTTTGGGTTACGATGCGAAGGTTTGCTACTTGCAATCTGACCAGGGGACCGAATTTACCGGAGGATACACGATCGAAATCCTCAATAAAATCGGAACAGAATCCCGACTATCGACTCCGTACACGCCCGAGCACAATGGAACAGCTGAACGATTCAATCAGACGATCCAGAAAAAGGTGCGTTCGTTCATTTTCGATTCGAAACTCCCTGAAAACATGTGGGATCTGGCACTCGGAGCAGCCACATATACATACAACAGGAACCCGCATAAGTCGATCAATATGGAAATACCTATCCAGAAATTCGCACCCGAGAAGAGTTTTGATATCTTTCAGTTGAAACGGTTCAGATGTCTAGCTTACATGAAAGTCCAAAGAAACACGGGACCGAAATTCGGGAGTACCGGAAAACGAGCGATTCTTGTAGGCTACACTCCTTCGGGATTCATTTTGCTCAGACCTGAAGAAGGAAAACTTTACGAGAGTAGAGACGTACGCTTCAACGAGAAACTTGTTTATGGGGATAAATACCGTAATCAAAACATCAAGGATTGGGTGTACGAATCTGTTGAAGTCAACAGAGGGAATTGGTTTGTTGAATTCGATCAAGAAACGAAAGAAAATTTATCAGTATTCTCGAAACCGGAGGGAGAGGTCAAACGAAAGCGAGGAAGACCAAGGAAAAATCCGGTTAATCCCGAAAATGCGATGTCTAGGAAAACGAGAGAAGACGACGATACGGTGGCGAACGAGGAGCTGAACGAAACGGAAAAAGTACAGACATCTGATATAATGAGCGAAATAGACGACCCGAGCTATCGCGCTCTGTTGGCCGAAATTAACCAAGATCCATCCTCGTATCGAGAAGCTATGCAAACGAGAGAAAAGGGTAAATGGCAAGAGGCGATCAAGGAAGAGCTAGCGCCTATGAAAGAGAATGAAGTCTGGACACTGGTCGACAAAGCAGAGATTGGGTCAAAACATAAAAAACCGAACGTGATAGACTCAAGATGGGTGTTTAAAAGAAAAACCGAAACAGGCGGCCATACAAAATATAAAGCTAGGCTCGTCATAAGAGGCTTCAAGGATCTCAAGAAGTACGATCTCACAGAAACGTACGCACCGGTTTCTCGCTTAGCTCTGGTGAGATCGGTATTTGCCATCATCAACAAATACGATCTAGATATCGTTCAACTTGATGTAAAAACTGCATTTTTATACGGAACAATAGATAAGGACATCTACATGGAAATCCCGGAGGGCACAGAACATGACGAGAAAACACGGCGTACAAAAGTATGCAAATTGCAAAGAGCGTTGTATGGATTACGCATCAGTCCCAAACGATGGAATATTCGATTCACCGAAGTAGCAAAACGAGCTGGATTGATGTCGCATGATACAGAACCTTGCCTTTTCACATGGCGAGAAGGAAACAAATTCCTGATTCTGCTTCTGTAAATTGACGACATGTTAGTAGCGAGCAACGATAAGAAAAAGATGCTCGAGGTCAAGACAGTACTTAAAGGAGAATTTAAAATCACAGAATTCGGTACTCCAGAAACGTTCTTGGGAATCGAGGTTGAAAGAACGAGAGAAAAACAAGAAATTATCTTAAAGCAGGAGATGTATATTACAAAAATCCTGAAGAGATTCAAATTCGAAGACATGCATCCGCAACGTACCCCGATGGTTACCACGCAGGTGGCAAGTGAAGAACGGAAATCACGAGAAGAAAGTAACGAGAGCAAGCCAGTAGAAAACAGCTTATACCGCGAAGCGATAGGGAGTCTTCTGTACCTGGCTAATGCAACGAGACCAGACATAATGTACTCGGTAAATGTGTTAAGTAGACACCAGATAAATCCGACAGACAACGAATGGCAAATGGTCAAACGGGTATTCAGATACCTCGAAGGTACAAAGAGTCTGGGATTAACCTTCGTTGGAAATCGAGACGATATGGAAGCTTATTGGGACGCGAGCTTCGCTGACTGCAAAGTTCGCCTTGTCAACATGTCAAGCGGAGTATGTCGCCATGAGCGAGGCGTGCCAAGAACTGATTGCATTGGACAATTCTTTGAAGCTGATCCTCAGTGACTCCTTCTGCCCGGTCACACTTTGGTGTGACAATAAAGCAGCTCAAGCTAGCGCAAAAATGAGTGGGAGTGGCAAATTGAGGCACATGACGGAGATCAACCGAGACTACATCCGAGAATGGGTTCAACGCAAATTAGTAAAAATCAAATGGATATCTTCAAAAAGACAGCTAGCAGATATCATGACAAAACCCCTTCCATTTGACTGCATCACCGACTAGCTAGCAGCATTATAAATGAACAAGAGAAATCGCGAACGAACGAAAAACAATAGGAATGATTGAAACCAGTAATAAATATTTAATTGTGTTTTCCATATTGGTTACAGGTGGTAAAAAATAACGAGAGCCGACGCAAGTGCGGGAGGGAGTGTTAGAATGAAGGCGCCCTTGTCTTTTCCGGCCCTCTTTTGTTTTTCCCTGTCGCTAAGCTTTTATCCGAGTTTGAGACTCAGGCGGCGAGGAAGACTCACTGCTGAGCGAGCATGCGAAGAATACGGACAACGAGTTGTAACGAGAGATAATTTACATAAAATAATTATAATAGAAAGAGTGCTAAATAAAACTATTAAATATATATAAAAACTGGGAGTTGTTTTCCTTGGCCGAAAATAATCTATTCCAAAAATTGAATTCAAGCTGTACGAGATAAGTGACATTATTTTCTAGTTCAATTTCGCAACTATCCCCCAATTGGATATCGCCCGCTGAGCCCGCTGAACGCACCGAGGAAGGACAGTCAACGCTGAACGCGCTGCTTTCACTCCTCGTCTTCGTCTCGTCCTGAAAAGTTTAGCGTTAAATGTGCTATTTTCTCTCTTTGTTCCGTAATGTACCCCAACTGTTCCCCGCCCCCCTCTCAGTGGTTACGCCAGTACGTGTAGAAAAATGGATGAGGTATTCCTTCGCCGTAATTGTTTTAAAAACCATGCACGCCAAGTTTTTGTATAATCATTGCAGTGAATTCGTCCGGTAAGTAAGTGTACGTGTACGCGTACCCTTGTACGCAAACGTGCCTTTTTTTTATGTTTCATTTCCCGTGATATTGTATTAGACGTAAATTCATGATCTTTCGCTAGCATATTTGATATTTGATATTTGGGATATTCATGCTGGAGTTGTCCGGAATGGAGGAACCCTTGAATCGAATGTGTTCATTAGGGTGTTATAAAAAAACACGCTCATTGTAGTTTTCCCTTTAAATAACATGGGAAATAGTACTCTGTGTGTTCATAATGGGATAACTTCATAATAGCACCTGTTATCATTCACTTCATAGCGTATCTTCGTAGCAAATTTTACGCTCTACAAAAAAGGTCTCTTGTTAAATAATTCTAAATCCAACCATTTGATAGTTATTAACTTTCCAAGTCGTAATTATGATGAATTATAACGTTTTTCAACTGTTTCTGCTAAACCATCTGTTTGAGAATGTCCCGTCTCAAATTCCCGCTCCACGACGCACGCTCTCAGCGCGGCACTACTGTCGCGAATATGAAGACCAATTGCAGGAGGCTGCTCAGTTGTCGGATGGCGCTGCCACAATGGAGAACGTGACAACTTGACCAGCGTCCATCTTGATCCTCTCCCTTCTCGTTCTCGAGTCCCCTCTCGAAGAACTTCAAAAATTAATGGGTAAGTCTTCGAGTACTTACATGAGGAACTTTTACTACCGGGCCATTAACTAATTTTACATGAGTTCAGGGGGCTTGTAAGGGGGCGCGGGGCAAGCTGGAGAACAATTTCAGTATTTATTACAAGTTGTGCGGGAACACCGAAGGCATTACCCCAGCTGTCATAAAAAAATCTTGAAGTGATCAGTAGTCGTTTTCCGCAATAAAAGTAGTTGAAAATGAATTTTTCAGTAAATAATTATTTTTATAGCCCTCAATTTTCAGTTTATGAAAATAGCGAACGCGACCAGGAGTCAATATGTGGAACATTGACAGCTCTACATAAAAGATCGGAGAAGTTTAATTTAAAAAGTGATAGTGTTCCAGAAATCGCCCTGGATTTTGCCGCTGCTTTAATGATCGACGGCGGGATGTTATCATGCGAGAGAATTTTTTTGGTCGAGAAAATGAATAGTTGACACGAGGAAAATTGAGAGTACTGTTTTGTTAATTTATTGCCTAATTACATAGAGCAAAGTCAATGGGGAGCGCTCACTCGCACCTTGTGCGTGATACCGAGACGTGTTCGCCGTGTGGCCGGAGGAGACAGAGATCTGAGCTGAGTTTTATTTGCAGAGAGTATAGTTGAATTAAAGAAAAAAGGAGCTGTCTCTTCGCGGCGTTAATACGAATGCTGTAAACACATGCGAATGGGAGCTAGACAGAGTAAAGTAACATAAGACTCAACGGAGATTTGCCGCGATGCGACGTGTTGCAAGGTCCAAGAGAGCGAGAGCTCAAACACGTCGTCTTCGTACGGAGATCGATCGAGAAGGGAGAGGATCAAGATGGACGCTGGTCAAGTTGTCACGTTCTCCATTGTGGCAGCGCCATCCAACAACTTAGCAGCCTCCTGCAATTGGTCGTCATATTCGCGACAGTAGTGCCGCGCTGAGAGCGCGCGTCGTGAAGCGGGAATTTGAAACGGAACATTCCCAAACAGATGGTTCAGCAGAAACAGTTGAAAAAAATGCTGCAAATTGAAATTTGCAAATGGCTTCCTCATAAAGGAAGCTTTGAGCATCCTGCATCTTGAGCAACTTGAGGAAGCCATTTGCAAATTTCAATTTGCAGCATTTTTCTACTTTCTGGTATTTGCATTTTAATTCAATAATTCCGACAACTTTGCTGGAAAGTACAGAGGAAGTACCGACTTATACATAATATCTTACAACATTTCGATATTTTTCGAAAAACCAAGATTTTTGTGAAATTCGAAAACCCATAAAATTCGAACCGTTCAACAGATCATTTCCAAATTCAATACCAACTTTCCTACGAAGATACTCTATTTATAAAAAAAAAGTTAATAATAAATCTTGAAATTTGGGGAAGTTAGAGCGTCGACACCATTTTTTTGGAAATTTCAAAATGCCGTAGAGTTTGCATTTTTTCAGCTGTTTTGACAAAATTGTCCGTCAACGAGGAGCTGGTCTAGATTAATATCTGTGCAAAGCGGGAGCCATGTAGCTCTAACCGTCCTCGAGTTACAAACGTTTGGATTTTGCAGTGCCAGAAGATACACACACACACACACACACATCCGGACATTTTTTGTAGTGTTATGGCCGAGCCATTTATTCAAAAATTATCATAAATTAGAAACATAACGTAAAATAAGTCATTCACCGTTGGCAACTTTGGACAACGAACCCTCGGACAATGAACCGATCTTGCGAAATCTCGAAGCACCTAAAATTGCAACAAATTGCAACGAACAATCTTGCAGAAATCGGAATATTGCTACACCGCTCAAGCCAGTTCATCGACATTTCATCGTGGCTGCTAACTCAGCAAAAATCCCCTAACGGGACGATCCACGAAATAGAAACAACCGAAACGTTTAACCAGTCTCTGCTACTTCTTCGGCCTGAGCGGACCTCCTCCAAGTACACTTACTTGGGGTTAGAGCCTTATTCCGGTCTTCACAAGATAGTTCCGATCACGCGTCTTCGATTCTTCGCGATCAAGCATCACTGCTCGAGGGTTAGTGAGGCACTGAGGTGCAGCGTTTTCACCACATTTTGAAAGCCGTCTAAGAACTCATAAAATATTCAAAATCCAATCAATCAATTCTAAATTCAATTGTTATATTTCTCTATTCTTCATATTTTATATATTATCTCAAAACCTGCGTTTCGCGTAATTTGTGTGCCTGAGTGTGCCGACTACACTGTCTTCGAGGAGACCCGCTACGCGCTGCATCAGCACGACTCAAGTTACGTTCGAACATTAAAGTAAGTCTGACCTATATTCAATTCGACTCTAAATGTAATACAAATTGTTCCACTCGCAGAAACCGACTCCGATTATACTTGTCACTGTGTACTCTCCGTCCAAAAATATACAGGGTGTTCTCTAAATATCTCTTTTCTATCTCATTCAACACCCAAACACTTCTTTAAGGACGTTGTATGCAAAACACCCTTTTCGACAGATTTTATTGAAATTTTGCTCGGGTCTTGTTTATAATATTTCTTAATTTCTTGCGAAATTTCAATGCGATTGACCACGTCGTTTCAGAATGAATTGAATTTGAAAATGCGAAAATTAACACAGGGCTTATGGGAAAATACGCAAAATACCTGACAAAATTCACGTTTGCATATGTCATTAGAAAACGGGTCGACAGAAATTCTTGAAAAACTAGCATCACTTTATTCGATAAATTTTGGACCCATTAGAATTTTTTAATATTTTTTCACCACGTCGTTATCTCAAAATTAATTCTAAAAATATGTAAAGTTCGTAAAGATTGCACGAGGAGAATAATTCCGAGCAGTCAGCTGTGCCAAACTGGCAACGCCGTCGGAGTTGTCCGTTGTGCGACATAACCTCTTTCTCCCCTCATAACATAGGTGGCCTGTAGGTTGGGTTCATGCGACGTTGCCACGACCGAATTTTCGTGTCGTGCATTAGTATTATCCTCCGCGTTACCTATCCGTGACAGGGCTGTGGAGCTGTAGTGGGTACAGGCACGGTGATAAGTAACGTTCGTTATGCCGAAAACATGAACGAGTTTGATAAATTTTTTTTCGCTTTTCTCTTCAAAAATGTATTTTTTACTATTCTTATCGTGAATATTTCGCAATCCTAAGTGCGTCTCAATCCAATTTCCGATCAAAAAATATTGAATTCGCTATTTCTTTAAAATGACAATGTCACAAACTTTTTGCTCGGATTTCGCATACAACGTCCTTAAATTATCTATTCTCAAACTGACCAAATAGGTGCACCTAGCGCTTTGATAGCTATCCCGAATCTTTATTTATTTATTTATTTCTTTATTTGTTTATTTAATTATTTGTTAGAGAGTTTCTCTCAGCCCTCTCACGCTTCACGTTCGGGCTTAACAAATTGGTGGCAGCGGTGGGATAGCTACTAGTATTTCGGTCAGATCTTTCATTTTGACTTAAATTCAATTATTTAATTATTTCACTATTAACGTAAAGTAAATTCATTGTCCCAAAATGCCTGACGAAGCC
Source organism: Hyposoter didymator (assembly GCA_037952995.1). NCBI lineage: Eukaryota > Metazoa > Arthropoda > Insecta > Hymenoptera > Ichneumonidae > Hyposoter > Hyposoter didymator. The sequence continues at coordinate 27,929 of JBAJMU010000082.1, forward strand.
ACCAGTCACACCAAACCTTGCTAGACAGTTCAGCTTATTTAGATTACCTTTCGGTTAAAGATGCTGTTGACGAAATTCCTAAATACGATGGAAAAGATTGTAAATTCTCAGATTACGAAACTGAAATCAAATCATTGCTGCAAGGACTTCCTGAAGGAAGTGAGACTAGAATCATTAATGGAATTTTAGCCAGACTCCGAGGCAAGGCCCGAAGTCACGTTGAAGGAAAAACCTTCACCTCGGTTAGACAAATTTTGAAAACCCTGAAAGAAAAATTCTCCCCCGGTTTAGATTACGAGTATTATCGCAGTCGACTTCTCGATTCACGCATGAGAAGCGATGAAGACGTATCAGATTTCTATTCACGTCTTCAGCGCTATATTCGACAAGCAGTCAGCGAAATCGAAGAAACCGAGGATGCAACAGTCGCGAGTTCAACAAAACGCAGACTCGAGTCCCGTGCCCTTGATGTCTACATTGACGGATTGCCCGACTCCATAAGAAATTACGTTTTAAGTCGTGACCCCGCGACCTTTCAAAATGCTTTAGAGTTAGCACAGAAAAACGAACAACGCATTCGGCGTTCCCGTAGTCGAGTAACGGCTCGTAAAGATTATAGAGAATCCCGACGGAACAAATATCACCGAGATAGTTCCTCCGACGATAGTAGTCGATCCCGTTCCCGAGACAGTCGAGATTTCTCGCCGTATCGTCGCACTTACACCATTTACATTGACAAACAATGCCCAGAGTGTCAAAAAGCGCTCGATTACCACAGACAACACCAACGACCCAAAGACTCGGATACGACTACACGTGACCGAAGTCATACTCCCCCGAAGAGTATACTTAGACGAGAAACCCGTTATGACGACCGAGACAAATTTTCGCGAGAACGTCGACGAGACCGAAGATCGTTTGACAGACGTAGATCGGAATCGCCGCGAAATTCTTCCCGCGACAGAGACAATTCCTCCCCTCGACTCAATGTCGAAATGGAAAAATTGTCTTTAAACGAGAAATCCAGTCGTCAAACCGACGCGTCGATGACTGCTCCTCCGAAATCGCGTCCAACTCAGGCAGTGAACTTCCAATAGTAACCGTTAATTTAAAAAAGAACACGCGACAGCCGAAGGCCGTGGTGCAAATAAACGCCCCGGAAATTAAAATTCGAAAAGCGAGATTTTTGGCTGATAGCGGCGCGGTTATTAACATGATAGAGGTCGCAGCCCTTTGCGGAGATACCATGATCGATACGGATGATCGAGTGGGAGTATTGGGTATCTCAGATAACGAAATGCTAACAGCCATCGGTACCGCGACAATAACCATCTTTGACCAACCCGTGAAATTCTATGTCTTTAAGACGACACTCCCTTCACCAGGTGTAGGCATCTTGGGCGACGATTACCTTGAACGAGAACGAGGAGAAATCTCCTATAATCATCACGCATTAATTATCGCCAGTCGTCCCACAAAACCGATTTTCTTTGTTTCCGAATACGAGAAACGACGAGTTCACAATTTCTCGGCAAGTACGATCGAGTCAGTGCCCCCTGAGACACCTGACACTGCCGAGTCAGCAAAAGTCATCGAGCCGCTGACCCACGTTATGATTCGTGCTCGCACGCGTCAGCCGATAAAAATAAAATTAAAATCCACGACGCTCGAGGAAGGTTATTTACCTCGATTAATAGCTGACGATGGCATATTTCTCGGCGAAGCCGCTGTTAACAATACTGATGGCATCTGTTACGTCATGGCTATCAATACAACCGAACAAAACGTCGATTTAGAAATCCCTCCTCAGGATTTGATCCCTTTCGAATATCGTGGACCACCTGAGGAAATTTCCGATTCCGACTCACCAGATGAAAGCGCCATTTCCGGGAAAGATCGAGTTACCGCAATTCAAGACCTACTAAAGCTCGACTACCTCAATGATGAAGA
>JBAJMU010000083.1:27202-39378 GCA_037952995.1 Hyposoter didymator
GTCCCCGTCCGAATCAAGAAGTTCAACCCCAGAACCCCCAAAAGAATGTCCCGCTCAGCTTCAAGAAATTTCCTCGTCTGATCCCGCCACGTTGGGAGAGATGCTTGCTGCTCTCCAACGGCGGAACGTTGATAATCGACATTTCCTTTGGTTAAAAGTGGAGGGTCAGCAGTGTCGTGCCTTGGTCGACGGAGGTTCGTGTCGCACGTACCTAGACCAAGGCCTGGCAGCGATCCTCAGGCCCTATTTGTCCCCATCCTCGGATGGCGTATTAATCCCCGGGGATACAGTACTTCCCGTGTTTGGAGAATTGGATCTCACGTACGAGATCGGCGGACGAACCGCCCGACTTCGTACTCGGTTAGCTTCGTTAGGATACGATTGTATTCTAGGGATCGACTTCCTTCGTGCACTCGACCTTCGTGTCAACTATGGCGACGATACGTGGCGAGTCGGAAACGGTCCCATCCATTCCTTTGGCCCCGAAGATATTGAAGCCCACCCGATTACAGCCTATCCCCCCTTCGCCGGTCTGGCAATTGCAACAGACTCGGCAGCCCGAAAAGTAACCGCCCTTTTAGATGAATTAATTCCCCCTAAGTCCTCGACCCTCCTCAGTGTGACCCATTTAGCAGAACATAAGATCGATGTCCAAGGACATCCCCCGATCAGACAAAAGGCCCGAACAATTTCTCCTTACCTACTGAAGGTCGCCCAGAAAGAGGTTGACCAGATGTTCGAGGAGGGAGTTATTGAGAAAGCCGATAGTCCCTGGCTCAGTAATCCCGTGATCGTTACGAAATCGAACGGGAAATACCGATTTTGCATCGACTTTAGAGACGTTAATAAAGTGACCCGGAAAGACGCCTATCCCCTTCCCAACATGGACCGTATCCTTGACGGACTGCGACGAGCCCGTTACATTTCCAAACTTGATTTGAGCCAGGCCTACTTCCAAATCCCCGTTGAGACCTCAAGTCGCCCAATAACCGCCTTTTCAGTCCCTGGACGCGGACTTTTTCAATTCAAACGAATGCCCTTTGGACTAACGAACGCCCCTGCGACTTTTCAGAGACTGATGGACAGATTAATTGATCCCGCGTGGGAACCCCACGTTTTTGCTTACTTGGACGACGTCATTATCGCGACGGAGACAGAGGACGAACACTTTGACTATCTCCGACGCGTACTGACAGCTTTTAGAGACGCCAAGATGGAAATCAACCGCGAGAAGAGCGAGTTCTTCTGCGCGGAAGTGGCCTATCTTGGATACGTCATTGGCCCCGAAGGACTTAAAGTTGACCCCGAGAAAATCTCCCCTATCGTGAATTACCCTCCGCCCACCAATATTAAGCAAGTCCGGCGATTCCTCGGAATGGTCGGATGGTATGCCCGATTTTTGCCCGACATCTCCCGTGATAAAGCCCCTTTGACCCGATTAACCATGAAAGATGTTCCCTGGACGTGGGGACACACCGAACAACAAGCTTTTGAGACTCTCCGTGATTCCCTGACCCGAACCCCCATTTTGATTCGCCCCAATTTCGATAAGCCCTTCACAGTCCAGACCGACGCGAGCGACGTGGCCATCGGCGCAGTCCTAACCCAAGAGGTTGACGGCGTCGAGCACCCGATCGTTTTCGCGAGTCGACTCTTGACGTCCCAGGAACGAAAATACACAGTCACAGAGCGTGAGTGTCTCGCTGTTCTCTGGGCCGTTAAGAAATTGCGACCTTACATCGAAGGTACGCATTTTACGGTCATTACCGACCATAGTAGCCTCACGTGGCTCCGAAGTATTCGAGACCCCGCAGGACGACTCGCCCGATGGGCGCTCGCCATGCAAGCCCTGGACATGACCATTGTCCACCGTAAAGGAGCCCTTAATGTAGTCCCAGATGCCCTTTCTCGTATGTACGAGACAACCGACGCAGCCCTGTGTGCTTTGGGTAATGCGATCGATTCTTGGTACGAGGACAAAAAGAAAAATATTCGAGAATTCCCCTGGAAATACCCCAATTGGAAAATTTTAGAAGACAAAGTTTACTACCATCGTCCTCACCCCGTCATTGAATCAGCCCTTTCCGATTTAGACGCTTGGAAATTAGTTCTCCCCTTAGAATCCCGTCCTCGAGCCCTCAGTCAAGCCCACGACTGTCCCCAATCTGGCCATCTTGGAGTCGACAAGACGTACCATCGACTCACTCAAGATTTCTTTTGGCCTGGTATTTTTCAAGACGTCGCACGATACGTCGGACGATGTCCCGCGTGTCAGCTCCATAAGGTTTCTCAAGGACAGCCGAGTGGCCTTATGAGAGAGCGCACGACTTCTGGTCCTTGGACAGTTGTCGCCGCCGACGTCATGGGTCCATTCCCTCCCAGTAAGTCCCAGAATCGTTATGTTATCGTGTTTCAGGATTTATTTACGAAATTCGTCGAGGCCAAAGCAGTTCGAGTTGCCACCGGACAAACAATAATGTCGGCATTCGAAAATTTGGTTCTCAATCGTTGGGGTTGTCCGAAGTATTTGTTGACGGACAACGGAACGGAGTTCGTTAACAACTTCGTCACGAACCAACTCAAACAATTAGGAATTCATCAGACTACAGTCCCTCCGTACCATGCCCAAGCAAACCCTGTTGAACGAGTCAACAGAACCATTAAGACGATGATTTGCACCTTCATCCCGCAAGACCAGCGAGATTGGGACAAGCATCTTCCCGAGCTGTGCTTTGCGATTAACACAGCCGTTCAGTCTTCCACAATGATGACCCCAGCATTTTTGAATTTAGGACGCAACCCTCGTCCTGCCAAAGCTCTTCGAGACGAAGATCCCAATCCTCAGCCCTTAGACCCTGGTGACCCGAATCTGTGGAATGACCGCATGAAGCGGCTTCCACTCATACACGATTGGGTCAACCGGAATTTGGAACAAGCCGCGAAGCGGCAGGCTCGTTATTATAATAAAAATCGCCAAGATACCCGCTACAGCGTAGGAGACCTGGTGATGAGGAAACATCGAGTCCTCTCATCCGGTGTTCAGAACTTCGCTGCGAAACCTACCCCTCGTTTTAATGGCCCCTATAAAATTTTGAAAGTTTTATCCCCTGTCGTGTATGAGATCGAAGACCCAGACAGTCGTAAGAATCCCAAAGTCCACATCAAGGATCTCAAGTCTTATCGCCCCTCTGAAGAACCCAATACCGTTGAGAATGTTGAGACGACCGAAGCTGTCGCTCGAGAGCCCCCGATTCCTGAAAATCCTGTTGACGTGGAACCGGAAAACTCCGCTCCACGCCGTGCCGGCCTGAGGCCACGAAAACCCCGTTAGTCATTGAGAAAAACCCCAATTCTTGTAGTTGTGAGCCCCTTAGTCAGAATTTTCAGTATTATTTTCAAGTCGTTTTAAATTTAAGTGTCGAAGGCTAAGGCCCTCGACGTCAGTTATTGTTTTCTCTAGTATGTGACAGGAAGCTCGATTGAACATTTTCCGTCGTCAGTCGATCGAGATTTTGTCAAAGCTTATTTGAACCACGCGGCTGTCTAGGCGCGAGTCTGTCGTCCAAAAAGGGCCTAAGGTGTCGCCCTAGACCAGACGAACGATTGTCGAAAACTCGAGCGCCTGCGCGTCGATCGACGGTCGATGGGAAATTGACGATTGGAGGGGATAGGCCGCCCCGTTGTCTCGTGCGAGAATTTTACACTTTACTTGAGATCAACTATTGTAATAGAACGGTTGTCCTTGTCAAATTTACATCGAACGAGCTCCGTCTGTTGAGCCTCATTTTTGTTTCGTCAAAATTTTATCGAAAGTTTATTGTAGCTTCCGATTGAAATTTGTCAATATATTTGTAAAAGAACGATTTGTCAATCAGTTGTGAATACAGAGTGAATGAGAGGAAAACGTAAGTACCGGTGAATTTCTTTTCTTTCCTATAATCGGTCCTTCCTTCTTGTTCTTCTCTGCTTTGCATTTCGGGTCAGCAACTTTACCCGCCCTCGAGTACGAGAGCCTAATTATTTGTCAAATTAAATCATAATTGCTAATATTGATTGAATTAGCTGGCGCCCAACAATTTGCTAAAATGAAATCATAGAGCCCTGTCAGTTTCTGACCCAGACCGCGTCAGGTGAGAGAAAATACAAATCCCGTCTCAAGTATTATTCCGTCGCTGTAATTTTGCAACAAAAAAGACTGATAATACTAAGTAGCCACGAACCCCAGCCCCAAGAAACCAAAAATTTGTTGCGCCCAGATCGCAACCAAATCCCGTGAAATATAAAACGATCGTCAGCCAACAGGCTATGGACCTTCTAAGTGCAAATCATGCACATTCCTCACAAAAGTTAAGTGAACCTCGAGCTCGTGCACCGAGCGAGGCCACAAGAAATGCTGACGATCAAAATTCACAATCGACCGTCCCGATCCACCTAAACTCCGGGCAATAACCCCAAGACATCGGAACGATCGATTGCTCAATAAATACCATTTCCACTAACTAATTACCACTTCCCTACATTACCACCTCCATTAATATTAACAACACCAACTTTATAAAAAGGGGAAGCAACGCCAAAACAAGGATTCTGCAATTAGACATCAAACCATCAAAATCATTAGTAAACGCCGATTGGTCTCGAGGCAATCAACCCGATTGTAACTAAACTATCTTGAATAAACCTTAGTGATTAAAACTGACAGTATTGAGTTGGAGATTAACTCAACCTTGGAAACATCCCGAACTATCCGTCCTTGCAAACTCGCCCCCACGAGACGGTTTGCACGGGCACAACAAATTGTTCGCCCCAAAGTCCCCGCCCAAAAATAATTGTTATCCCCTTGTTCTTCGATACCGTTAATCAATGTGATATTGATTTTATTTTTGTTACCAATCAAGCCAGAAGAGGCTTTAAATTTGAAAAATATTTTCTTTTTGTTGAGCAAGTCAGTAAAATGCATAAGTCAGTTACGTAATTTTTGAGTTTATTTTTGTTATATTCCCAGTTCGCTTTTCCTTCTCCTGTAATTCCTTCCCCATTTTTGAGTTTTCTGAGTCGCCACCCCGGTAATCATCGAATGACTGAAAATTGTGTGACGAGAAGTACGAGATGGTACTTTCGTCAAGCCGGGGGGAGTTGTGACGTTGTCACAGTTTTTCTGTAACCGCCAGCTGTCAGGCCGAGGCGGGAGTGACCGGATCCCAGTCCAGACGGGGAAAAGACGAAAAGAACAAAAAGCCGGTCCCAGGACCGGCTTTTTGTTCTTTTCGTCTCGTTCAGCCTTCGGAATACGAGAAGAACTGATGACACCGACCGATTGGAGGAAACCACGACACTTCTCCGAACATTTTCCCGAACACGAGCGAGCGACCCACCGAACGAGCGAACGTAAAATCGCTCGTGACCCAATTTTCGCGTTGACCCAGTTCCGAGTATTTTTCCCTCCCTCACCCGTGTTTCGATATTTTGTCCCCTATTTCGCCCGACTCCACTTAGCCCCGCACTCACACTAATTTTCCGTCGATCGCCGAGTCGCGGAGCTCGCGTCTTCCATCGTCCCTCCGACCAAAGGTTTGTCCGTCGGGTCGGAGGGAATCGAGCGAGTTCCGCGGCGTCAAGGCACTTTCCGAGCCCAAGTCCCTTCGATTACGCCACGGCTGTTGACAGCCGTGGGCGCCGCCATCTTGGTCGGGCTTCGGTCTCGCGGGGCAGCCAGCGTGGCGCCAGTACTCGGTCGCGAGGCCACCGCTGGCGCCACCTGTGCGCGATCTCGCGGGGCCGAGGCTCGATAGGAAAATCGAACGCAGCCATCAAAGCCGCGCGCTGATTGGCAAGCGAGGCTCCCGGGCCTCACGAAACTTCGATCACGTGCCAGGGAGCTCGCGAAGCTGCCGGCATTCTCTCTCTTCCGCTTCGGACTCGGCACCGAGCACACGCTGCGCAAACTTTTGTTCTATTTTCGAGTATTTTGAGTGAAATCTTTATCAAACATTCATAACGACGACCCGGCTTCCTGAAGGACCACTCTCTGGACATTGTTGGACCATTTTGGCACCGTCTTTTCGTCTTCTATCGCAAAAAGCGAGAACTCAAGTAAGTCCTTCGATCTTTGCCGGGCGTGCGACGCCATTTTCCCCTTGTTTGTTCGATTCGGCCCTATTCCCAATTCGTTATTTTCGCGTGTTTTCTCGAACTTTTCGTTCGAGAAAGAGTGTTTTTCGTCGGTCAGTCGACGCGACGAGTGTTGTGCGATCGAGTCCGTTGCCTGTCATATTCCCGTTGAGTCATTTTGTCCCTTTTTGTTTCGTAATTCCCTCCCGTGATTTTTCGAGTCTTTCCCTATCGTTTTTCGAGCCCCGTCGCGATATTTTCGCGTGTTCCCCTCGTTGAACATTAGCCCCGTTTCCCTTTCGTATTTAATTTAGTCCCGATTCGTGTTTTTTGTGTCGCCGGCGAGCGAGATCTTCGTTTCGCCCGCCTAATCGGGTTTCGCCGGCAGAACCCGGCTGAAGCGTCCACGTGGTTCGTTCGATCGCGTGGCTCGCTCTTTCGTATTTTCCCTGTTCATCTCACTGGTATAATAAGACGCCTGAGTTCAGGGGACCCTCGGTCCTTGAGTAAAAGATTATTTTCGCTTCTCCCTGATCTAGTCCCTTGTAATATTTTTGTTTAGTAAAGAATTTAATATTGTTTTTATTTTTGCCATTTTTGCTTTTCTCGTGTAACGGTTCTGGACCGAACTAACCAGCTGGCGCTCTATTCTTTTTGTGTAATTTGTTGAATAAATTCGAGATATTCTTATTGTTATTTTTAATTCCCTTTTCAGAGTTATTTATTTTATTTCCCCTCCTATGCTCTCGAGATTGTGTCGAAACCGTCACAACATATATATTTACAGCATAACTAGCACCGCCGCTGGCATTAGGTTAATCGCAAAGCGACAACAACTCTCAGCGACATAAAAATCTTGTCGCTGAGCCACATGAAAATCTTGTCACTAAGGAACATGGAAATCTTGTCGCTGCCAGCTATCCGGAAGCACCAGATAACTCTCAGTGACATAAAAATCTTGTCACTGAGCCATATGAAAATTTTGTCGCTATGAGTTATCCGGAAGATTTGGATAACTCTCAGCGACAAGTTATTGCTCCGGAAGGAACAAAATATTGTGGAGCGATATATATATATTCCAATTGATGTAAAAATCTTCTTTTTTTCGCAACTGATGGTGAAAGGCGAAAATTGTAATCTCGCGAAAAATGAAGACGATGGCACGTTTTTACGCTTCGTTTGAGCTAAACGAACCATGTCGACGGAAAAAAATATCGAGAATTTACCATCGTCGCTCGGAGACGATCGATTTTCGTTTGAAAATTCACGAAAAATCGTCGTTTTGCGATAAAAATCGTGGTAATGCGCCAAAAATCATATCTCGCCGAGGAATTGGGTTAACGACATGTTTCTGCGCTCAAAATTATGGTGACAAGGTATATTTTCAGGAAAAAAAATTAGCATTGTCCTCCCATCATTTCAAGACAAAAAATTCTCCGCTTCCAATTTATGAAAAAATCTTGGTTTTTTCGCAACTGATGTTGAAAGTCGAAAATTGTAATCTCGCGAAAAATGAAGACGATGGCACGTGTACACGCTTCGTTTGAGCTGAACAAACCACGTCGACAGAAAAAAAATCGAGAATCTACCATCGTTGCCGGAGACGATCGATTTTCGTTTGAAAATTCACGAAAAATCGTCGTTTTCCAATAAAAATCGTGGTAATAGGACGAAAATCATGTCTAGGCGAGGAATTGAGATAACGACATGTTTCTGCGCTTAAAATTATGGTGGCAAGGTATATTTTCAGGAAAAAACATCAGCATTGTCCTCCCATCATCCCAAGACGAAAAATTCTCCGCTTCCAATTTATGAAGAAATCTTCGTTTTTTTGCAGCTGATGGTAAAAGTCGAAAATTATAATATCGCGAGAAATGACGACGATGGCACGTCTTTACGCTTTGTTCAAGCTAAACAAACCATGTAAAAATAAAAATTGAGAATTTACCATCGTTGTTCAGAGACGATCGATTTTCGTTTGAAAATTGACGAAGAATCATAAATTTTAGATTATTTTCCAATGAAACTCGTGGGAAACGGTTAAAAATCACATTGCTGCATTGGATTGAGATTAGCATTAATGAAGGCTTTAATTACGTTCCGCAAAGTATATTTCAGGAAAAAACTCTAAAGCGGTCTCCTGACCAGTTTTCAGGGCAGACTACATGGAGCAGTTTCTAGCGTTCAAAAGTTCCACTGGCAACTCATCTTTCGGAAGATCCCATTTTTCATTTCATTCTTTCTCCATGCGTATATTAAGGGGTTATATACAGTTGGAAATTTCAGTAAATCGATTTTTTTTTAAACGCATTTTCTGAATGAGCATACATTCGAGTACATTCTCTGAAAATTTCAAACAGATCCACCAAGTACTGTCGGAGGTACATGCTATTTTATAATGAATTGCAAATTTCAAAAAATCGATTTTTTTTTATGGCATTTTCGGAATGTACACACATTTGAATACATTATCTGAAAATCTTAAATCGACCCAGCAAGTATTGTTGGAGATAATTATTAGAAAATTTCGAAAAATCGATTTTTTTGCATTTTTGAATTCAATAATAATGACACTAATAATAATGTTTATTGAAGGTAATTTACATGTATTCGAATATATTCTCTGAGATACATGCGTATTTGTAAGGACACTCGGAGCGTTACAAAGTAAGCGCGCTCCAAAAGGCCCGAGCAGCAGCTGTTGTTATAGCCCGCGTACCCGAGATGACCTTTTTCTTTGTCTCCGCATACATGGAATAGGAATGTACTAGGTTGTTGTATATGCGAGAGCTGAGCGTGGTCATTTTTTATATGGAAAGGGAATTTCGTCAGTCGAAACAGCTCTGCCTCGTTGTAAAGTCGTGCGTTCAACGTTTACCCCATTTTCGTAGATTTGCGATTCAAAATGCCTCTCAAGTGTACCCGAAAACGGGGAGTATCCGACAATGTTCAACTATCGAGAACGAAAAAAAAAAAAAACAATCTTACAATCCAAAAACAGTCGAGACCGATGAAAGTAACTTCAGTGCGTCCGTGAAAAAATTGAAAAATGACAAGGAGATCTTAGTTCCCCGTGATTCCTCCAGTGAATATCGTATTTTTAATTTTATAACGGTCTTCGCAGCGATAAACGAATACGTCAAGTGCAAATCTTGCAATGGAAAAGTGAAATTTCAAACAGCTGCACAACGAGGACTCGGTTTTAAAATCGTGATACTGTGTGCGAAGTGCGATCCTCGAGCCTTAAACTCCTATCCTTCATCAAACATTCGTACGGGATGAACCGACGATTTTTATTAGTAATGAGAACTCTCGAATAGTATTGAAAGGTGCAGCGAAATTTTGTGAAAGAGAAGAATGGTTCGCAGACGACTCCAATTCGACGCTTTAGGAGCTGCTGATGATGCAGAGGGAACATCTTATGGCCTTGGAATAGCTGATTCCTTGTAAGTTGGAAAAAAAAATTTCATCCTCGTGTAAACAACTTTCGAAACTTTGAACGCGTTTATCTCGAAACGATGTTTTCAAAGCCGGTGACCACGATTTCTCAAGAATGGCTCAACCGATCGGTCTGCAATTTTAACACAACTTTCTCAGATATATTCTACTGGGATTGGACATAGGAATAAGATTTCCGAAAATTATTTCTATTTTTTTTGAACCATTGAACGACCAAAATTTGGTTAAAAATTGAAATGTTGTCTTTGAGGAGCCGCCATTTCATCAAAATTGGAAATTCTAAGTATTCCTACGTCCAATCCCAGCATGCATCTATCCACTAAACAAATCTTTTTGGTTTTTTAATTTCAGCTGATCCCAATGGGAGATTTCATGGTCACCGCAAGACGCCTTTTTTTAGGGGACCTACAAGAGATCAACTACAGGAGCTCTCTGAAGCAATATTTTGTTAAATAAAAAATAGCGATAGAGAGTTGAAAGATGACACTCCATTTATTTCCTCATGCTTTTCCTCGTCAAATAAAATCCCTATCCGAGAAAAATTCGTAAAAAAACGAGTTTTTTTGGCCGTCCAACTGTATATAACCCCTTAATACGCATCGAAATCAATGCAATATTCCGGTATTCAGTTCAGTCGTCCTTCTTCCATTCGATTTCATTCGAATTTATTCAACAAAATATTAGTAAAAAAAATGTGTTCCCTTCAAATGTTGACAATCTCTATTCAAGGATCTTTCATCAAATATATGCCATTTCTAATTTAGATTTTTTCTTTTAAAATATCAACGATGAAAAAATTGAGTTTATAGCGATTGTAAGCAAACTCCTGATATGTACAATTGATCCTTTCTACTCACGCGTTCCAATTGAAAATTAATGAAGTAATGCTTTCATCGCCTTGTTTTAATTTCCATACATCATTTTGGAAAAATATCAGTCCTAAGAAATCATGAGAACGTTTTGTTTACAAGTCCTTCAAAGTTGATTTTTTAAAAATATAACTTCGATTCCATTTACTTAGATTCGTAGAACTTTGTACTAGTACAATTGCCGTCATTGATTTACGCCTTTCCGCAATTCAAGTTTGCTATTCTATTTCCATGAAAATCATTTGCCGTCAAAAGAAGGTAACCCTCCGCTGCCAAAAAAATTTGATATCCTCTCAGAAAAACGATGAAAAATGTTTCACGTGAAAAACCTCCACCACTCCCGACTGAAAAAGATTGAGACTTTCAATCAGAAAAAAGAAGTGATATCCTAGCCAAAAATCCCCCTACGGGGAAAAAAGCCTGGGCAAGTTCGTTTGTTGGTGACCTCTGTTTCCATTGCAGTTCCCAGAAAAATCTACAGCAAAGTTAGAACCCCTCCCTCTGCCAAAAAATTAGATGCCCTCTCAGAAGAATAATGAAAAATGTCTCACCTGAAAAACCTTGACCATTCCTGACTGAAAAAATTGAAACCCTATACAACCCTCTGCGAAAAAAATTCGATGCCCTTCTAGAAAAACGATGAAAAATATTTCCCCCAAAAAACCTTGACCACTTCTGACTGAAAAAATTGTAGACCCTTCAAAGAAAACAACATCTGCCAAATAGTCCAGTCATCTTAGCATAAGTTCTATTCAAGAGGCCCACCCTCTGGCCAATTTTTTTATAGGTTGTTTGAACATACGGGAATATAGTCCTAAGTTTTTGACCTCCTTCGTGGTATATTTTAGCAATAAAAAATAATTTAAAATTAAAAAATCGCTATTTTTTAGTTAATTTTTGTGGAACGCATCCTATCGAAAAAAGTTTCGAATAAAATTTGTTCATTATAACGTCCTCTGTAAAATAGGTCCTGAGAAAAAAAGTGCTAACTTTGTTATTTAAGCGACTAATAGCGAAAGAAAAAAAATTCTTAATTTCATTTTTGCAACCGCAATCGGTTGTTTATCAACATTTCGGTTTGAAACTCGTATATGATGTGAAGACGCCAAAACCCAAGAGAATCGTGCAAGATTTTTCGATCTGCGAGATATAGTTTAGCAACAATCCGCTATCATCGGAAAATCTTTGCCCTTCTGTAGAATTTCCCGACAAGGTGAAAAAAAATCGAGGAGCTTTGTGTTATCATACGCAAGCGATTTGAAAAAAAAACCTTTTTTTTGAAAAAAAAAAAAAAAAACAAGGTTTTTCGGCGATTTTCGATTTTTGCTTATAAACTGTTAAGCCCGAACGTGAAACGTGAGAGGGCTGAGAGAAACTCTCTAACAAATAATTAAATAAACAAATAAAGAAATAAATAGATAGATAAAGATTCGGGATAGCTATCAAAGCGCTAGGCGCACCTATTTGGTCAGTTTGGGAATAGATAACTTAGAGAGGAGTTTGGGTGTTTAATGAGATNTCAGTTTGGGAATAGATAACTTAGAGAGGAGTTTGGGTGTTTAATGAGATAGAAAAGAGGCATTTAGAGAACATCCTGTATATTTTCGGACAGAGAGTACAGTGACAAGTATAATCGGAGTCGGTTTGTGAGAGTATAACAATTTGTTTTACATTTGGAGTCGAATTGAATATAGGTCAGTGTTTTTTCAAGGATCTGGTGTTGGTGGTCAGGTAAAG
>JBAJMU010000084.1:0-31274 GCA_037952995.1 Hyposoter didymator
CGCGCGAAATACCGTCGAACAGTCGCGTAAACAATCGGATCTATACCGCGCCGTAGCCTACGCGGCCACGCCGCGAGAGCGAAAGAGATAGACGGAAAACAAACGCGAGCGCGCTGGCCGACTCGAGGCCACGCGCTGTAAGGGAATTCTCCGAGCGACGACTTTAACACAACGCAAGCAAAATCGTTTCGTCGCTCGAAGAATGTTATAACACAAGAAATACCGAGATCGCAAAATAATTAATTAATTGACTCGAAACTCTCGCGAAAACTTGCGAGACGCGACAAAGAACAAAATGATAACTACCGGAGACGAAACCGCTTAAGGTGTCACCCTGTTCGCCTCGGCTACAAAGATGGCTGAAATGAGCGAGGAAAAGCCAAGGACGGATAGCTGGTCGAGCCCGAAAATGCTTTCCTTGCTCGCAAAGACTCCAACAGGAATTATTTCCCGGAATAGCCGACAGATTTCGCCATTCCGGGGATCGCAACGAAAAATAAAGCCGAAGGAAACAAGGGAGAAAAATGGAGAGAATAGAACGGGCTCACCGAGAAACTTGATGTCCAGGATGACGGCAAACCAACAGCAAACGGAACGGCAATAAAGCAGCAAAGGCAGCAAGGCAGCAAAGGCAAAAGGCAGCAAGGCAGCGAAAGCCGAAAGGAAGAGGTCACCAATCCGGACAGGCACTTGACGAAGACTGATTTTCATCGATCGCAAATCAGTTCGCTCGCGTTCTCACGCTCTCCCCACCACCACGAGTCTCTAAGCGCGATCTAGGCGTCGCCGAGCAACGCGATGTTCCGCGGGCAATTGGAATACCACGCACCGCCGACTGGCCGATCAGCGGTGCGCAATGCAATGTTTAATCGAAACTCCTCTACCCTACCGCTTCCGCCTCTCACCCAACCATCACCCCCTACATTTGTGTCGGCCGTGCCTCGGGTACGCTTCCTCTGGGGATCCGGGCGACGACCATGACGGGGAGGAGGGGAGGCCTCCCTCGCGGCTCGCGGACCAGTGCGAACCGCGGTGGGCCCACACGCCGACCTGGGCAAACAGCACCTCCGCCCCTGATGTTTTCCCGAATCCCGCTAAGACGAGGCGCCGGGATTAGCGGACCATGGTACCCGAGGTTACAGCCGTGGGCGCTGCAACTACTCGGTTGCGACTGCGAGGAGGTCACGGGGGGCATCAACGAATGGCCACAGAACCAGCGTGCACCTCCGCACGCCCACGACAAGCCACGTTGGTCTCGACTTAAAATGTCCGACAGGGATGAAGATCGCGAAAGAAACGGGGTGGCAAAGCAAGGCATAAGGCAAGAGATCACTTTTTCCCCGCGAGAAACAAGCGGCGGAGAGAGCGCGCGAGAAACGCAGCAATCTCAAGGTAACTAAGGGAAAAGGTATCATTGCGTTCGGCGTTTCTCGGCGTTCCCCAAAAATAATGCAATCTCCAATAATCAATTGGCTAAAATGAAACGCGAAAAGGGAATCTCGGTAAATCGCGACGGTAAATCGCGGCTCGAGCGGGGTTCGCTTACAGATACTAAAATGATCGTCGTACTAAAAATAAAATAATAATAATAAAAGAATGACAATAGTTACGACGCGNAAAAAAACGCATTTTATTCTTTTATCAACAGATTTCAAAATATCGGACGGCATTGTGAAGGGGACATTTGGGACTTTAAGAAGAAAAATTGCCGCTTGATATTCCATGAATAAAATACAATTATTTTGCAACATGAAAGTTCACATTTGCTAATACGAACGAGCTAAAAACAATGAAAAATCAACACAAGTTGCTCTTTTGTCAATTTTTTAATTATCCATTACTTTGAAATTACAATTATATTTGAACAAAATTCCGATTTTGATGAGAATGAATTTTAAAAATCTCTCATTCAATATAGAAAGATAAACATTATTTCTATGAATTTTTGCATTTTTTTAGTAATCGACACAAAAATAACAAAAATAAATGAAGTTATCTCAACACGCGTGGAGAAAACCTCTCACATCGAGTTATTTTCCCCATAAATTCAACAGTTGATCTGTAATTTTATTTTTACAACTTAAACGTTCAATCCACGTAAATACACGAACAGTAGACGGATTTTAATGTAAAAAAGCAAAATTGACTCATCAGCATGAAATAATGACGTAAAACCCACAACGCGGTGTAATTAGTTACCCCAGAGCACGTTTCGACGCTTGTTCCTTGACTATAAGACGCGCACTAATGTTTCAAACTGTCTAATCTCATGTCCAGAAGTCCACATTGAATTATGGGTAGGTTCCCGGCCGAAAAAATACAACGGTGAAAGCTAGAAAATATTTTGCAATTTGCTTGGGGTAACTAATTACTCCGATGTGGGAGTCTAGGGCTAAAAAAATTGTGATAAATAAAGAAGTAACAAAGAAATGATCAGACACAATTCGAACGGATAAAGTTTCTTTAGAAATGACAATTGAACGTTTATTTTTTTTTTTTGGCGGGTACATAATATGAAATATTTTGTAAAAAGAAGGAAGCAAAAATATTGAAAATCAACTATTTGAGCCGCGGAATTAATCTTATGACTTTCTGCCTTAACCGTCGTCCTTGAAATTGCTTTGGCCCCAGGAGTAAACGAAATTGTGCAGAGAATGTTTCTTCCTTGTCGCAAGTACGTATTTGGATGCCTCATCTGTGAACAGAAACAACAAATATTTATTACAATTTTTTCTATTACAATTTATTACAAATTTGTAAGAATAAATCTAAGTCAATAGAACCCTCGTGAAACTTTGAAAAATCGAAAGTTGTAGTCTTCGAAATCATATCAATCGGCAACTTATTTTTGAATCAAATGAAATTAAATGAAACATACCGCCATTAACAAGTTTTTGGTGGACTAATTATCGGTGAATGATCGTAGATCGTTGCATAATTCAGTCCAATTTTCTCAATTTCCAATTTCATCTATTTCCGCATTTTCCGTACAGCATGCCGATTCCGTTCAGACTGCAACCATAGTGGCACTGCTTCTTCTGGAATTCAATAATATTTTAATGTTATTAGATAGTTCGATTAATTATTCGAAACGAAGTAAACATAAGTATCAACTGGGATGAATCAACAAAATAATACTTATCTTTTACGGTTCGAAGATCGTTTGTTTTCCATCCTGGGGGAATTTTTTTGGGAGTTCTAAAATCATTCCATTTATTAATAGGGATAAAATTTTCCATGTGAGAGTAAATACTATGGAAAAACTCATCTTTTCCACTTTCCCATCAAGTTTTCCCGGACTTTTTGATGTGCATTCGTTCGATCTCGTAAAAATCCACCAATGTTTCTGAAATCATAATAATAATTAATGAAATAACATTCTCAATCGCATTTGGAACAAGCAATTTGAAAATAAAATACTTATTTTTTTCGGACGAGTACAAATGCTTCTGTTGGATCTTTTATTTTTCTTCCAGGGTTCTGAAATTATTTTATCCATTAGTAATACTACATTCATGCATCGAGTTACCGGATTAAAAATTTTAAAATATACGTATCTTCTTGATTAGCGAATTTTCCATCTGTCCTGTTTGCTCGCACCGCCGTTCAATATTT
Organism: Hyposoter didymator; assembly: GCA_037952995.1. Taxonomy (NCBI): domain Eukaryota; kingdom Metazoa; phylum Arthropoda; class Insecta; order Hymenoptera; family Ichneumonidae; genus Hyposoter; species Hyposoter didymator. The sequence continues at coordinate 3,616 of JBAJMU010000084.1, forward strand.
TGATATTTTGCGATGATTTTTTGACTTCACTTTCCTCTGATTGTTGTTCTCATTGAAGGAATCGGCAAGGAAATTCGCCCGCATCACGAGATAGACATCGATGATTTTTTTCGTCATTATTTTTTCGTGTTGATGGCATCCGACGAATCCAATGTGCTTCATTCCTGAAACCCGTTCAAAAATTTGTAGCACAGTATTTTCGTGAACGGTGAGCTTACCCGCAACATCAAGAACAACTCGCTCCAATTTTTTGGTCAGCTGAAACAATTCTTCACTCGGATAAATCAATCCGTTGAAGCGATTTGTAAGTACGATCACCTGATCCCGTTCACATACATCCGTCGTTCTCAAGCGCTCAATACATTCCTGGCAGATGGTGAAGCGCATGGCCTTACGTGCAACGTATCCCGCGACATAAGCTTGGACAGGCTCACTTGTTTCGACAACCTCGTAATCGTGACATGGCAGATGACGATCAAAATTCGATTCAGTTTGAACACCACAATAAAAGTGGTCTTGATCAATCACTGACGTGGATTTATAATCGTCTTCTTCATGACACGATTCAAGCAGAGCGTCCAACTTATTCACGATCTCGTTCCTCGTTTTATTGCGGGCCTGCATCGAATCTTTGGTCTGCATCAAAGTTCGCAGGAACTCTGTTCCACCGACGTTCGAGCCTTTGGGAGGTTTGACCAGAGAATATGTTGTCAACAGCCGAGCGACTTGCATGAATGTGACGGGATCGGGATGATCACTGCTGCCGCAAGAGTAGCGTAAGATGCCAAAAAGTCGCTGAAACACAAGAAATAATGAGACGAATCGATGAATAAATTATCCTTAAAATTCAACTAACAACTATCAATACCGGACAAAATAGCTCGGAAATTCTTACCTCCAGTGCGTCTTGATTGAGACGATGAGTTGCTTCAGTTACTATCTTCGTGTGAGAGGGGTGAGCATGTGTTCACCTTTTCTCAGATACATTTAGAGGATGTGATTAAACAACTCAACTCACTGTCGGTTTCTTCCCTTACCGAAGGGCCCGACGGAATCTCATGTTTCTCCCTGCTTAACGCTGTTCCACTGGTGCTTAGATACTTAGGCCCGGTTCCACGACTCGAGGTTAAACGGGAGATTTGGTAACCGAGCGTTAAATCTAACCGCTGCTCTAACGAGCGATTTATCGTAGTTGCGTTCCACAGTGCACTTTTAACCGGGGTTTTTGGAAACGTATATCCCATTAGAGATAACTCCAACCGAGTGCTTATTTCTTTTCAAATGTCTTCTGTGATTGGCTTTCTGGAATGGGGGAGTGGAAGGGATACGTTACGCGCAGAGAACATGCTATATGCATACCTCCAACGACAAAAACAAAGGCCACCATTCTGAAGTCTCTACGAAATACATTTGCGTCTCGAAAACGAAAAATGGCTTGCAAACGAGGTGTTAATTTCTCTGCGGTGGAAAAAGAAAAATTAATAGAATTGGTAACGGTGTATAAGGATATCATAGAAAATAAAAAAACTGATAGTGTCAGTATGAAACAAAAAGAAGAGTGCTGGATAAAGATCTGCAATGATTTCAATTGCAACAACATTTCCACCCACCGCTCAGTGAACTCTCTCAAGACTTGCTGGGACAATCTTAAAAAAAAGACGAGGAAACACTTTGCTGATTTGCGCCGAGACCGTTTCGCTACAGGTAATTACCTAAAAACATGTGTGGAAAATCTATTTAAAAAAATGTAACCATTAACTTTTGAAGAAATTTATTTTTAATCCCTTATTTACGTTAAATATTCAAGCCGATAAGTAGTCTAACAGCATGCAGTTGTTGCAAATAATCAACCTTAATATTAATAGTGACATATTTTTGCAGGTGGAGGAAAATCTCAGGTAGTAGAAGATCCAATATGTGACCGCATAAAAAGCATGATTGATTTGACGGTGACAGGATTAGAAAATCCTTTTGACAGTGAGGAAATGGTGGGTGTGGGAACCTCATGTATACTCGAAGGAAACCCTGATCATGAAAATTCTGCAGATGAGGGCGAATATACATTCGAGGTCACGAGATTTTGTTAAATGGTTTTTTCTCATTTTTGGAGCATAATTTGCATGTAAACATGTTGTGTATAATAATTTTTTATTTATAGATACTGGATGAAGCCCTGGATGCGGATTTGACATCCAATGTTGACTGGGCGACATGGAATCCCGCAATGTTACGTCACCCAAAAAGCCAACCGCTGCGAACAGATCAAGGAAAGGAAATTGAAATGAAAAAACAGAAAATGGGAAAAGAAGAAGACAAGGAAAATTCCGCCCCTTCGCCAACAAATGTTAATGTGGAGCCTGCGAATTCCCAATATAAACGGAGATGCTTGCCTGAGTCGAAGCGAAATACAAGTGCCGCTTATCGAAATAAGCAATTTATTGAGTTGGCTGAATCAAAAAAAGAGCTAGTCGATATACTGAAAGAAGAACAACGTTCAAAATCAAGTTTAGAAATTGAAATTCTGAAAGTGCAATTGGAGAAAGAGCGTTGTGACTTGGAAGTCGCAAAAACAAAATTACTTGTGTATCGGGCAATTGCCGAAAAAAAAATTGCCATTTCTGGCGAACTTGCAACGATGCAATATTTCCAATAATTCTACCTTTGTTTTCTATCTTCGTTGTAATATTAAGTTTCATATAATGAAATTGGACTTTTATGTTGCATTTTATTTTCAGTTTATAGTACGTTTTTATAGAACAATCGATGATTGAAACGTCACGATCATTCAGTTTATAGTTTATAAAAAGTTGTAAAACTTTTGTTGTTTGATAAGTATAGTAAAATTGAGTATGGGTATTATAAAACCAAAAAATTAAGAAGTTCCTACGCCAGCGATGACTGATTATGACTGTTCGCTCATTAAATTTAAGAAATCTTATTGTAATTTGGAAAAATCGTACTTGTGTAAGTTTTTGTACTCAAATATATTCCATCTGGATATTTTCGCAAATCAATCTGTTCTTTTTATCAGCAGTAACCATACTTTGAGAAGGAGGGAAAACTTTGAGAAGACTGAAACCTTTTCTATTCTCCATTTTTTCATCATAGATGTATTTTTGATGAATATAAATTAACAGGTAATTATAAATGAATATAAATTATAAATACAAATTACAAATTACATCCACATATTGTTTCATCGTTAACAGAGTTAAGAGTCGAAGTCATGTAGTGACTTTTCATGTCGATATTCATGTACTTATATTTACAAATTCTGAAGTACAAAAAATAATTTCATGATTATGTCGCAATAAACTGTAGTCATAGAAAAATTCTATTTTCTTGCTTTTCAATTCGGTCTTTGTGTCTTCTTCGTATTCTGCGGCAACGGATTTGTTTTGCGGAAAGCTTGAAGGAGGCTGTTCTGATTCTCAAGGTACTGCTTTCACACTCGCTCGACCTCTCTCTCTCTCTCTCTCCCTCCCATGCGATAATTTGAATTTTGGTCGTAACAAATCTTTTGTCGGTTTTATCTTATCAAGCTGAAACACATAATCAAAAAAAATGTAAAAATACTACCACCAATTAAAAACATAAATGATATTATGCGAGTTTATACTAACCTTTGGAAATAACCGTTTATTAATGCATTTTCGACGTAGTTTTGTACTCGATTCGATGTGGCCTATTGAATTCGTCTCTTATTCTACCTTCTTCTATAATATGTTCCCACGGTGCGGGTAGTTGAAGTGTCTGATCGTCTGGTGGCAAAATTTTACCAGCACGTCTGGCAATGTTGTGCAATACTGCAGTTGCTACAATCATAGCTAGTAATGTATCCGTTTTTTGAAACCTGGAACCAAGTGCTAATACTGGAAACCTTCTTTTCCAGACTCCAAATGTTCGCTCAATAGTATTTCGAGTTCTAATTAGAGATTCATTGTACAGTTGTTCGGAGCGAGTTCTTGGATTACCCAACGGTGTCATTACATATGATCGCAGTTGATATCCACTGTCGCCAATTAATAATCCATCTCCAAATGTATTAGCTTCGAATAAGGCACGTATTCTAGAATTATTGAATATGCTGCAATCGTGAACCGATCCTGGCCAACGAGCTACAATGTCAGAAAATTCCAAATTTGCATTGCAAATGGCTTGGACGTTTATCGAAAAATACCCCTTTCGATTTCTAAAAACCTCAGCATCGTTTCCACCTGTATATGGGATATTATTACACTAATATTTATCGGAATAAGTTTTGTCATTGCCATAGTACTATGAAACTTACCCAGTGACTGAATCTTAACGTGAGTACAGTCCAAGCTTCCAAGTACTTTTGGAAACCGCGCAATGTCGAAGAATTTTAACTGCGTTTGCTTCATCTCATTTGGCATTGTAGGAAACTTTATGTAATGTGGCCGAAGTCGAGCAATTGCAGCTGTAACTTTATGTACTATTCTATGTGCACTTGTCTTGCTGACTCCACTGAAGTCTCCAGCAGAAATGAGATGACTTCCAGTCGCATAGAACCGCAGTGTTAACAGCAGCTGGTTCATCGGAGATATAGCGTGGATTCTAAAAAAATAAAGAGTTAAATCCTATGCCAGCTAGATCAGGTTTGCACATGTTAGATGCGATGTGAGTCTAATCAGAAAAGATTTAAATAATATGGACATATATATTAAATACTGACTGTTCTCTTCGATGCTCCAGTTCATGTTGTATTTCCTGCAGGACATTGGATACATTTTCTTTCGATAAGCGAAATCGAACACGAAAATCAATGTCATCAAATTCATCGAAATGATTTATTCGTGCTCTCACAACTTTTGGCCTTCGATGCACAAAAAAATCTTCGTCGTCTGAAGACGATAACACAGCACCGATAATTGGTCTGTTTGCCATTTTTTCGCAACAATATTATTCTGGCGTCCATTCGAATTGTTGTTGAAACACAGACATAAATATAAAGTTAGGTTAAGAATCAGCCAGCAGCGAGCGAGCGTCGTTAGTTGACACATACACATTACTCATACACCTATAACGTGTATATAACGGAGGTTTAGCCCGTTAAACGCCCAATCTCGGCCGGTTATATTTGACCGACGAATCGCTGGTTTAACCGTGGTTTAAGAAGTTGTGGAACGCGCTCTCTTCGTTAAACCCCGTTTACCAACTTAACCGAGAGTCATGGAACCGGCCCTTAGTGTCTCTCTTCAATCAGTCAATTGACTCGGGTTATTTTCCGCAGAGTTGGAAGAAAGCATTTATTAGACCTCTTCTCAAGATCAAGAATCCACTCTCCCCATCTGACACTCGCCCAATTGCGAACCTGTCGGTACTCGCTAAGATATTCGAACGCATCATAAAGGAGCAAGTAATGTCTTTTCTCGATGAGCATCAGTTGTTAGATCCTTTCCAATCCGCTTATCGACGGCGTATGAGCACGCAGACAGCTCTTCTACGTATCTGCGATGACGTCAGGCGCGCAGTCGACGACGGGCTACTTACGATTCTGGTCCTCTTCGACTTTTCCAAAGCTTTTGACACGGTCCCTCATCCAAAACTACTCGTAAAATTAAAAGGCTTAGGTTTCGACGAGGATGCCTTGAGGTGGATGCACTCGTATCTTACGGGGAGGATGCAAGCTGTGGTTGGCGAGGAAGGCTGCTCTAGTTGGTTGCCCACGTCCTTAGGTGTTCCGCAGGGATCGGTGCTTGGCCCGCTTTTGTTTTCAATATTTATCAACGATATTGCTCAGGTGTTGAAATTTTCGAAGCACATGATATTTGCTGACGATTTGCAGATTTATAGGACCAGTACGCCTCGATCTCTCGATGCTGAACTTGTGAAAATCCGCTGTGATGTGCACGCAATTTTTCAATTCTCCAGGAACAACGGCCTTACTTTGAATCTAGCTAAATCGAAAGTTATTATCCTGGGGAGTAATGCGCGTGTGCAAGCGTTGGATTTCGACAGGTTGTCACAAATAACCATCGAGAATGTTGTTTTACCCTACGCAAAGGAGGTTCGGAACCTGGGCGTCATTTTATCGTCTAACTTATCTTGGGGCGGTCATGTTTCGGAGATCTCGCGCAAGGTGTGTTTTTCCCTCCATAGGTTAAAATTTCATCGCAACTCTCTATCTCGTGAACTTCGCCTTCACTTGATTTCGTCGTTAGTCTTACCTCATGTTGATTACTGCTGTGTAGTCTATCACAACCTGTCCGTCGAATTGAATACAAAACTGCAGCGGCTGGTCAACATGTGCATACGATTCATCTTTGACTTGCGGAGGGATGAACATATTACCCCGTATCGTTTACGGTTAGGTTGGCTTTCGGTTGAGGATCGTCGCCGGTACTTTCAGGGTATTTTGATGTACAAGGTGATTCACGGGCAGGTGCCTGACTACATTGGCGCTCTTTTTGATCGTGTCGACCCGGCAGATAGCAACGTCGGTGTCACTTTGCGTCCTCGGAATTTTTTATTTAATATCCCTAATTTTCGCACGGAAACGTTCCGGGACTCTTTCGCGATTTCTTCCTCCTATTTCTGGCATGCCTTGCCGCACGCTGTGACCTCTGCCTTGAGTCTGGACACCTTCAAACTTAGGCTTCACGCTCACTTGTAAAGTTCGGAGCAATCTAGGCTGACTTCTTAGCACAGCATCATTTCATTTTATCTTACCTGTGTTGTGCGCTACTACATATGCTTACTTGCGAGTTGTATCTCGCTCTGGTGTTGCGTTTACTTTCTTATTCCTATATTTACATTTACATACATAAATACATACTCATATTACATTCACAGAGGAATGTGTTGCGTTTACTTTCTTATACTTATATTACATTTCATTATACTTATACTTATACTTGTACTTATTCTTATACTTACACTTATATTTCATTCTTGTATATCTGCTATTGCCTTAAAGTCCTAGACTAAGGTAAATAAAGAATCATCATCATCATCATCATCTCTCTCTCTCTCTCTCGAACCAATTATCGTCCCCATCGATCCTTCTCTCTCGCACCCATTATCCTCGCCATTTACCTGACTCCCTCACACACACAGAGAGGGTGTTGGTGGGGAACAAAAGAAAGTCGCGAGGGGTTTCGCGAAACTTGGAGACGAGAAACGTTTTCTAATGAAACAAAAGAAAATAATGTAGTGGGAAGGGTTTGGAAAAATTGTGACAAATTTTCAAAATTCATTCATAACTCTCCGAGAAATTCATCTCGAACGTCTCGCGCTTTTCCACATTAATATTTTTTCCGTGTGTGTGCTTTTCATAAATAAAAAAAAAAAAAACGAAATTTAAAATGGCCTCGAACATCGTATCCGCCGTTTGTGACAGCACGACGCTATGCAAGCCGACCAGATCGGTGCATCTATATACTGAGGAGGAAAAGGACGCGCTACAAACTCATCCAATACATGTGTTGTTCATATGTATCGGAAATACAGAATCAGCCCGCGAGAAACAGCGCGAGATCTCTGCGGGGTCTGTGTCCACCAGAGTGACGGTGCACGATTTCATCAGTTGGGAGTCATACGGAGACATTCATCGGGTCATTTAAATTCGATGACGTTAAAATATTGCTCCAATTGTGAGAAAGGATTGTTTCAAAGAGTGCCGGAGCAGGTCTGTCCGGATTGTAAATAAGGTGAGTTTTTATTTCAACAATTTTTTAAATTGTGAAGCAAGATATAAATATATAAAAGTTTTTCCTTTTTTACTCTGTTTCAGATTTCACCATTTTCGAAAAAGTATTTTTAATAATTTTTTTTTCTCAATGTAAGAACGAAACATTTTTTTTTTTGGAAATTTTTTTTTTTTATGACTTCAAAATGTATATAAATGTTTTGTAAGATGAAGAGTTTCTCAGCATAAAATGTGAAAAAAAGTGAAAATTGAAAAATGCAATCTAGAGTGTGTAAAATTTTTTACTATCCTTCTCTCTCACACTCATTATTTTCCACGACTCCCTCGCACATGGGCCCAGAGTCACGAAGGGACAACCTCATGCCACCGCACACCCCACAGCACCACCACCTATCCCGCTCTCTCTCACACTCCATGAAACTGGCCCAGCTCCACATCCATCTCTCTCACACCTATCAGTCTCCCCATTCATCTATCCATCTCTCTCACACCCATCATTTCCCACATCTATCTATCTCTCTCGCACACCCAAACTTCGGCGGTCACAAGACAGACAACCTACGCGGGAGGGGCATGGTGCGGAGCTGCGGGGACTCCACCTCCCCCGCCACCGCATACCCCTCACCGCCACTTGGTCCAGAAACCCCGATACTCACATACACACACACATCCGGACATTTTTTGTAGATATGATTTTTCGACGTTTCGGGACATTTTAAGCAAATTGACATTGCAAAATGGAAAAAAAAAATTTTTCACCGTCACATGGCTTCCTCTATGAGGAACCAATAAACCCAAAAAAGACATTTAGAGAACACCCTGTATATTTTCGGACGGAGAGTACACAGTGACAAGTATAATCGGAGTGGGTTTCTGCGAGTGTAACAATTTGTATTACATTTGGAGTCGAATTGAATATAGGTCAGACTTACTTTAATGTTCGAACGTAACTTGAGTCGTGCTGACGCAGCGCGTAGCGGGTCTCCTCGAAGACAGTGTAGTCGGCACACTCACGCACACAAATCACGCGAAACGCATGTTTTGGGATAAAATATAAAATATGGAAAATAGAGAAATACAAGAATTGAGTTTAGAAAATACTGATTGGTTCTGAACAGTTTATGAGTTCTTAGACGTCTTTCAAGATGTGGTGAAAACGCTGCAACTCAGTGCCTCACTAACCCTCGAGCAGTGATGCTTGATCGCGAAGAATCGAATACGCGTTGTTGAACGTATTCTATCAGCCGCCAGGCCAAGGCGAAGAGCAAGAGGTCCAACAATGTGGGACGAAGAAAAAAGTGATTTTGTTTGTCGTGGATGATGTGGAAAGAACCAACGCTGTCCGCAGAACGGCGAGGACACATTAGGTAAGAGGACCACCAGGAACCCGGACAAGGTGGGTGTAAGCTATTACCCGAATTTTGGATTGATTTATTTTCTTTCCAGGTTTTTTTTTTCTCTTTTTCAGGCTTTTTTTCTTTTTCAGGTTTTTTATGCTTTTCAGGATTTTTATTTTTCTTTTTCAGGCTTTTTTCTGATTTTCAGGATTTCATGCTTTTCTTTTTTATTTTTTATTTTATTTTTTTGCGGAAGGCAGTACGAGACCGGACGAGTTCCGGACCGACGAAAGAACATTATCGGGGAGGGAGTCAGAAGGAGGGGTTAATAACGGAGTCGGAGGCAAGAACTCTGGTCGTTCATTTTCTTTATTAATCTCAGTTACAGGTAGTTTGCCCTGCTCACGCAGTGGCTCACGAGTGTCCGGCAACTCGGGGAGCGCGTTTTGAACGGCGTTATATAACGGAGGGGGGTCGCAAGGATCCGTGTTTTGATCGAAAAGGGCCACCAGCTTGCGCACCCTGTTGAAGTGTTGCGTTCTTAACGCAGCATCGCGTAAAACGTCCTCGGCCCTTCGTGCAAGAACATTTTTATTTATTCGCTGAAACGCGGCCTCGTATGCTTGTGACTCTATTTCTTGTTCGACCCGCGTAACCAGAGTTATTGGCCGCGTGTTGACCGTGTGAGCGGTAGCAAGTTGAGCGCGAGCGGCATAGCGGCGAAGCATGCGCCGGTATGTGCTCTGGTTTTTGACCTTCGGCATACGTGAAAGGACTTAGACGCTAATAATAATTTGAAAACGATTAAAATATTTTACAAAAAACAAAGAATAAAATTCTCTCTTCAAAACTACTAAAAAAGTCCCGCTGGTTACCGGGGATTCAACGTTAAAATATGGAAATAGCAAACAAAAGATAGGACTAAAAACTATGAACAGAAAAAATAATATCAAGAGGGATAAAACGATTTTTCGAATAACCCGGTCCGAGTACCGATAGTGAGAGAAAACGTCCCGAGGTGGCGGAGAGTTTCGCGACCCGGATCGAGCAAGGCGTAGTACCCTGTGCGAGTGAAACTACGAAATGTGGTTTTGGTTAGTAACAGCCACGGTAGCTAACTCGCACCCTGTGCGAGTTAGCTACCGTGGTGCCGAAGACCCTGTTCGAGTTCGGCAGCCTTTCCGGAAAGGAAATTTGTCTTCAACAGGCTTGCTGGATGGCTCGCTTATAAGCCCGCCAGGCCAACGGTCCGTAGGGGTGAACCGTTGAGCCGCTCGACGCCACCTGGCGGCGACTTCGAGTAGCTCCAATTCCTCGCGGGAGCGTATACTTATAACCGCTACGGGGGTTCAGCGCGTACGCGAATCGAGGAACGGTCTGACGCCGCCTAGCGGCGTCCGCGGAACTATTATTTCGTGATTATTTTTCAACGCGTATTCATTATTAATAACGCATGAATTTGACAAGTGGGCGCCCGATTGCTTGTCGAATGGGCCAATTAATGTTTTTTTTCTTTTATCCGAACGATATTTCTTGTTTTCTACGAGTTTTTTTGAAGGTTACCGCGACGAGCGTCAGCAACGAGCCCCCGGGAATTTCACGTAAGTACGAGGTTTTATTATTGCTTTTACTTTACTGAAATGTCATCAAAAATAACTGTCAAGGCATTTAACCGTTTTTATTTCTATTTTTCAGTCTGCGGTGCGCCAGCGACAGCGTGGACTGCGTAGGAGGACCAGGTCTGCGCCAGGGGTTTTTGCAGAGAAATGGTAAGTTTTTTTTAGTAAAAATCTTTTTCTTATGAATAAGCTACACTAGAATTAGGTATAATTAATTAAAATTGCAATTAACAAAAGGTATGAACAGGAAATAGAAGGAATAATGATTCTTTTCACATTTTTACAGGTTCACGCAGTCTGCGATGACTGCGAAGAGAGCGAAGAGCGCGTTGACTGCGCCGAACAGATTTTTTCTCTCTCCGATAGGTTACGAGCATGCAACTGGATGTAACCACAGCCTTGGTGAGTATTTAGTTAGGATTTTTGTTAATGTACGGGGAAGAAAGCCTGGACAAGTCCATTTGTTTGTGATCTCCGTTTCCATTTGTTTTCACGGAAAAATCTAACCACCCTGAAAATAAATAGAAACCTCCATTAAATGAAGAATGGAAAAAAAAAACTCTAGAAAAACATGGCTCTTGAAAAAATGGATAGATACCCCAAAAAAAATTCAAGACTCAAAATACTCAAACTCAGTACTCAAAATTCTTGATATCCATAAAAGGACAAGTATTCCATTGACGGCTGAGAACAATGAATGGGAAAATGGGAAAACTTCCAAAAAGACACGGCACAAAAATATGAAAAGTACTTGTCCGCCCCGGAAATTTTTGTATTAGCTTCCGCTATTTATAGATAGATAAACTACTCGGTTGTATTCATGAGAAAAATGATGAGCGTCATACAAACATCACTGAAATTTATACATTCAAATGGATTAGTACAAATTCAAATTTTTCTCTCGATTTGATATACAATTAATAAATTAATTATTTCTGCAATATTTTACGCGAGTATGGATACATAGAAAAACAACCATTAATGACTAATTAAGGTGCAGCGAGTTAAATTTAATGACCCGTAATGCATCGGACTAAATTTGCACTTCTAGCTATTTTTTGTATTATTCGCTTGAAATGTAAATCGGTTTAGGAAAGAACCTTGATCGACTCGATATTTTCACCGACCATTGACGTGTCTTTTCTAAAAGCTTTCTGAGACCAAACAATTACGTTATGTCAAGTTCAACTCCTGTGAGCACTTCTAATAAAAATTTTCGCGCCGGACAAGTACTTTTCTTAATTTTGTGCTGTGTCTTTTTGGAAGTTTTCCCTTTTTCCCATTTATTGTTTTTCAGTCGTCAATGGAATACTTGTCCTTTTATGGATATCAAGAATTTTTAGTACTGAGCGAAGATCATCAATTTTTTTTTACTATTTTCACATTTATTTTATTTTTTTCAATTGTCTTGATTTTTTTTTGGGGTTTCTGTCCATTTTTGCTTTGATTTTTGAATAAATGGCTCGGCCATAACAATGGCAACAATGCACATTTCCATACTGAGAAAACTATTTTCCCCGCACACTATACGATGTTTTAATGTATGTTAACTAGATCGTCATTGATTTTTTCGAAGCGAAGTGGATTGGTGATCCACAAACTTTCATCTCGTCGTGGCCAGAAATTTCGCGGAAAATTGTGCGTTTCGCCCAATCAAAACTGTTCAGGATTCCGCCTCGCCGTATCAGCGGGGCGAGCTTCCCGATTCACTCGCGCCAGGGCAGCATCGCACGACCGCTCTCGCCTTGCCTCAGCGCGCATGCTCAGCTGAGCCTCGTGCCAACCGGCGTGCGAGAGCGGCCATTTCGTCTCTCTTTCGTCCGCGACCGTGCTAAGCAACACCTCGCAGCTAGCACGTGTCTCTCTCTATCTCGTGTACCGGGCTACGCAGCACGCTGCTGCTAGCCCAGTTGTGAAAATCCCACACCGCATTTCTTCAGTTAATGCACCGCTAACGCATTTTCTGTAGATTCACCCGCACGATTGGCGCACCGGGCGCAATCATCCGCATTGCATACATCGCATCTTTCGTAATTGTTAAGCGCACCTCGTGGCCCGGGCCAAAGCTACTTGCGTCATCAAGTTCCACATTCGCGGCCATCTAATTGCGTCGTGATCCTTGCCGCGAGATTCGTGTCCGCGTGCGAAATCCTTCGCCGTCTACATCGCTTTCGTATAACCGCTTTGTTCACCGCGCTTCTTGCAACCGCTTGTTCACCCGCATATCATTTGTGCAACATCATCTATCAATTATCATTCGTAAAACCCCGCTGTAAATCATCATTTGTACAAACTCTCTGTGATAATAAACTTGACAAGCGGATCCCGCGCTAACATTTCGCGTCTTAAAACAACGTTCTTTCCACCGTATGCACGATCCCTTCCATCCTGGCATTTTGAACCCGCAATCCGCAACAAAAACAGATCTCCCTAAATCTTTTTAAACAATTTTACAGGTATATCGAGGACCACCATGAAAATCGAAATTTAATATGATTTTTAATTGCCGAGCAAAGATCTCCAGAGACTATAGCTTCATTGATACTACCATATTTGTTTCGTACAACAAGAATCAGTACCAAACGAGGCACAATGTGGAGACCATCGCAACTCGAAGTTGCTGAGGCTTTCATATTTCAAGTACAGGTAAGCACAATGATAAATTTGAAAGATCTTCCATCGATTTTAGACTTTTACAATAACGAATGACTTTCAACAGCGGTCAGGTGATCTCGAAGAACGACTCGCGGACAGACGGACGAAGCTGTCAAAATATGGCCTGTCGCAGCAGCCTTTGGGGTGGTGGCTATCGGCTCAGGAACTTCTTTTTCGGAAATCTTCGTCGTCGGCGATCGAGCTTACTACCAATGTAGTAGCTTAGTTCTCGCAGTCGATTTGTGCTTTAAAGTCATTTGGGCTTTATCGGCAGAATATCAACCTGATTGCGAATGAATTTGGAAATTCTTGGAGTAGTTCGTTTACAAGATCAACGAAAAAATCGGATAAGTAATAAGTGCTCTCAAATTTCTCAAGCTTTGTGGGCGGATATCGAAGGTCACTCGCATGCGTAATTTAGCGCGAAAAATTCCTGACGTAGTGTCCGATGTCAATCCAATTATCCTCTGCTTGAGAATTCCTCTACGCTTGTGAGAGTTTTTTTTTCTGTGATATTTTATTTTTGTTTTCCTACTTCATCACGTTGATGTCATAATTGCTGCGTTACTTCTGTATGTGTTTTCATATTTTTGTTGTGCCTACTTTGTGTTGCGTGATCCATTCGATCTCGTACCGTTCGGGATCTTCTCCTTAACTATTCTGGTAAACTTTGTTTCCGTTACCATTCATAGTTTTTATTTTCTTCACATTCTTGACGTTACAATAGTTAGCTCTTTTCTTTGCTGATCCGAATTACACTAATTGTAAAGCCAAAATGGCAGTCAGATGTGGTTACTGTCGAATGGTGTTTGATTCAAAAAATATAAGGGCGCATCATAAATATATTCATAAAACGGAGCAATTGCTCCGTTTTATGAATTGTTGTATGATGAACAACAATTGTTGTTAAAATGTCTTTCTGACGAATGTGAAAGAGTTTTTTCCAACCTCAACTCGCTGCGGAAACACGCGAGCACGCATACGATTACGTCCTCCAACAATGTCAGTCCTACCACGCCTAAAAATGGGAACGCTTCCATAGAACCCACCGTTTCTGAAAATCGATCGGTAAGCGAAACCGGAAATCGCTACGAATTGTCCGAAATTGCATCCCATTCTGCTAACGTAAATCATGAAAACATTGAAAACGGTCCCGCCGTGGTTGCTTGACGTAAGAGAGCTCTAACTCTTGTATCCGATCTTTCTGCTGAACGTTCATTATCACGAATTCACGTTCAACGAACGATTCAGTCCTTCCACGACTTTCTTAACAGCGATCACTTGAATTCCTTGTTCAAGAATATCGTTGAAGAGGCGACGAATCGTTAGTCAGTCGTTACAAGAGTTTCAAAACTCCTTCAAAGGTTTAAATTCTGAACACCAAAGAATTAAAACATTGAAAAACCACGGATATCTACCGCCCATCCCAATATACATCGGCACTGTGTAACGAACGATAATCGATTTGAGCTTCGATTTCTCGCATATGTCGCGCTGAGTGGATACTTCGACGCAGCGATCCCCACCATAATGATCTAGATCGACGATTGACGAGAGGGCTACTCCTCTTTCGTTCCGGGGTCGTCAACCAAGCAGCATCGCTTCAATCCGTCGCCTTCTCGAAATAATTTCTCAACCGCATAATTTGCCTTGGCCAGGCAAATTCCAGTGTCGGCCAAATTCACGATTTTTGGGAAAGAATCGGAGCATCAGAGAGAATTAGGCCCCGGAACAATGGAAGAGCCAACGAGGGAAACAAAAACTTAAGATAAGAGACCTTTTTGTCTTTTAATTTAATATTGTTCAACGACGCCATTGTATTTGGAAATTTATTTGTAAAAATGGCAATCAAAAGGAAGAAACGTAAAGGAATGAGTGTGATCGAATGGATTGGATGTGTGCGTGCGTGGATATTTCATTTTGTTCTGTAAAAATTTTAATTAGAAATCCTCTGAAAATATAATATCAACGAAAGAGAATTTACAAATTGGCGCCCAACAGAGAGGCTCGTGGCCAACGCGAGAGATACGTGAGTCTAAAAGAATTTTCAATTACTAAAATCGTAAGTTCGTTGGTATTTCCCTCTTTTTAAAAATATAAAATAAGATAAAAGCAAATATAAGAAATTAAAAATTATAATCAAATTCTGACAAAATAAAAATAATTGTGACCAATTTTGAGTGTATATTTATCGATAAACGAACAGGGAAATATGTTAAATAATTAATAGTCACAATTATATGGCTAATGACAAAAATAAGATTTATATAACTATTTAGTTATATAAATCTTTGGTAGAGTTTCGAAAGAGAAGTTTAAATTGACGACAAACAAAAAAAAATGCCTGCTGTACCTCGAGACGACGATATTTTGGCAACAAGCGGTACGTCACAAATCGGGAGAATGGAGGCTGAGTGGGAGCGATTGAGAATAGAACGGAGAGAGTTGGAGCAAACGCGAGCCGCGTTTGAAGCGGAAAAAATCGGGATCAACAGCGGATTAGTCGAGACGAGGGCGGACAAGGCCAAACAAATGAACACAACGTGATAGAACAAGTGGCAGCGGTTATGAGTAACGTACAACAAATCCATATTGATATAAAGATCCTGAAATTTCAAGACGAGACAGAGAAACACCCAATGGAATTCATAAATGAACTAGAAAAATATATAAAAACAAAAAACGTGAAAGAGAATAGAAAGATGTCGACAGTAGAGCATGCCCTCGAAGGTGTTACGTGCGGAGCGGTGCGCACGTGTTGTTAACCCGCTTGCGAGAAGCGCAAGCGGTTATTATGTATTTTTCTGTGGGCACGTTTGGATCTCGTCCGCTACAGGACGATCTTGGAGTTTGGGTTTTCTCAGGGATTTAAATTATCTAGGTAGAGATTGCGATTCAACTCGACGATTTATTGTGGAGGTTGCTGTAGCGAGAAGACGAGAGAAGCAGTGAAGGCTCTCGTGTTCGCACTACAGGGAAATACAAAATTACTTACTCCGCGCCGGTCGTATTCAGCAACGCATCACCGACAACTGCGATTATCCTTATTATTTATGGACACACAACTTTCTCTCTCTCTCAAACTTGCACACACGCTCTCACTCGACACACACGGTTAGACAATACTTTATTATTCCTATTTCCTTATAATTACACGACGTGAAAGAGTTCGTGGCACAAACATAAAACAATTATCCTATCGAGGACAGAATTACCACCGCGTCGCGACACTCTCCAAAGCACCATTCTACCACTTCGTCCTACTGGAACGAGTTTGTGTGGTGGTGGATCCAAGGGAGATTTTAAGGACGCTATGTCGGGAACTGTCCAAGGAGTTACTCCTCGAGAAGCTTTCGCTGTCCTGGCTCGATAGAGACTGAATATTCTGATTCCCCGCTGGAAGAGTTCGCAAACGTCCAGCAGAGCCTTCCTGTTCGCGAGAAAGTCCAACCGGAGGCGTTCTCACGCTCGGTCAGCATTTTCGGCAGAACGGTCGGGGCAACTCCTTGGCCTTCCCGCTAAATCGTCGCGGCTGCATGTCAGCTAGGAAAACTACACCGGATGCAGTCGCGACGACATATTTTAATTTATTGATATCTAAATATTTAATACGCCTCGGGACGTAACAAAGAAAAGGCCAGTCTTTGGTTCAATTTGAAGGAAAATTTTACAGATTACGAAAATTTCAAGATCGAATTTCTAGAGGAATTTTACTCGATACCTATACGTGTACGTTTAAAAAAAAATTGGATGGAGAATTGTTATGAGGCCCAAAAAGAGTCGTGACAGAATTATTTTTATCAACAGTTGGGAAAGGCTAGATATTTTATTCCCCGGAGTAGATGGATAAGGCGGGTTCTGGATACAGATTCCTACCACCGACACTTACCGACCCCTCTAGTCGAGACACGAACCCCCTTCCGGAACTTTCCCGAACCTTCTAGAACATTCTCGAACGTTCCAGAACGTTCTCAAAGGTTCGATGATGACGTCATCATCTTGATGGCACATGTAACGAGGGGGAAGAGGGGGTGAGAGGGGGGTTCTGACCTTGATGATGACGTTAGGAGGCAGAGGGGGGCGCGAGGAGGGCATTTTTGGCTCATCGGGATCGCTGTGAGCGTACCTTCACAGAAAGGTGCAAGCTCATGACCCACGTAGTCAGCCTCCTGGAGGTATTCGAGACCGTGGAGAGTGCACTCGATTAGCAACGCGGGTATCGATGCTAAGACGGGTGTCGTGTGGTACAGCATGCCGAAGTCAAAAAATTCGCTGTCCCCGAGATCCACCAAATACACCTCGGTATAGCCGTTACCGTCCATATACACGATCTCCCCACGACGCGTAATCGTAAGTCCACCGCGTGAGTCCACCACCACACAACTCAACCCTGGTGTCACTTCATCGATGTGGATAGCACGGCCCTCTCCCCGCTCTACAAACTTCGAGCGCATCAACTCCGAAATATAATTGTATGTCGCGTCTAGCTCCGCGGTGACTATATCGATGGCTGTTGTGCCCAATATACGCATGACGCGGCACTCGAAAGCGAAGGGAAGAAATCCGAATTCACGATAACGGGGATACATATTGAAGAAAATGAAGAGATGTATATATCCAAACATAAGATGCTCGTGTTTTGAGAATTGATGGTGATGACCATGGTTCCAACGTTGACACGTTTGCACAAAACGCAGCGAACTTGCGCAAAACGCAACGAACTTGCACTGAATACTTTTTTCCACGATTTAGTTAGAGAAAAAAATGCTGACAATGAGCGCAGTGGTATACGACATGAACTTCGAGGTTTGACTGTTTGGAAATGGAATAAAGACTGCAGCGAGAGTGTGAGATTTTTTCATGGGAGTTCGTTTGTTTAGATTAATTTCAAGAGGGTCGAACCGAGGCAACGACTCATAGATTTTCGACGCGTCATCGATTTTCCAATGCGTTTCAAATGTTTGTCACAGTAATGAATCTCTCTCTCGCTCTCTCTACAAGCGTAGATCTGTAATATAATCAAGAAAAGATTGTAAATATTCGGTACGAGAGCACTGATGATGAAATGTCTGGGTTGGAAGAAATCGAACGTATGCGCGAGGAAGAGCAGTCCGTTGAAGCACACACTTTGGTGGAGTGCAGCTCACCAGGACGTGTAAGCCCAAGTCACGACGAGAGGGGTATTTATCGTCTCCGCCGGATGTGGGCAAAGTTACACGAGTCCTTCGACAATCACTCAACTATGTTTGATTGTCGGTTTGAAAATATTGATTGGATAAGCACCCGACGTAATGGACTGCAATCTTTTGAAAGATTCAGATGCTCCATGTGCAATTACGAAGCCGAAGTATCAAGTGACCCATGTGATGATGGGGAACTGGATATTAATACTGCAATGGTTCTCGGCTCCGTCGTCAACGGCANACGTTTATTTCCCAACGAGTGTTCGATATATCCTTCTGCGACGGTACTCGATTTCCACCCTCCGTGTTGCTTCAGAGTCGTCAAGTTAGCACCTGAATTGGCTAGGAGAGTTGCAGATGTACGTCGAAAACAGTGACCCGTATAATTTTCAGTGTTCGGCAAATTCAAATACAGAGCGATGGTTTTTGGGACCTCGCTGATTTTATTCTTTCCGATGACCTGGCGCGTACATTTTCCTTTTTGATAGTTGATGAAAAATCTTGGCGTATCGATGTCTTCCGGTTTCAAATCCATGTATTTTTTTACGATTTCGTAAAAATTCGTGCCGATCACGAAAGATCGGGGGTAATAATTTTTAGTGTCGCGAATGGTCACGACCAATTGAGTCCCCGTATCCTCGACATCGTTTCTGTTGATACTACAGAATTCCATGCTCCTTAAGGCTCCACAAATACCGAAGATCAAGATGATCTGCAAAATAGAAAAAGCGTTGGCTAAAAAATGATTAATTAAACGACATTGAAGTTTGCATCGTTGGAATGCAACGAAATTCTGTTTTCTCTTGGGCAGAGCTCGTGATGCTCGTTCAATATTTGGCAAGGACAATGAAATAATCTTTTTTGAGAATCCAAATAGAAAATGAGTGGAAAGTTCGTCATGGTTTTTTGAATTGAAAAAATAATTGATGGAAATTGCATTTTTCGTTTAACCCCAACGTTGCAAACTCCAGTTTTTCGAGAAAAATTAACCAAAAACGAATCAAAACCAAAATCATACAGAATCGGACAAATTCTATACAAAAAAAAAAAATATATAAATTTCATTTTTTAAACAATAAATCGTATTTACCTTTGTTGCCAGATAAATGTGATCAGGAGCTTCGTTGATGAATTTAATCACTTCGGTCCATGTTAAGATTTTTGCTTTTTTTTGAGTAAATCCTTTCGAAATATTTTTCAGGAGCGTTTTTAGTTTTTTATATTCATTTAAGTTTACTTCGTGATGCAGTAGCATCGTGGTCCTCAACATCGACCAGCGGCACCACAAAGTCGACGGTTTAACTTTTTTCGACATTTCATCGAAATAAACGAGGAAAATGTCTTCTGCGAAAGACGTCGTTCTATTCGCGGATCTCCACGTCATAAATTCGCGATAGCAGTCGTTATACCGCGAACTCGATTTCTTCGGCAACAAATTTTCTGTGATGCCTTTAGCTTCATCTTCAAAATTCCGCGGAGACTTAGAAGAATTACTTCCACATTCACTGGAGCTAGACGAGGACATTCTTGCAAACTTCGGCGCTCGTGAACGTTTTTTTTTTTTATATAAACGAAATGGACGACCGTTTCTCCCAGTTTCGGTGATAGCGATTATGATGAGACATTCAAATGTCATCAACAAATCGTTGCTAAGGCATTGCAGAAAGGGAGATTGCAGTTGTCGTGCGCATGCGTAAAAAAAATCAGAGGGCCGAAAAGTGCCACTTCCCTTCCGGAAAACAGGGCAGAAAAACGAACTTCCCGTGGAGGTGTGGTGAAAAATAGATTTCTTTAGTGGATGCTGGGATTGGACGAAAGAATAAGATTTCGGAAAATTATTCCTATTTTTTTAAACCATTGAACGACCAAGATTCTTTTAAAAATTGAAATTTCGTCATTGCGGAGCCGCCATTTCATCAAAATTGGAAATTCCAACTATTCCTTCGTCCAATCCCAGCATTTATCTATCCACTAAACAATTCTATTTGGTTTTTGAATTTCAGCCGATCCAAACGGGAGATTTCATGCTCACCGCAAGACGCCTTTTGTTTAGAGGACCTTCACGAGATCAATCACAGGAGCTATCTGAAGCAATGCTTTGTCAAATAAAAAATAGCGATAGAGAGTTAAAAGATGACACTTCATTTACTTCCTTACACTTTTCCGCGTCAAATTAAATCCCTATCTGGAAAAAATTCGTAAAAAAAACGAGTTTTATTGGCCTTCCAACTGTATATAACCCCTTAAAGCACTTGCATATATTTTGTGTTTTCTCTGATACGACTCGCCACGGTGGCTACGGATTTTCGATTCAGTAGGAAAAGGTTCTGAGTGAAATTTTTTTTTTTTTGATAGAGACCGAACAAAATCCGTTCTTGGTGAGCGTCTACGATGGAAGAGGAGTAACCGTGACAAATTTTACGAGCCTAACTCCAGGGGTTTAGGCTGTGCGTTGTCTGTCAGTCAGTCAGTCAGTCAGTCACGCAACAGTTATATATATACAGATTAAAAATAATCGTTCAATATTTGATTCTTGCATGCATGAGTTCACAAAAAAAAATAGTATATTAAGTTGCCTATTACTGCACGGCGTGAAGTTAGCGCCCGAGCGCAGCGAGGGTCCTAAACGCCGTGCATTAAAGAAGTACCACAGGAAATAGAGTTAATGGACAGACAAATCGCAAATTGGCCGAAAGTTAGATAATGATGTAAAAACAACTCGTACCGATTTTTGTGAGCTGAGGTGGGTTTTTACGCGAGATATTTGTAAATATTTGCTAAGCCTTGACAACAAATTTAACATGGCCTCTTATGGGAAGTTACGGAATGATAGATTGAAATGAAAATTAAACCTCAGAGAGATTAAATCCTCACAATCATTTACCACGCTTAAAAACGTTCAAAGGTGACTTGTAGCGGGAATAATAAAAACAATAAAAAGCACCTGCAGTGGATTTTACGTTTTATGTGCGCGAAAATTGAAATTTGACAGATATAATAGATCGTAAGATCGATTACTACTAAAGTCAAATTTGGTCAAATCTTTTTATAACGAGCTCGGTAGCTGCGTTTCTTCCTTAATAGACAACTTAGGGCACAAGTATCGTATACTACTTTATGTCACGCAATACTGTACGAGAAGGACATCGTCTTCCACTTTTTTTTATGTCGTTGACGGTGATATTGACGAATTCTTCCCGTCGCAATGCCCCAGAAAATCCGAAAATCAGAGCTACCTCAATATTATATATTACAATATTATTTCCAGCAATGAGTAAATCACGTAACGATATAATTTCAAGAATGAATGTAATGGAACTTACCTTTTCGCCTAAATACAGATCATCAGGTGCTTCGTTCAGAAATCTTGAAATGTTTTCTTGCGTAAAAACTTGCGATTTCTTCGGCCTGTATCCCAAACAATTTTTTTTCAAAAACGTTGCCGCAATTTATTATAGCCACCAATATGAATGTGGTCTTAACTGCTGATCGTAGATTTCAACATAGAATATGTTGCCCATAAACTTGGTGGGGCGTACTATGTGGACAAGTTTGCAAAGTATGTCAAAAGTACATCTTCGCAAAAAGAATTTGACTTATTGTCTTTGCGCCATTTTTAGAAGGCGTTAAACGCTGCTGTGTACAATTTTTTTGATTTTCTGGCCAACAAATTCAATGATACCGATTTCGCTATTTCTTTTATAGCGCCCGAAACAATTTCGATTATTCCGTCATCACTGAATTTACTTCCCGAACTCTCAATAGCTGAACGAAAGTTCAACAAACTATACGTCAGCGTTTTATGGTTAATTTCGCTGTGATTTTTCCCAGCACATGAAAGTGTAGTAGTAGTAGTAGGATTGAGTTTTATTCGCATGGCCTTCGCGGCCTTTTACAAAGTTTACATTAAAATAGTTTTATAATTATAAATAAACAAACAATAGTAATAACATGTGATCACACTTTTGATTACACTTTATCTATTCTCTCATTCGCCCAAATCTTCATTCTCTCTACTCATTGTCATCGGTTCTTCTCGTTTAAATGCCATTTCTACTTCTCTGAAGTATTGACACAATTTCGTATCAATTTCCCCTCTTAGCGTTCTTATCAGTTTCTCTCTTATTTCCCATTCATTCATCGTCTCATTTGTCCACACCTCAATGTATGCTTTCGTTTCCTCGGAAATGGCTTGTTTTGTTTTCTCACACTTCATCAGGTGTTCCAATGTTTTTTTTTCTTCCTTATTGTTAGAGCAGGATTAAGGAAAGCGGAATGTGAGGCGTAATAAATTCCGTGGCTTATAGAAAATGCTTAATTTTTATTTGCTTTAATACTAATTTTGGTTCAACGCAAGCGTGCTTCTCTTATTGATTTGTAATTACAGACTAACTGATTTCTCCTATCGACAGCCGTGGTCGCCGCTCGGATCACGGAAATCTCCGAGGATCATCGAGGATCGCCGAGCTCTCTCTCGACTCTTTTCTTTTCTTCCGCGTTACACGGATTGCGCGTCTGCACACGCACACTAGAAACACGCTGGACTCGCTTGCTCTAATACTACCGCCGTTCGAGTGTTTCTAGTTTGTTTTAAACATATTGAGCTTATAACATAGATCCTGGAAACGGTCTCGCGGCAGCGCCTTTGTAAATATATCTGCTCTTTGATTTTCAGATGGGACATATTCGACTTGAATTTCTTTGTCGTTTACTTTCTCGCGGATGAAATGAAAATGAACATCAATATGCTTCGTTCTTTTATGAAATACTGGATTTCTAACTAATTGAATTGCGCTCTGATTATCGACGTAGAGCGTTGTTTCTTTTTCGCAAGGACAGCCGATGTCCGATAACAATTTTCTGATCCAGACGACTTCGCGAGCTGCTGACGATGCAGCGACGTACTCCGCTTCCGTCGTACTTAACGTCACTAGTCTTTGGCGCTGTGACGACCACGTTACAGCCCCGTTCGCGAGACAGAAAACATACCCTGTCGTCGACCTTCGCGTTTCCAAGTCACCGGCGTAGTCGGCATCCGAAAATCCTATTAATTTTGATTCGCTACCGCCGCGTTGATATTCGATACCGTAATTATTCGTGCCTTTTAGATACGCGAATATTCGTTTCACTGCTTGCCAATGCGACGCATCATGATCGTTTAAATATTTGCTTACCGCATTTACCGCGAACGCGATGTCTGGCCTCGATACGGCCGCTAAGAAGACCAGAGAGCCTACAGCTTCGCGGTACGGTACATGACTCGATTTTCTATCGTTTTCCGCGACCGGAGCGAGTGCAGCGTGCGGATCTGCCGGCACGCTCACCGTTTTTGCTTCCGCCATTCCGAATTTTTGGATTATTTTTCGCGTGTACGCGCTTTGATGTATCATCAGTTTATTTTTCTTTCGATCCCGTTCGATTTGCAAGCCGACGAAGACATTTGAGTCTTCGACCGTTATTTTGAACGTTTCACTTAACCGTTGCATAATTTCTTTTAAAATCTCTACGCTTTCCGAGGCTACTAGGCCGTCGTCAACGAATAGCGCTAGATATACTTTGACACCTTTAAATTGTCCAGTGAACACGCACTTATCGGCTTCGCACTCGACGAGGTTGAATTTTCCCAGAAACTTGATGAAACGTTGATTCCAGCATCTTGGAGCTTGTTTGAGTCCGTAGAGCGATTTGTCGAGCTTGCACACGACGTTCTTTCCGTCTTCTTTCAGCTGCAGTCCTTCCGGAACTTTCATAAAAATTGTTTCTTGCAATTTTCCGTATAAGAATGCAGTTTGAACATCGAATTGCATTATTTCGAGGTCTTCTGCAGCTATCGTTGCCAGCAGAATTCTCAGTGAGTCGTATCTGACCACTGGACAGAATGTTTCTTTGAAGTCTATCCCCTCTCTTTGCTGGAAACCCCTTGCGCACAGACGAGCCTTGAATCGATGCGACTTTCCGTCTGCATCGGTTTTTACACGGAACACCCATTTTGAGTCGATGAGTCTCATTTCCCGTTTTTTCTTCACGAGTTCCCACGTATTATTTTCTTCAAGCGCTTCAAATTCGTCTTGAATAGCACTTGCCCACTGCGCGGCTTCAGTGCTATTCGTCGCTTCTTCGTACGTTAATGGGATTATGTACTCGGCCACATTTGCACTGTGTTGATATCTTTTCGGAATATTAATCCGTGCGCGATCTCGCAGGGTTCTTCGACCTTCACGGTCTTGCTCGTCCTCTCGTTGATTTCCTTCGTTGTTTTCCTCTCCTTGTTGTTCTTGGATGTTGTTGTCGTTTTCTTCGTTGTCGATCACATTCCGGTTCTCGATCTCTTGTTCCTCGTTTCCTTGTTCCTCGGGTCGTGAGAGAATTGTTTCGAATTGCTCCTCTTTTGCGTTTGCATCTTCTGCTGGCGTCCCGATTTTCTCATTGAACACAACATTTCGAATCAAGAGACGCGGTAGCGGCTCGACGCCAAGTATTAAAAATAAAGCGTAGCGCGAGCCGGCCGCACTCTTATATACAGTAAAATAGGGGTTTTGTGACGTCACAGAAAGTTACACTTACTTTCCTTTTTTCAGGATCGTACACTCGATAATTCGTCGATTCTTCCGTGTACCCGACGAAAATCTTTTTGCTTGCTCGTGCGTCGAATTTCCCCGTGAATTGCTTGGGAGTGTGTACGTACGCGTCTGATCCAAAGATTCGTAGGTTATTCAGGTTCGGAGCTTTCCCGTTCCATGCTTCGTACGGCGTTTTTGCTCCGCTTGTCCATACCGTTCGGTTTAGAACGTACACCGCACAATTTACTGCTTCCGCCCATAAGGTTAATGGAAGTTTCTTCGCGATTATCATTGTTCGAGCACTTTCGACGATCGTCCGATTGTCGCGTTCCGCTCTGCCGTTTTGCTCCGGATTGTATGGCGCTGTTGTTTCTCTTGTTATTCCGCGCCGTTCCAGGTATTTGTCCATCAGCTCGTTTCGGAATTCTCGACCATTGTCAGAGCGAAGAGTTTTCATTTTTCTTCCGAATTTGTTTTCGATCATCTTCTCGAAGACCTTGAATTTCTCGTACACCTCGGATTTATTTTTCATAAAATATACGTGCCTGTAACCAGTGGCATCGTCTTTGAAAGTCAAGAAATATCTCGATCCTCCGACGGAGTTCGTTGACATAGGCCCGCAAACGTCCGAGTGCATTTTCTCACCTGGTTTTATTCTGGTGTCTCGCTCCAATTTCTTGTTGAAGGGAAGCCTGTGTGCTTTCCCCAGCTGACAGGGTTCACAGAAAACTTCACTTTTATCCGAGAGTGTTACACCATTTACAAGTCCTTTTTCGACCCTTTTCGGGTCGAAACGTTTCTGTCGGGCCGAAACGCGAATCGCGCGTTTCCCGACGTGTCCCAATCGCTCGTGCCACACCGTTAAATTTGTCGCAGCCATGTTGGCTTCTTCCGCACTTCCTTTTTCCACGACCTTGAAGAACATGCGATATACGTCATTATTTTGCTTCAGACCTGTCCCGAGCACTTCACCATCGTGATCCACTTCGACTCGATTATTTTTGAAATGTACTCCGAATCCCTTTTTCGTGCAAACTCCGACTGAGAATAAGTTCTTTTTTAATTTCGGCACGTGTAGCACGTTTTTAATTTGAGCGTCTTTCCAGACTCCGTCGATCAACGTTTTGATGCGCACGGTGCCTTCACCGGCGACGTTACAAATTTGGTTGTCGCCAAGCGATACCGTGGCACCTGTGTTGTCCGGCTTATAGTCGGTCAGCCAGTCGCGTCTATAGGTCAGGTGTTTCGACGCGCCACTGTCGATCAGCCAGACCTCACTTTGGTCGATTTGCATTACGCAACTCTCCGTCCAGAGTATTCGCGCGCTTATATCGCTTTTCGAATTCGACGCGACCGAACTTGCTGTTTCACCAACGAACGCACAGTCACGTGATTGTTCACCGTAGTCACGCGGCTTTCGCTTGTTCCGGCACCGATCCGCGAGGTGTCCCATGCCTTGGCACTTGTAACACTGTACATCTTTCATGTCCCTTTTGTATTCACTTCTTTTTCTTTCAGCAAAACTTTTTGATCCTCGACCGCGACGATTTTTAGCTGTCACAGCCAGCGCTTCCGACTCCGCTTCGTCGCCGTTGAGCCTCGCGTCCTCTCTTATCAGTCTTTCTTGGAGATTGTCGAGGGTTTGGCGCCTAGGGTCCACGCTATCCCACGCCAACTGAAGTGTACTGAATCTCGTAGTAAGACTCGCGAGTATTTTCGCCATCACCGTTGCGTCCGAGACGTTTTCTCCGATGTCCTTTAGCTGGCTCGCCATGTTTGTGACCCTGGCCACGTGCTGGACTGCCGTGTCTGTTTCACTCATCCTGTATGCGTGGAATTTTTGTAACAGACCTAGTTTGTTCGTGGCGGTTTTCTGCTCATGGATTAAGCACAGTTTGTTCCACATCTCTTTCGCAGAGATGCAAGACAGCACACACACTTGTTCGGCGTCGTCGAGGTTTGACAACATTATAAATTTTGCCGTTGCGTCGTCTTTCGTGTTTTTCTTGATCGCGGCTGCGTTTTCTCCGGCAGGCGCCGTTCTTGTGCCGTCCACGATGTCGAGGACATCGTTCATTACGAATAGTGCGTTGACTTGGGCTTTCCAGCCCTGGAAATTTGATCCGTCGAAAGGCTTCACACCTTTTACCGAAATGCCGACGGACATCGCAAATTTTGAATTACTCTTCGCGTTTTCTTACCCGTTTGCCCGACTCTCGAACAATGGCCGACTTCCGTCCGCGCCACGTGAGACTTGCCACTTAATCACTCGCTTTTCCTTTAAATTATCACAGTAAGACCGTTTACTGGGCCCATAACCTGTTGGAGCAGGGTTAAGGAAAGCGGAATGTGAGGCGTAATAAATTCCGTGGCTTATAGAAAATGCTTAATTTTTATTTGCTTAAATACTAATTTTGGTTCAACGCAAGCGTGCTTCTCTTATTGATTTGTAATTACAGACTAACTGATTTCTCCTATCGACAGCCGTGGTCGCCGCTCGGATCACGGAAATCTCCGAGGATCATCGAGGATCGCCGAGCTCTCTCTCGACTCTTTTCTTTTCTTCCGCGTTACACGGATTGCGCGTCTGCACACGCACACTAGAAACACGCTGGACTCGCTTGCTCTAATAC